>CM024757.1:5838626-6198288 GCA_014218235.1 Colocasia esculenta
CTATAATTCTCAACAAAAGACCCTCATATCTCAAGCTCAACATGATAAAGATCAAACTACACACTACAATTCATCTTTCACACTCAGCTTAGGATCGACTTCGTTAGTCCTACAATTTATCTTCCTTTCGAAACCTTGCTTTCACCACTTCCACACTTGCACAAATTCCCGGACACAACCTTGTTCACTTCGTTAGTCCACAACGATAGACTTTGTTGTCATCGAAGCATAAAGCGACAACAACACTTCTGACTCATCCAACTACATGCAAGCTCTCATTGCCATAAACTCCTTCAAATGAGAAGCTTGGTACACTCATTATACAAAACAATGGTGGTGGGGGGCATACAGTAGTACTTTAAGAGGGTGTGATAAAAGGAGCAAGAATTGCAATTACCCCTTTCTCACAGTAGATCTTGAGACATCGAATGAAGGGTGATGGTAGTAGTACCGCGGTAAGGGAGTATGAACACTACGACCCTTCTTTCTCTGACCCTCTTCTTGTCCTGACACTTAAACAAATGTTTGATTTATGGGCCGAGCATACTCCCATTGATTGGGCCTCCTTTTGGCCCAATTATATATGGGGTGGGCTAGGCTAAGATTCTTGCCCAATGCTCTATCTAGTTTAGTAGTTTTACATGGTCGTCGGCCGGATCCACATCAACAATTGTCACATCCAACATCTTAATTAGTAAGACATCTCAAACATCTAATTCTTGGTCATACTTGGTATTAAGATAGACCGGTATAGAGTGGAGATATCTGAGGAGTTGGATGTTTTGCTCTAAATAATCCGAAAGCTACGACATTTTGCTAGGGAGAACAAAGCCATCCGTCGTTCAAATTAGGGTGCTTTTGTTGGGGCGTGATCTTTGACAAGTAGGTTTAATTATGGGAAGTTAAAAAACAGGAAAGATGAACTTTGTGTGATGTTGAGACAAAGTACGGAGAAAAACGTGCGGTTGGATGTGAGGGGTGGTGGAGTGGTTGCTTTAGCGGGCTGGCCTGTGAGAGACACGGGCTAGATCCAAGTGGACGTAAGAAGCCCACTGTCCGAACCATGAAAGAGATGGATTGACTACAAAACTAGGATCGTTGGGCAAACTTTTGATAACTTGATGGGTCCTAATAACTCTAGATTATTAGTTCTGTTAACCTAAAAAGTAATTTAAAAACACATAACTTGACAAGTTATCCACGAAGAGACCATCCATGAATAAGATATCTTGAGATTTTTGTTTTGATAGATAATTAAGCTACGAAGGATGTTAAATTTATCTTATTTGAGAGAGTGAGACAGAAAGTTATTTTCGATATTTATTAGTGATAAACTTCTGGGTGTTATCAAATCACTCTTGGGTTAACAAATCTGATAACCAACAATTATTAAACATTTATCGGGTTATCAAAGTGGCTAATTATGACTTTATCATCAATAAATATTGTCAAATCATGATAACTCTATCCTGCATTCTCTAAATCTGATAAAATTGCCAGTCCTAATAATTTTATCCATCAAATTAAAATTTCCATAAATCAAAATATCTTATCTGCGGATGACTTGTCAAATTATCAAGAGGCACTTACGCTTTATACAGGTACAAACATCTCACATCAGACTACGAAATCTACATGCATAATTGCATATGGAGCTTAAATGTGGCCCATGCTCCGACTGCAACATAAGAATGGGAAGACCATATTATTGGGTTAAGCTTAATTAGCTTAGCTTTTGCAGGATGCTAAATCTATGTTTTGAACTTTAGTGGACCTCATATTACATCTGATTCTTTTCCTTCCACTGAGCTTTTCAATCTGACAAGGAAGGGTTGGAGATGTAAATGGATTAGATGCGACATGGATAGATCAATATTATATCCTATCTACAAAAAATTTATAAATACCAAGTCTGAAAAGTACATATTATTTTCATGGTACGGATACGAGTATTTCCGTCGCGGGTACAGAGATACCCTGGGTATCTATTTTCACTTTAAAAAAAAGATAAATTAGAAGAGTGATTTGGCAACATTTTAATCTTTCTCCATTTTTCTTTGTAGTGTTGGTCTTTCACAGGATGTTGAGGCACACAACTATTAAAAAAAATCATAAGTTACAATAACACTATAAATATACTAATTAGTAAAGTTAAAAATGCATAAGTAAGAACAATAATATGAATTATTAATTTATTATTTATTAAAAATGAGTTCGAATCTATCTTACAATACTAAAACAGAGTTTCCTGCCGCTACGTGACGAGCAGGGAACTCTGTTGTATTTTTTTTATTTTTTATTTCTAAACTTTGGCAGGAAGGGGAGTGTTTAAAAAAAAAAAAAAATTAAATAGAGACGATCCACAAGCAACCCGCCCACGTTGCCCGCGGGGGCGGCTTGCCTGCAGGCGCCGCCCCTCTTTTTTTTAATTTATTTTTTTATTATTTTTAAACTTTGTAATATTAAAAAAAAAATTAATTCATACCCCATGCAATGCACGTGAACAGAACTAGTGGGGTATAAATTCTAGTGCACAAAATATCCGACCCAAATATTAAATAGATATCTTAAAAATACCCAAATCTATATCATATCTAACTATGTGGATATTATCATCCATCACATCAAATCGAATTTATGGGTTTTTTTTACATCCCTAAGAAGGGTATACGGAGAAGGGAAATGCTTATTGACCGGCCGGCCGGACAAATGATTTGTCCGGCCGGTGCGGGATGGCCCGCGCCCAGCAGTGCTGGGCGGGACCAGCATCGCGCACCTGAGGCGATGCTGGCTCGGGCCACCCGCGCCAGCCGGACAAATGATTTGTCCGGCCGGCCGGGTGCAAAGCGCTTCTCATACGGAGAAAGGATGCCATCAACCTTCTAAGAGTTAACAACAATCTTGCACCCCATCAGTTTCATATTGTTATTGACGCATATCATGTTGCTCTTGTTATTGTCCCCCCACCCCAAAAAAAAAAAAGAATAAAAGAATTTTATTCTTATTTGATCTTGAGACTTTGACCGTTCTTCCCTAGTGACTAAACATCCACCAACTCCAATATTGGGATCTATGTCATAAGTACTTCCTCCTGTCAAAACCGAATACTAGACTTCACCTGCTGTTTTGTCATGTTTGGAAGATGAGCTACTTAGACGTGACTTATGGGGACTTCAAGGTCTGGACTTAGGAGAAATCCACCTACAACCCACCTTCTCAAACGCCATCTACTCACAATTGCAACTTACTTCCTAAAAGTGTCTGAAAAATAGAAATAAACTTGAAGCGACATCATATCCTCATAATCCAAGCAGCTACGATCATAAAAATTTACCAAAAGGATCCAAGAACAGTTTGGCACATCGTTGGACATGCAACTTGTTGGAGCCATGATGGAAGATAATTCCATATCAAAATTTCATGGGTTCTCTGTGTTATATGATCCTTGGTTCTTCAACCTTAAGATTATAATTTTGAGTTTGTAAGATGGTATCATATCCAAAATTAAGACCCATTATAATAATTGTGTCATCTCCCTTCTAATCAAATTTTCACGGCACATCTTAACTGTGAGGGGGGAGTGCTGGAGTCTTGATGGGAGATAATTACATATCGGAAATCTCATGGATTCCCTATGCCATATAGTCCTTGTAGCATTTCGGTGTTTCGAATTTAATTTATTACATTTCGGAGCCAATTTGGTGTTGGCCTTGTGCCTTATGGCCGTTTGAGCCATGTTCTGGGCTCTTGTGTGTTGTGTGAGCACTGTGGGCAGGGTATTTTGGCCACAGTAGCCGTTGGTTCTCTGTCTAAGAACTTGACTAGATAAGTGTCATGTTCTCAGTGAGGTCACGATGATGCGTGTGTCACGTTATTAATGCGGCAATTACTTTATCGCTACCTTAGTACCGTCTTTTTGAAACTTTTATCTGCTAGCATGATGCATGGAGCACGCTGAGCTGACGTGTGGCATGTGTTTGATATTAATGCGATGGATCGATATGTCGTGTTCTTGGTAGGAACATGACAACCTTCTTGTCCCAATCTTAGTTCCAAGATTGTAAACTCATGTTCATCGCCAAATAGAGAAAAGAACTCTATTCAGCCGAGGTGAAGCTCCCAAAGGGATATTCTTGGCGATTCGGTCCAATTAATGTTTGTGATTCGGTGTGGTTCTGACGCAAGGAGATCAGTTGGAGCGCAGACATGCTCGTGGTGCATCATTCTTTGTGTTCTTCAAAGAACTTGTAATGTTTCCTTGCATGGTTTGGCTCATTTAGATCGGTTCGGAGCTTTAAATAGTGTTATTTGATGTTTATGTCATGGAATTTAGTATGTGAAATCGGAACAATGGATTGAAATGTGTGGAAATGGTAGTTTAGTAAGATATTTCGATCGGGTTCTATGTGTCCTGCATTCTGTCTGAGAATGTGACAAGTTCTTATGTGAACGCGGCGGGTATGTTGTCACAATCAAGTTGCGACCTATTCGTTGTCGCTTTTATAATTCTGATTGTGGCACATTCTAAGTGGTGACCAAGAGCACGTCGCCTTTTGCATTTTGAGGCTTGTGATTGTTCAATTTGCAGTGTGGGCCCAATGAGGTCTCGATTTCACTAATTAATTATTGGTTAAGTATGTTCGAACTTTGTTAATTTTGTTTAGGCATAAATTATTGGCAACCGTTTTCTAATAGTTTAATGCATGTGAGTAATACTAATGTTGTTTTGCGGTGGATTATTAGAGATGGATATTTTATTAATAGTTTAGTGCTATTGAGCGTTATCATGTGTTTTAAAGCATATGTGTTCAACTTTAATAGTAACAATTGAGTTTAGTTGTGAATGAAAGATTTAAATGTTGTTCGTTAAATGATAATAAAGGAATTGTGGATTATTGTGGATTGTCAAGTTTGGTGGTTTGGTGCTTCTTTCATAATGCCTCCCCAGTCGAGTATCCTAGATTCTCTATGAGCCAGGCATGTGTGTGTGCTTGGGGTTTGTCCCGATATGGTATGTATCTTCGAGGTTTGTGTCGTCTTCCTAAACAAACTCACTCATTTGTCGAGTTGTATATCCGACTAAGGAAAAGACAACAGTGGGGCAATGACTTGGGGTATAGTTGTCTTTCAGTCTGGTCTTTTGTAGTGCGCTCGTAGTTGAGGGGACGGACACCAGTAGACGTATTGATTCCCAACTAGTCCTGTGTTTCAACTTGCCTCACTTTGCGAACCCCAAAATTGTAGTGGTGTGATAGGCGTGGGTAGTCGGCATGTGTAGTTGCATGTGGTGTTGCTTGATCTCCACGATTCTTTGACTTATGCAGTGTTGTTATGGAGCTGCAGTTGGACCTTTCGTTCGTGGCTGTGAGATTGGGAGAGCTTTCTTGTGGTTTCTTGTTTGGAGAAGGTCTTGGACTACCTACCCAAGTACTGTGGTCTAGGTGGTAGCGTCATACTTTTCGACTCGAGTTTTCCGTAGTTGTGGTGGTTACTTTTATATGCAGTACCGATTGTCTGATTAGTAATAGATTATGTATATTTCTAAGTAATAGATGTTAAAGCCTAGTAAACTTATGGTAAGGGCTACGTGGTGTCTTGAGAATGTGATTTAATGATGGTCTACTTCTTGTTAGCTACATAGTCAATTTATCGACTATTGTTTGTGATATTTCATTAGTTAGTGTAGCTACTTAGTTGTCTTTAATTATGGTTCTTCTTATGTTAATTGAGTTCATATGTTAATTCTTGTCATTCCTTTAAATTGTTCATACAAAAATAAAAACTTAAATCCAGTGTTGATCCTAATTTTGCCCTGAAGTTTAGAAAGCTTAGTAAAAAAAAATTTGGTGTTTTAATATTTTTTGGAGAGGAAAAATCTTAGCCCTCTAAATCAAATTGTAAAGTTCAGATGTTAAATTTCGTCCAATAGATAAAAATCTAGTTATTGAATCATAACTCATCTAATGAGAGTCTAAATAGTAAGTATAGCTCTAGAAGCGCAACCGAGTTCGTATTGTTACCTGCTTGGAAGGTCTCCTAATTAAGCTCCCAAAGCCATACCTTCAAAACATGATAGGGTAGGAAGTAATCTCAAGTTATGGCTACTCCATTATATCGACGAGATCTTAATTAGGAGATCTAACCCCTTTCGGGAATATTCTTAACCCGAAGGCTCTGAGCCCAAAAGAATTCTATGGGAGGTTAACTAGACAAGCTCTTGCCCAACCCAAAGGAGATCGAAGCAACTAAGAGTCCTATTTGATTCTAAAGTTAGCAAGACACCCTTAAGCCCACAAAAATAGAGTCGTAAAGTTGGAAGAGGAGATTTGCTCATGATTATTCTTAATCAAGGCCCTAATCTTATAATAGATCCCAAAATCTTAGGCAACCCATTTAGAGGGTCATCTCGTCTCAGCCTTATTAGTCATCACATCTTACAAATCCGTTTGGGGAAAGTTAATGCCCTTATAATTCTTAATTAAGAAACCCTCTAAAAAAGGTGTGAGACTTTAAGCACTCAAATAAGTGTAGAATGATTTTGAATCGTCTCCTCCCTTCCTTTGTGTTCACTGTCCATTATTCTAACTTAGATATCAGAGAGTTTTTTTTTTCGGAGACTCAACTTCTAAGATCCATGATCCTTAATTTATTCTTCATTGTAGATCCGTTGGCGAGCTCGAGTGCCACCAATCTTACCCACTCCCTAAGTTATCAAACAAGTTGCAGAAGATTTAAATTGACTTTCTTCATATCTAATATTTGTAATATTCCACTCTAAGCCCAAAACATAGTGATTAATCTGTTTGTAGTAAAAGACAACCATCTATTATTTGCCACATTAAAAATTTAAAAGGTGGTCTAATAATCTGATTGTTCATCTCCACACTACAAGAGAAATAAGATTTGTCAACGAATATATGTCAATGACCAAAACAAACCATTGACATATCTGTTATTTGTCAGCGGCTATACAGAGTTGTTGACATATGCTAACATTTGTCAACGGCGACGAATAGCCGTTGATATATGCTTAACATTTGTCAACGGCCAACTTTAGTCATTGACATATGCTTAGCATTTGTCAGCAACTCAATAAATCCGTTGACAAATGCGTAACATTTGTCAGTGTCATAAGTAGTTGTTGACAAATGTAACATTTGTCAGCGATTTTTTTACAATCGTTGACAAATACTTAAAAATGGTGAAAAATGGCGAACGATCTCCTACCACATTTGTCAACAGCTCCTTAGAACCGTTGACAAATACTTCAAAAATGGTGGAAAATGGCGGGCGATCTCTCGCCATTTGTGCAGCAATTTGTTAGCGGCTCACTGGAGCCGTTAACAAATACTTAAAAAAATTAAAAACCCATACACCCTTCACACGCAGCTTCACTCTTCTTCCCCCATCACCTTCTTCTTCTACTCCTCCTTTCTCTCCCCCCCCCCCCTTCTGTAGAAGCTCTCTGTCCCCTATCCCTCGTCCCCCGTCGTCCTTTACACCCCCCGTGGTTGCTCTTCGTAGTGGGCTCCGCCGCACTAGCTGCTCTTCGTAGTGGGCTCTGCCGCACTGGCTGCTAGACCTTGGTCTTCACCGTCATATACATCTCCCTCCTCTTCATCCTCGGCCTTGGCACCTCCATCGCCCTCCGCTCCACCGCCGCCACCAACTCACGCCCCGCCTCCTTCCTCGTCTTCAATATGGGAATCGCCCTCTCCATCCCCGCCTTCCTCGTCCTTGCCCGCATCCTTGCTAAGCGTAAGCTCCTCACCACCATCATGCATCGTCGTTGCTGCCGCGCCACAACGGATCGATATGTCGCGTTCTTGGTAGGAACACAACGGCCTTCTTGTCCCAATCTTAGTTCTGAAATTGTAAACTCATATTCGTCGGCCAAATAGAGAAAAGAACTTTGTTCAGCCGAGGTGAAGCTCCCAAAGGGATATTCTTGGTGATTCAGTCCAAATGTTTGTGATTCGGTGTGGTTCTGATGCAAGAAGATCGGTTGGAGCGCATACATGCCCGTGGTGCATCGTTCTTCATGTTCGTAAGGGAACTTCTAATGTTTCCTTGCATGGTTTGGTTCATTTAGATCAGTTCAGAGCTTTAAATAGTGTTATTTGATGTTTATGTCATGGAATTTAGTATGTGAAACCGGAACAATGGTTGAAATGTGTGGAAATGGTAGTTTAGTAAGATATTCGGATCGGGTATTGTGTGTCCTACATTCTGTCTGAGAATGTGACAGGTTCTTATGTGAACGCGATGAGTATTCTGTCTCAATCAGGTTGCGACCTATTCGTTGTCACTTTTATAATTCTGATTGCAACATATTGATGTGTTGCATTCTAGGTGGTGACCAATAGCACGATTTTGAGGCTTGTGATTGTTCCATTTGCAGTGTGGGCCCAATGAGGTCTCGGTTTCACTAATTAATTATTGGTTAAGTATGTTCAAACTTTGTTAATTTTGTTTAGGCATAAATCATTGGCAACAGCTTTCTATAGTTTAATGCATGTGAGTAATACTAATGTTGTTTTGCGGTGGATTATTGGAGATGGATATTTTATTAATAGTTTAGTGCTATTGAGCATTATCATGTGTGTTTTAAAGCATATGTGTTCAAATTTAATAGTAACGGTCAAGTTTATAGTTGTGAATGAAAGATTTAAATGTTGTTCGTTAAATGATAATAAAGGAATTGTGGATTGTCAAGTTTGGTGGTTCGACTCTTCTTCCAGAATACCTCCCCAATCGAGTACCCTAGATTCTCTGTGAGGCAGACACGTGTGCGTGCTCGGGGTTTGTCCCGATATAGTATGTATCGTCGAGGTCTATGTCGTTTTCCTGAACACCCTCACTCATTTTTCGTGTTATACATCCGACTAAGGGAAAGACGACAATGGGACAGTGACTTGGGGTGTAGTTGTCTTTCAGTCTGGTCATTTGTAGTGCACTGGTAGTTGAGGGGACGGACACCAGTAGACGTATTGGTTCCCAACTAGTCCTATATTTCAACTTGTCACACTTTGCGAGGCCCGGAATTGTAGTGGTGTGACAAGCGTGGGTGTGCAGCATGTGGTGTTGTTTGATCTCGTACAGTTCTTTGACTTATGCAGTGTTGTTATGGAGCCGCAATTGAACCTTTCGTTCGTGGTTGTAAGATTGGGAGAGCTTTCTTGTGATTTCTTGTTCGAAGAAAGTCCTGGACTACCTACCCAAGTATAGGTGGTAGCGTCAAACTTTTCGACTCAGGTTTTCCGTAGTTGTGGTGGCTACTTTCATATGCAATACCGATTGTTTGATTTGTAATAGATTATGTATATTTCTAAGTAATAGATGTTTTAGCCCAATAAACTTATGGTAAGGGCTACGTGGTGTCTTGAGAATGTGATTTAATGATGGTCTACTTCTTGTTAGCTACATAGTCAATTTATCGACTATTGTTTGTGATATTTCATTAGTTAGTGTAGCTACTTAGTTGTCTTTAATTATGGTTCTTCTTATTTTAATTGAGTTCATATGTTAATTCTTGTCATTCCTTTAAATTGTTATATTTGATCTGACTAGCATGGTTATGGGTTACACCGGTTCTTTGTGGTTACATGTTAGTTACATACGTTATTTTTTGGGGTTTTCCTACTGAACTAGTGACTTACGAGGTTCACACTCCTACAGTCTCTTTTCAACTGTTTAGCATCGAGTATGGTTCTCGAGGGCGGATTTATACCACCAGTAGTATTGTAAACTTTTGCTCTTATTGTACACCTCGGAGTATGTCCTAAGCTCTTGTACTCTTCTTTTATACATATAATAATATATTGAGACAACGTAATTGTATGAATGTATATAAGATCATGTACTTTATCATATGTCTCTATACATGCCTGGGTACCTTTTATATTTTTACTGAACAAATATATGTGATATCTCTTGCGAGACTACGCTCTATTCGCAAGAGAGAAATCAAGATATAGAGTTTTCTCAGACATAAATATCTAAGACCGTTATAATCCTAGGCCATTGAACCTTGACACCATAATTTTGAAGTTTGTACAACAACTTTGAAGGGTGTTTCTCAATTTACCTTGTTGATCTATTAAAACAGTGTGACACTTAAATGACTCCTCTCATCATCTTCTCTGTAGACTTTTCTTTCCTAAAACGGGGGCCTACCCACGAAGAGTACCACCTAATCTTTCTAATGTGCTTGTAGAGAAAAATTTTCTAGACATCATGGAGTAGTCCGTCCGTTCAGAGCGTGTTCTCTTATTTTTTTAGTAGATCTCGGCAAGTCGTAATACATTAAATCCAAGTACCCAACGGTCAGAAGACGGTGGAAAGAAAAGTCTTTGGGTTGACCTGAGGCCACAGGATGGCGTTTAGTTCGTGTTCGGTTCGGACATGACCCGAAATGGTCATGTAGCTCAAGTTAGCTGCTCTTATCCTCGCTAAAATTAACTGTAGACTATGATAAGAGACGCATTTATTGTTGATAAGTTTAAATTTACTTTTAGAATTGCCATTTTATGGGGTGCATGTTGGTGAAAATAGAGGTGAAAACCATGCTCCCCCCAATTCAATGTGACAGCAAAATTGTTGTCACACATGTGGATGGGCCACCACACTTTAATTAAATTAAAGTGGATAATTGACCACAAGAGTATAATATGTCGATTGATGTAATTAAGTTGACCGATAAAGTCGTCCGAAGGTGGGTGCATGAGAGCTGTTCGACGTTCGATCTTTGGATCAAGTAGACAAATCAAGTTGAATTGGTCTATAATTCATTTGAATTGAACCCGCTTGAGAAATGAAGATAATTTGATTTAGTTTGGGATACAACAGAATTGAGTTATTCTGTCGACAAAATCCTCAAAAACTTGTAAATTCAGACCAAATAGGATTACATATAATATTTTACAATTGTTATATTGTGCTTTTTTTTTTGTCGCCCTGTTTTCCTACTAGCTCATTGGACATACAAAGATAAAAACTTAAATCCAGTGCCCCTAATTTTGCCCTAAAGTTTAGAAAGCTTAGTAAAAAAAAATTTGATGTTCTAATATTTTTTGGAGAGGAAAAAGCTTAGCCCTCTAAATTAAATTGTAAAGTTCAAATGTTAAATTTGGTCCAATAGATAAAAACCTAGTTATTGAATCAAAACTCATCTAACGAGAGTCTAAATAGTAAGTATAGCTCCAGAAACGCAACTGAGTTCGTATTGTTACCTGCTTGGAAGGTCTCCTAATTAAGCTCCCAAAGCCATACCTTCAAAACATGATAGGGTAGAAAGTAATCTCAATTTATGGCTACTCTATTATATCGACAAGACCTTAATTAGGAGATCTAACCCCTTTTGAGAATATTCTTAACTCGGAGTTTGTAGTAAAAGACAACCATCTATTATTTGCCACATTAAAAATTTAAAAGGTGGTCTGATAATCTAATTGTTCGTCCCCACACTATAAGAAAAATAAGATTTGTCAACGAATATATATCAGTGGCTAAAACAAACCGTTGACATATCTGCTATTTGTCGGCGGCTATACAGAGCTGTTGACATGTGGTAACATTTGTCAATGGCGATGAATAGCCGTTGATATATGCTTAAAATTTGTCAACAGCCAACTTTAGTCATTGACATATGCTTAACATTTGTTAGCAACTCAATAAATCCGTTGACAAATGCGTAACATTTGTCAGTGTCATAAGTAGCTATTGACAAATGTAACATTTGTCAACGACTTCTTACAATCGTTGAAAAATACTTAAAAATGGTGAAAAATGATAGACAATCTCCCACCGTTTGGGTAGCAATTTGTCAGCGACTAACTAGAGCCGTTGACATATGTCACATTTGTCAGTGGCTCTTTAGAACCGTTGACAAATACTTCAAAAATTGTGAAAAATGGCGGGCGATCTCTCGCCAATTGTGCAGCAATTTATTAGCGGCCCATTGGAGCCATTAACAAATACTTAAAAAAAATTAAAAACCCTTACACCCTTCACACGTAGTTTCACTCTTCTTCCCCCTTCACCTTCTTCTTCTGCTCCTCCTTTCTTCCCCCCTCCCCTCTGTAGAAGCTCTCTGTTCCCTATCCCTCGTCCCTCGTCGTCCTTTACACCCCCCCCCCCCCCCAGGCTGCTCTTTATAGTGGGCTCCGCCGCACGAGTTGCTAGACCAAGGGGGGATGTAAGACCAGGGGAGGGCAGTTGCAGGGGTGGAGGAGGCAAAGCCGTTGGCATATTCTTAATGTCAGCAACGACTGCTATCCATTGAGATATCCAATGTATGTCAGTGACTGTTAACAGTTGACATATGTATCATATGTCACCGGTTAATGATAGCCGATGACAAATATGTATTAGTCGGCGACTTATTTGTCAACGATTTTATCAACGGCTCTAAAATCGCTGACATACATATATGTTAACAGTTCTGCATCTTTTGTCAACGGCGATGAGCTGCTGACATACGTTATGTTTCTTGTAATGCTAGCTAAGGGATCACGGTTAATGAACCCCAATTTTTCTACTTTCTTTTAGTTTGTCGATATCCATGTCTACGGTGGGTTAAGCAATCTGATCTAGTCTTTGACTTGAATTGGTTGTTACTCAGATTAAGACATTTTAACAACCTAATGGTCCTAATCAAACTCAAAAATACAATTTAGTAAGTTAAAAAAATACTTTTTTTGAAAAACTTTGTATATTATAATATCTTTTAGAAATCCTTTATAAATTTATTTCTTTTCGATATTTAAACAAGCAACCTCATCTAAATATACGTGGAGGGCTAATCTCTAGACCACTTTTTAATGCACTCCTAACCAGCAACTCAATAATCCAAGCCGAATAGCAAGTAGATTGGTTTATTTTTCGAATATTTACAACTCAAGTTAATTTGACTTGATTTCTTTGATCACACACCCCCCCCCCCCCCATATTGCATGCACGAACTCTTCCACACCAGACACGCTAATTACGGATACAAAAATTTTATTTAGTGTGGATATTTAAATTATTTTTAATATTTATATAAATAATATATTATATATAATATAAATAAATATATTATACATAAAGAGTGACTCCACTGAGACAATTCAGTAAGATCACCTCTTATATAAAAACTCTTCAAATTCTGAATTTATATGGTTATTTCAAATAAAAAAAATTGGAGTGGAGTCACGTGTCTCCACTCTTTACATGTTAGATCTGTCCATGGCGCTAAGGCGACGATTCTTCCTCTTCTTCTTTATAGACATTTGTCCCACGACATGTCCCCATCTGGACCCGTAGAAGAAATGTGCACATATATAAGAAGAGAACAGCTTGGTGCAAATTTCCAAAGAGCGTTGGCCCCAACGGTCATATCGTCATATATGCATCTCCCCATCCACAAATTTATTTGCTAGTTGCTCGGGCTCCCACCATCCAGTCTCCATCAGAGCCGTAAATCTTCTGATCCCTGCGTGTGGACCTCAGTCCTCATAAGCGGTCCACCAAAAGAATCAATCATCGCTCGCCACACATCTGAGCAACCCCGCATCCCCGACGCACGCCAGCCACATGATGGTCGTCCGTTAGATGGCAGTTCTTGGGCGGCCCGTAGTCCAACGGCCAGGATGGATCCATCTTTGGCCGTAGGCGATAAAAATAAGAAACAATTAAATATATTATAAGTAAATTAATTAAGAGTCTTTATTAAATATTTGACTTATTTTTTAATCTCTAACGACATATGCATAATTTATTATAATAAATATTATTCTCTTTTACAATATATATTAAGTCTTGTTATAATAAAAATCTCCCTAAAAATTCTTAATTAATTTATCTATATATCATTCTTTATATAAAAAATAATTTAATAACATCATTTTGTTTTCCCACAATTTATAACATGTCAATCAAAACACATCGCAAATCTTTTATTTTTATGAGGTGTTTCTGTGTTCCTCGAGATATGTGATGCATGATGAGATATATTTTTATTAGTCAGTGTCAAATTTGATGTCAAAAAAATACGTTAGTAAACCAATTTCTCTTTTTATTTTATTGTTACATTTTGTCTCATGTTAATTTATTTATTTACGGGTGGAAGAGCTTAATTACTATTCACCTATTTTAAAATTTTCATAATTCCTCTTAATCCTAATTCTAGTGAGACTTTTGGATCCTAATCATCTTGCCATAACGTAGATTGAGAGAATTAATAATAGTAAAAGAGTTGCACTTGCTATCAATGAAAACTTTCCAGTGTACCAATGTTGCCCCCACATGTTAGCAAAGTGTTGAATCCGTGAGATCCGAACTCCCCACCAATAAAAGGGCACTGAGACATGGATTATTATCTATTTTTATGAATAGTAATCATTTTCTATCGTAAAGAGTACTATAACATATAATCTAACAATTCTTTTTGGGGGGCAATATATCATATATGAATTCGATTAAAGAAGAAAAATTAAATTTATGCAAAAAATTTTACTGCAAGAAAAATATATATTATAAGAGTAATCTTACCATAAATTTAGATTGCAATAAAGCAAAATCTTATTAGTTGGAAAATTAAAAAAAAAAGAGAGAGAGAGAAGAGTCGTGTCAAGTCATCTCAGATAATTTTCATTATTTTTTATAACTCACATTAGCTTTATTCGAGAAGAGTAGCCTTACAATAAATAGTTCTCTTATTATAAATACTTATCTGAAAAATAATATTCATGCTAAACTTATTTACTGTAAATACTGATCTGAAAATAATTTAATGCAAAAGTTATGACCCACAATTATCCCATGCAATTTATATTAATATAATATAATTCAATTTTGGTGCTGTCACGTGACTGCACCAGAACAATCATATTCTCTCCATAATATCTCTCTCCCTAAAAATAAAAATATATAATTTAAATGAATTAAATAATTATCTTCTTATTTTCTCTCTCCAACTTTCTCTCATATTAAATTTTCTTAAAATATATCTAAATGTTCAAAAAAACTCTCAACCTCACTCTCACCCTTCTTAAACTAATAAACACCTACTAATATAATTTCTCTCTCTTTTCTTTCCCATTAAACATTTCTCCATTTCTTAAAATTTATATCTTTATTTAAATTTTATTTTTATAAATAATAAAAAATATTACCCTCATATATACTACTTATAAAATTTATTAATTCAAGAGAAAGACTTAGTGCATTTTCATATTATATTTAAAGTGTAATATAACTAGACACTCATCCCATATGGCGCCACTCACATAGGAGTGATAAAGTGACAACCCAATAATTGAGTACCACATAAGATGAGTGTCTAGTCATATTACAGTTAAGTGTAATAGAAAAGTGTACTAAATCTTTCTCTTAATTCAAATCTAACCATTTTACCTGACATAGAACTAGTTACAACTGTTCTCCAGTCTCGGACAGCGCGCTCCACCCTGGTACCCCGCCGATCGGGCTGAATCAAGTCTCTGCTCTGTCCCATCACGTGGACCGTGTCGTGGAGCGCGCTTTCTCGGGGGGTTCGGCCTGGATCCACCTCGAACCGGGGGGCGAGCCGACCGGACCCTCCCATTGGCTCCATGAGTCTGAACTCTGAACCCCCCCGCCTCCCGGTCCACCCCGAGCCCGTCCAAAACCTTTGCAGGTGGGCCGGCGGACCAGAATCCCCCGTACACGTTTGGATTAGATTTCCCACTCGATCCCACACTCTTTTCTCTTTATTTTATTAACCGGTTTGTACACATGGCGGATGATACAAACAAAGTTGAGGGCCATGTGGGGTCACGGGAACTTTGGGGGGATTTGCTCTCGCGGTTGTGCAATCATGGATCCCACACCATGTATGATCTTAATGGTACGTGTGGGTTGGATTATGGTGGGTCGAATCGAGGATTCAGATTGGATCGGAGAGCAATTAGTATAGCATTATTGAGAGTAAGAAATATTTACTATCTACATAATTAGATAATAAAATTACCGTGAATTAATTAATTAAGAGTCAATTCATTTAGGTTGTTGTAAAACATAACACTTTCATCAATCAATCAACTTACATTTTTATCGGTCATCATCGTCCGTCGTCACGACCGATCATATCCAACCACTCTCTAATGTTGCCGCCGGCAACCAACTCAACTTCACCATTCAATCAAGGATAATAAATGTTCACCAAACTTCTAAATTATGTTTGGTATTAAGATAGACTGGAGATAAGATATCTTAATTTTATTTTCAATTTTTTCAGTCTATCGTAATACCAAATATAAATGGTACACTGGTGACTGGTTTCTAGTAAAAGCATGTGCACAACGTAGTACAAACCCTCATTCCGCCATGTTAACATCACATAGTACTCGTCCACGGACGCATGCAAAGGAACAAAACAAGAACAAGTGGGACCGCGCAGGTGTGGACTGATCGATACTGGAGTGGGGACAACGAACAAGGTTTGGGTGAAGAGCCTGCTACCACCACCCAGCTAAAAATACGTAGCGGTATGGGGGTAGGGAGGACCACATGTGTCAACAGCATGATCCAATTGACTTTGACCATGCCTTAGGACAAAGCCTGCCTCCCTCTGACGTGGCTGCAGGGCTTTGACACGTAGAGCGCAATTAATGGACGCAGGAAAACGATCACCCACCGTTGCTGCTAGTCTTTGCAAACCAAAGAAAAAAATTTCCGCTCAATTGCAAGATCACTACTTAGGCAATTTTGCTGTGTCCGGAGACTAATTGCAAAAAAAAAACAAATTATTTATATACTCCATTATTTGGGAGAGGAAGAGTCGTATGTAGATTTGCATGTATTTGTAAGTGAAATATAATCGTATATACATGTTCTACGCACTCGAAATCACCATCTTATCGTTGCCCACTTCAGCTCCTCCGATCCCTTCATGATTGTGCCAATTTGGTTACGCTCTTTTTTATCATACTAATTTGAGAAGAGTTTATTATAGTTGTTTTTATTGTATTGGGGTTTGACATGATAATTTTTATGACGTCATGTGAATTGATAAGAAGCGATCGGTGGCGGACACTATAGTCACCATTTTAAAGTCTCAAATCACTGTTTAAGAATCTAGTCAATATTTTTAAGTCGTAAGAATAAAATATTTAAATTTTATATTTTTAAACCAAAAATAGTATTTATGAGTCTAATTTACTAATTAAAATTCAGATGATATTTGTACATTATAAGGGCAATATCTTAAAGTCTAAGATTTATATTTTTAAACTCAAAATTTTAATTTATATACCTACTATAATTTGTTCGTCGGTTGCCGCCACATGTTACTACCACTCGTTGCTCATCATTATCTACCACTATTGACTCTTACCCGCATCTGCATGGCACCCAACTTAATGCCATATATATTGGCATGTCTTTGTCCAAATCAGTAATTACATTTAGACAAGTGGAGCAAATTTTTTCCCATTTATTTATTTACAGAAATGACTTAAACTCGACACTTTTTAATTTCTAATACCGAACTAGAAAAATTATTTTTCGGAATTGAATAAAGGAGAAAGCAGAAAGTGGTATGGAACAAAATGGCACTATAACATTCTCATATCATATGAAATCCATTCATGTCGTTTAGGTAGAGGACACAACAAACTGAGCTAACCTCTCTTTTTTTTCCCTTGTTCTTTTGATGAAAAGACAAATTGAGCTAACTGGTGTACCACAGCCACAAATGGAATAATTGGTCGAGATGTCGGCAGAATCGAAAAAAAAAAATTTCTTAGCAAACTAATCACAGGGCATGCCTTTTGATCTGTCTTTGATGCTGCTGATGATAAAAAATAAAACGCGAACATATAAAATAAGATCTTTAGGTGGTTCCGTGTGGTCTAAAACACCGTACGAGCATATAATGTTATTTTAATGATATTTTGTTATGTGTTAGAGGAATGCTGTTGATTGTTAGGTTTCAAAAGTTTCATTGTGACATCTCCCTCTCTTCCTCTTATTACCTTGGTTTTCAGCTTCCAGATCATGGCGTTATAAGAGCTCTGTGGGTGTGTTGCAGCCATCCAAAAACGAAGTAATCTCGATTTGTCTAGTTGTTAAACATGTAATAATAAATTTATAGTAAAAAAATAATTTTCTTTTTTTTATATAAGTAAATAAATCTGGTCTCCTGGAGATGCGGGGGATCGAACCCCGTGCCTCTCGCATGCAAAGCGAGCGCTCTACCATTTGAGCTACATCCCCATCTTTAAAAAAAATTGAATAATAAAATAAATTATTGTTAATATTTTATGTATCTTTCAATTCTAAAACTTGCCTCTTCTTCTACCTCTATCCTAAACGCAGATCGCCCACTCGCCTCCGCCGGCGTCCGCAAATATCCGACCCCCCGCCCGACTAAGTGCTTCACGAGCAGCGGGCAAACCTGCTCATCCGCCCCCTCCACTGCCATGGAGGACGAGGACAAGATCCAGGCCCCGCTGCAGCAGATGATCGACTCGGTGGAGGAGATCGCCGCCATCCCCGATTACCGGAATGCCTACAAGAAGCAGTTCTGCAGCCTTTCTCGCCGGCTCAAGCTGCTGGCCCCCATGTTCGAGGAGCTCAGGGAGAGCAGGGATCCGATCCCTCCAGAGACCGCCGCCCTTCTCCTCCTTCTCGGCGAGGCGCTGAAGTCCGCCGGGGAGCTCCTCAGGTTCGGCGGCGACGGCAGCAAGATCTGCCAGGTATGTTTGAGCTGCAGCAAACCTGCCCCTCCGGTATTTGAGATGCACTTTCTGATCCGTGGAACTTCTCTCCGTCAATCTGGCTGTTTGGGCGTCTGTTTGTCGTGGAAGAGTGGCTCTGTTTTGGGGGCGCATGAGGGATGTCAGCGTTAATCTCCTGCTCCCTTTGATTTGTCTTTTGTGTGCATAAATATCTTTAATTAGTGTTGTCTTTAATCAACGGTGTCGGAACTGGCTTTCGAATTAATTTCGCAGAGCTTCTCAGTAGCGGGCGGATTTGGCTCCGCTTGGCAAAAAATGTGAGAAAGCTTCTTTTCTTTATAACGGAAGTACAAATTGAGGCTTCCTGAGTCTAGATCGATGAAGAATTCCTCTGATCAAGCAGAACTTGATCCCAGAGCTTACTATAAATCTCTTTCTACTGCTTCTGTGGAGCCCCCTAGCGAATAATTCTACTGCTGTAATAGGTTGTGGCTATCAGGATCTTCAAGTGGGTTATCAACAATACGCTTTTCGCTGCTTGATACGTGAATAGAAGAAGTTTTAGTTATAGCAGTCGCAGTTCGTCTTAATGGGAGCTTGAATCTTTGGCCAGATAAGATCTGGCGCACATATCAGACCGATAGGTTTTGTATTCAAAACAATAGTCTTGTGTTGTGGCATTAAGGTACCAAATGAAGGTTATGTTGGGGAATATTGCAGAGTGTGACTGGAAGATGTAGTTAATTTGAAGTGTGGGTGGTCGTGCTTCAAAGCAGATCATTTATACTGGGGTATCAAGTTTCATTTTTAGTGTGCAGCAGCATAGTTGCCAAGTTTCTACCTTTGTTTCTTTATTGCTTCCTAGGTTGGGGTGTAGTGTGTGAGCAATGAATCTCTTCCCCCTCAGTGTTTACTATTTTTCTTTATTTCTTCCTAGATTGTGGGGTGATGTGAGCTATGAGCCTCTTCTTCCTCGGCCAATTATACTAACTTTGGCTATTTGAAGGAAAGTTGGAGGTACAAGCCCAACTTCTTGGAAAAGGAAAAGGCACCAAGAATGAAAACAAGATTGTTGGTTTTGTCATATCTGCTCCACCGTATTCTGCTTTCAACGAGCTGGCTTCTGGTTATCAAAGCTTGAGGCCTTTCGTATGTAATTATGCGATTCTTGTTGGGAGTGCCCAGAAGTGCGAGGAGAATTGTCTCTTAGATGGTGCAAGTTTCTGAAGGAAAGTTCAGTATGTAAATATCTTTTTGCAGTTTTGCGCCTACATAAAATGTGCATATATATGTAGCCGATCCTATTACATGTCTGAATTAGCTCGCAAGTTTTGCATCTTCCCTTTTTTGTCTTAATATTGTAATATGTTGGGTCTTGGTCCTCTGAGAATAGTAAATGTCCGTCTACCATTCAACAGGATGCTCTTCTTTTTTCTACATCGTGTCTCATCATTCCCTATAAACCCGGGAATTTAGCTCTTCCAGAATCCAAGAAGTTAATGAGAGTGTCACTAATGTAGGACATCATTTTTGGTCCTTTCGGTTATGATCCTGTTGTGTCCGTGTTTCAAAGAAATGAAAAAGAAAAAAAGAAAGAAAAGATGGAGAAGATAAATTCCTGTGGACCCAAGGACAATGTAAAAAGTTGGAGCAATTGGCTAGCCCAAGATTAATGAATAATCATCTGAATAAGTTGAAGAATTGAGAGGCAGCAGTCTCAAGAAATAGTCTTTTCAATCTACTCACTGTACAGCATCTGTATTTTAATTGAGCAAAAAATAAAAGAAATTCTTTGGAATTAAGGTCATTGAACTGAGATGGTGGTTAGATTGGCCCTTGGTTGTCCACGGAGAGGATAAATGTTTACTATGCACAGGAATTGCATAAAGAACGCTTTTAGGTGGTTCTTACTCTTTGCAACGCACAGAAGTTGCATATTTCTTTAATAGACATTACGGCACAGTCTGTATGCTTTTACTACTTCCGTGCTAAATCTCTTCTGTAATAACAATGCCGGATGCTGGATATTTTGCACAATGTGCTATTAATCAGATTGTCTTTGTATTTATTATATATTTATATGGCCCTCTGTTGTAGAAAAATACCTTTTTTCTGGTTAGAAATCATTAACTTTTGTTTGCCTTTACTTTCATACAATGTTTTGCTTCATCTTGGAGGACCTAGATCATCTCTATGATTTCTTTCATGGTATATGGTCTTATGGAGTATACAAGTTTATCCTTTTCCCAAAGAAACTAGAGAAAAAAGAAGGAAAAAAATAATTGTGTTTATCTTTCATATAATGTTTTTCCTTACTCAGCTTGCCAACGTTATATTCGCTTCCTTATGGCATCTATAATAACCTCTTTTTTTGCCATCAGGTCCTGGAGAAGGATACAATCATGCAAAGATTCCAGTTAGTAACAACTCAACTGGAGCAAGCTCTGGATGTAATTCCTTTTGACAAACTCGGCCTCTCCGATGAAGTTAGAGAACAGGTAAATCTTCCCTTTTGGCATTGGATTATTGTCTATTGCATGGAAATCACAACCGTGTGCAACTTCTTGTCAAGAATGTTGAACCATGTGGTGTGTACATACAAAAGAATGGTACAGCGTTGATGATTTCTTTAATATAGTATTATGAGTTAATTTACCTTAATTACATCTTGTTCAGGTTGAGCTTGTCCATTCTCAGTTTAGAAGAGCCAAAGAACGGGTTGATGCTCCTGATGATGAGCTATATAATGACCTTTTATTGGCTTACAACAAGGATGATGATATTGACCCAGCTGTCCTAAGGAGACTAGCTGAAAAATTACAGCTCACAACGATTTCTGATCTCAAGCAGGAGTCGCTAGCTTTGCATGAGATGGTGGTTGCTAGTAGTGGTGGAGATCCTGGGGAGAAAATTGAGAAAATGTCAATGCTACTAAAGAAGATTAAGGATTTTGTTCAGACGCAAAACCCTGAAATGGGCGCACCAACAACTCATAAAGGTTTAGGCTCTGATGGGAAACCCAAGTCTCCTGTCATACCAGATGATTTTCGCTGTCCTATATCATTGGAGTTGATGAAAGATCCCGTCATTGTTGCAACAGGACAGGTCTGTTAGCTACTTCAAATTTCATCCTGTTGTGCAGTTAGCTATTGCTTTTCGCCCAATATGAAGACATTTTTCATCTCTTTGTCTGCAGACTTATGAGAGGAGTTGTATAGAAAAATGGCTAGAAGCAGGACACAATACATGTCCCAAGACACAGCAACCACTCTCCAACATGTCCCTTACTCCAAATTATGTCCTTCGCAGCCTAATAGCTCAGTGGTGTGAGGCAAATGGCATTGATCCACCAAAGCGCCAAGTTAATGCTCGGCCTAATAAGCCTTCAAGCTCTGGTGAACGGCCAAAGATTGATGTATTACTTCGTAAGCTATCATCCCATAACCCCGATGACCAGCGATCAGCTGCTGGTGAACTCCGGCTCCTTGCCAAGCGCAATGCTGACAATCGTGTATGTATTGCTGAGGCTGGTGCTATTCCCCTTCTTGTAAATTTGCTTCCCACGCTTGATCCACGCACACAGGAGCATGCTGTCACGGCACTACTAAATTTGTCCATTTGTGAAGAAAACAAAGGAGCAATAATCTTCTCTGGAGCTGTTCCTGGAATAGTTCATGTACTAAAGAAGGGAAGTATGGAGGCACGCGAGAATGCTGCGGCAACACTTTTCAGTCTCTCTGTGGTGGATGAGAATAAGGTGACGATTGGAGCATCAGGGGCAATTCCAGCACTTGTTGCATTGTTAAGTGAAGGTAGCCAGAGAGGGAAGAAGGATGCAGCTACGGCACTCTTTAACTTGTGCATATATCAGGGAAACAAAGGAAAGGCGGTGAGGGCTGGAGTGGTTCCTACACTGATGACACTTCTGACAGAGCCTGCAGGAGGCATGGTGGATGAATCCTTGGCCATCTTGGCTATCCTGGCTAGTCACCCTGAAGGAAAGGCGGCTATTGGGGCCGCAGAGGCAGTACCTGTGCTTGTGGATGTAATTGGGAGTGGGTCTCCGAGAAACAGGGAGAATGCAGCAGCAGTTCTTGTGCATCTCTGCTCTGGGGAGCAGCAGCATCAACATCTAGCTGAGGCCCAGGAGCGTGGCATAATGGGGTCATTACAGGAATTGGCACAAAATGGCACGGAGAGAGGAAAGAGGAAGGCGCTTCAGCTGCTTGATCGGATGAACAGATTCATCGAACAACAGAAACTGGCCCAGGCTCAAGCCGACGCCGAATCCGAATCTTCAGCTCATGCTCAGGTCCAGGAGGGTCCATCGCAGGTGGAGGAATCACAACATCCGGCTCCTTCAAATCCTGTCGACAAGTGAGGATCATTTCGTTGTTCGCTTCTTTGTTGAGGTGTTGAGGTGTGAAAGTGCATCTCTGATTAAAATTCATGCAGGTGGAAGATCACTTGCATCACCTATTTCTAAGTTTATCCACTGGTTTCTTCCTTCTTGTTCGTGTTGCGTTCGGCCATTCGAGTTGCAGTGAGGCGATAAACATTTCCACAGCCATTGCTCCAGCGAATAGGGCTGGGAGCTGAATGGTTCCACCTTTGTAATGTACAAACTTGGTGGTCTAACGCTACGTCCTCAATTTTTACATACAACCATTGTGCATAGAGGAAAGGGCCAAACTGATGTACATGGTCTCTAGCTGAATTGTAATTTATCTCCTTTCATGTATTATCTACGGTGCATTCACTAGCCTTTATGATGATTAATAATGGAAGCCTATAAGATTGTTGGTGAGAGTGTTCCATTAACTTTCATATGGATCTAAAGTGCTGCGATGATGATGTATAAATTGCAAGCAGCACCATGTTATGGTTATCGCTAGTTAAGAACGAGTGTTTGGAAGTAACAGCAGGACCCATCATGGTTACAGCGTGAACCGAAAAAGCTCCAAGAACGCTCTCCCCCTTTCACCATCTTCCTTAGATCATTCCCGTCTCCTCGTCATGGTTTCTCTACCTCTGAAAAGGAAAGATTGCGAGCTTTTTCTCACATCAATCTTCATGTGTTCATTCACCCCAAAAGAGAAGGGCAGAAATCAACTACATAGAAGAGCAGCGCTGTCGCGGCCCTCAACTAGGGCTGTTCAACAATTCGATTCGATTCGGGTTGTTTAATTTTTTGCCAACCTGAACCGAACCGAAGAGGGGGTGGCAAATCGATTTTGGTTTGGTTTGGTTTGGTTCGGTTCAAATCGATTTTTTATTTAATTAAATATAATTTTAAATTTATTAATATTTATAAATTAAAAATAAAATAAAATTAAAAATACATATATATGTATATATAAATTTAGTCATATAATTATTTTTAATACACATAATATATATTAATTTATTCAATTTAAATAGTTCGATTCAATTTTATAATGTGCGAAATCGAACTGAACCGAATTTCGGTTCAAATCGAACCGAACCAACCAATTCGTTTTGATCTGGTCAGTTCTTCGATTTGAACTGAAATTTGAACACCCCTATCTTTAACCATTGTATTAAGAGAAATATATATTGTCCTCTATAGAGGACAATAAAAGTGATGTAAATTATTTAATAAATAATTTTATCAGTTGAAATTAAATCCGTCAACATTTCTCTCTCTCTCTCTCTCTCTCTCTCTCTCACACACACACAACTCAAATGATCTATCACTTTTATTACCTTTTTGAAGGGTAATAAACATTGCTCTTATATTAAAGGGCTCTTTCATATACCTTCGCACTTGGGCAACCAAAATAGTGGGGTCCTGTTTACCTCGGATCACACCAAGGCCCCAACCCTTCCATTTTGCTCATGAAGATGGCTGCCTCCAGGCGGACCCATGGGCATATATTGGGGAGACGTAAGATTTGAGAGAATAAGAAAGGAGGGGAGGGAGTGGAGGGCGACAGAAATTTTGTGTCCAAGCTTCGGAAGCGACTTGGATAAGAGCAGAGAAGAAAAAATTTTAGAAGAGTTATTTGATGCCTCGTGGTTAGATTCATGTTCCACTTTGTCCACCACTTCGGATTCGGTTTTTTGGTTTGAATCCAAATCAAAAGGTTCAACTCGAACCAAACTTAGTCTAATCCATCGATTCGGTTTGGTTTTCAAATGGAACCCGAATACTGCTCACCCTCAAGAACAAGCATCTCTTCCTTCGTAGCATTGGACAGTCCCCCCGAAGACACTTATTTGGACCCAAGTGCCCAACACCAACCTTGCAACATTGGTCCAGCCCATTTGAGCGTGGAGGGAACAGGGCAAATAGGACATGGACCAGGCCCACGTGTCACGCGTGGCTGTGAACAATGCAAAGCGTCTGGGCGGTGGGCCTGTCCGACGGTCAAATTGTTAAAGAGAACCAGTTTTGTAACACTAATTGGTAACATCATTTGATAATATTACCATTAAAATTGTGTCATATCAGCAACTGAAATAAAAAAAATTAAAAACATCTCATAAATGATGAGATTGTGGTGCACTTTGATTGGTGTGTTATTTTAATGTGTTACGAAATGATGTTACTAAACTATTTTCCAATTGTTAATGCAAGAATGCCTACCCATTTTGTGATGTTGAGAGCTATCTTATCCAATTCGTTTGGCAAAGGCGATGTCATGCGTGCACATTTTTAGATATTGATAATTGTTCTTTACAAATGTTGACGACTATGTATACTATGAATCCAAAGAAATTTTGGTATTTGAAAATTTTTTTAGCTTCATGCAATATTGAAATTTTTTATTTTTTGAAATATTAATTTATTATATCATTTGGTGGGAGTTAAATCTAACATCCTTAGAAAATTTTCAAAAAAAATCTTGTCAATCTATTACTGCAAGGAGTTTTAAGTCCTGACTTTTTCCTCATATATATGGAGAGCTATTACTAAACCACTCCTTGACCTACATATATGTTAAGTAATATGTAGGTCGTATATATCATATAATGTTCTTGTCCAGTTGAAACTTGTGTCTTACCAGTTACCACAGTTCGAGTCATCCATCACACAAGATCCTAGCTTATGTGACAGAGGAATGATATATCTTAATAGGAGATGTCATGCGATGATGCTAGGATGTTGAGTAGGATATTTTCTTTTATCGAGAACCACTTGGCACACATTCACGGGTTACGCGCACATCGCTTCTTATTAATTGCGTAGTTATTAAGTCTATGTTTAGTATTTGGATAGATTGGGATAAAATGAGGTTATCCTCAAAATTTTGAAGTTATCACTCTATCCCCAATCTATCCAAATACCAAACATAACCTAAAGGCACAGTGTATATATATGCTGAGACTTTCACTTCTTGAGCTATGTCAGTGGAGTACATCATATCCTCCAATATATACAACGGCATCATGCATGTTTTACATTTTGTACGTTAAAGCTGTGATGTTTCTATATTGATTAGAGACTATTCATTTTATCCAGAGGATCTTGTTCTGAACTTGGGCAGGGCAAAAACCATATCCCTGGCTACTTTGCCTCTTATTTATATCTATTTGTTTTTGTAGCGAAAGGGAGGACGCGACTTTTCTTTCTCCAAGGCCAGCTAGGTCATAGCTGGTTTGAGCTGTCATATCCTCCACTTGGAGTACCATATGAAGCTGCTCCCAAGCAGCAAGACGCTCTCTCGCGCGCCTTCTCGTCTCTCCCTTACCTTTACCCCCTTCTCAGGGCTTCATCACAGTTGCCCATCCTATATATCCTCTGATGCAGTGGTGCGGCATACATGGCTGCATGCACTGCTTGGCAGCAGCTGTTCTGATCGGTTAAGCAATCCTAATACATATTTTTAACTCATATAGTGTACGAATAAACAAGGAGAGTACTCACCACAGCAATCTTCTTGTGGCATGTTATGAACTTACTGAGGAGGAGTTCCTTAATTTGCATAGTTTGTGAGAGAATATATATGTTAACATAACATTCTGATGAAAGAGCAATATTAAGATATATCTATCTGACAGACACTCGACAGTAAGCATGTAGATTCTCCCGAGTCCTGTCCACACAAAACAATAACAATAAAATAACGTAGGCTTCCCTGGAGGACTAATCATGGCGTACTGGAGTATATCTTGACC
This sequence comes from Colocasia esculenta, assembly GCA_014218235.1. Classification (NCBI taxonomy): domain Eukaryota; kingdom Viridiplantae; phylum Streptophyta; class Magnoliopsida; order Alismatales; family Araceae; genus Colocasia; species Colocasia esculenta. The sequence continues at coordinate 5,865,470 of CM024757.1, forward strand.
CAAGTTGCATGCACTCAAATTCTGGGCATGATGATTATGATAGTATCGAGGATTCGAGATCGAAGAGGACGATGAGATTTTTGAATAAAGATTTCCAACGGGCATGAGGTCCCCCAAAGTAGCTAGCAGACTACTCACTTTTGTTTCCCTAAAGTTGGACATAAACACCATGTATCAAGGACTGGCATCTTGTTAAACAATATGGCTAGATAGCAAGCCTCTCGTGGGGTGGGTGTAGCCGTGTAGGGCATGAGCTAAGTATTTTTTTTTTTTTGGAGACGACATGGAAGGAGCTAGCTCCAAGCTATATTAACCAGAGGAAGAGTCGAAAGATACAGCAGCTAGCCTCAATCTACGAAGGGAGAGCAAAAGGGGACCAGGAGGAGCCCTGATCACCAAGAAAGAGACCCCTACTTTAGAGATGGATGATGGCAGGGCTTGGCCAGGTGCTCTTTACATATTGTAGTTAATGATACTACAGATGAGGATGATGATCATGATCATGGTAAGAATGCCTCCAAAGGCCAAGCACATGATGTCTGGACGACATTTGACGTGTATTAATTTCTTGGGGAGGTTCTGTGTTCAAACCTCCCACGTCCTTGTGAGGAAGATGGGGATTTGCAATTGGTATTGGCTTCAAGGGAGTTAAGAGGCACTTACACCTGATATGGAGATCATAGAGAGCAGAATGCTTGCATGCATCTGCTAACAAGGGAGCAGACACATGTAAGTTATTCAAGTAGCAATATTCTACCAACCTGATTCTTTTGCATAGAGCTTAAACTGTAAGAGTGTTGGCCCACTGTACTACTTGAAAGCAAAAAAGACTTGTAGGAGTACAATCTTCCCTTCTTTATAGGCTGGCCTCCCTCTGTCTTCTTTTCTGAGGTGTGCGCCTTTCTTTTAGAGTCCTTGATGAAATGTCCTTTACAACCAATAGAAGAACGCTTTGAAAGGGGAGATGGAAGAAGTGCAGATGTGGGATTGGTTTGGGAGTGAGACATAAGTAAACATTCATTCCCAGCTTTACCTTTTGATGGGTGATCAGGATTTATGATACTGAGTGAAAAGTGTTAAAGACTAGTATTTGTGTTGCAAAGGAGGAGTTGGATCCAATTGCATTTTATCCCCCTTTCCTCTATTCCTTTTGACTGATCCGAGTGGGCCATGTTCCCTGGAAAGAATAGAAAACACTGAGGCCTTGACCACCTAAACACCTTCTCTACTTCTTCCACCCCCCCCCCCCCCCCCCTCTTTTCATCTCTTTGTTTGTCTGCATCTTTTGCAACCACAAAAACTGCTTCCAAAGATAAGAGGGGCTGAGGTTGCACTTTTATAAATACTGACCAGTCAAAAGCTTTCTTTCACTCTCAAGTGGACAAGATTTACAGTAAGTACACAGATCGATCATCTCATGCATGCGGAACACTTTCATGTCTCCACTATGAATTTTTCCAGGCTACGAATGAATAAATAGGCCCAATCTGCAGGCCCTACTTACTAGGCTTTGGCCCACTAGTTTAACAAAAGAGAAATACTTATTACACGACATGTCTTGTAATAAAATTGATCTTGATGTGGATTATTTTTCAAATAATTTTATTAGTTGAGAGAGAGAGAGAGCAGTCTTGCAAACTTTCAACTAATGAAATTATTTTTCAAATAATCTACGTCAAGTTCGTTGCAAAATCGTGTCTTACATTAAACATTTCTTTCACCAGAGTGAGGGGAAAATGATCTACTATGTTGGCTGGTGCTTTTCAATACATTAATTTGGCATCCACAGAGCGTTGACTGGGGTGAGTAGTTATGGGCCTTACCTTACAAGCCCATGAAGAAAATGGGCTACAGAGAGCCCAGTACATGAGGATCTCCGTCACAAGCGACATGCATGTGGAACTGGAAAGGAGGTTTACACTTTACAGCGAGTATTACTCTGAGGAGAATGGTACATATGAAACAGAAATGTGGTTTTAATTCCACATTAATGTAGCTGGCAGTGTAAGGAGACGTGAATTGGATCATAAGCTCGTTGATACGAGGAAGTTAATTTTGTTTCAAACTTTACCTGATGATGAGAAATGTAAATAAGCACGAGGCATAGTCCATAGTTTTTTTCTTCTTTTCTTTTCTCTCATTTACATGTTAGGACTTACTGCTGATCAGTTAAAATGACATCACGGAGACAGCTACATATTATGTTGTCTTGAACATTGACAAATGTATGATTCAAGTTTAACCAGCACGTACAAAATTAAGGAGACATCCAGATATTATGTTAACATGAAGATCGGCAAATGCATGATTCAAGTTTAATAAGCATATACTGTGAGAATTATCTCACATTAGCTAATCTAAGAAGTAACTTGTCTTTATATAGTGTTGAGTGTAAACGAGTCGAGTCGAGTTGAGTCGAATACTATGCTACTCAAACTTTGTTCGTTAATTTTTAATCGAGCTCGAGCCGAACTTGAGTTATATCGAGTTTTGAAAATACATATTCAAACTTGGTTCATTTAAATACTCTCGAGCTCGAGCCCTTAACGAGTATCTTAACGAGCTTAATTGAATTTGTGAGTTCGTATATATAAGTAAGTCCAATCCAATCTACGAGTAAAAAAGTGATCATTCATAAGATCTAAATCTATCTTATTTCAAGCTCATATTTCAATAGTATTGATAAGTTACTTAATTTAACTATTTTAATATAATGTTTGAAATATATACATAATTTGTCATAAACAATATGAGGTCAATAGATAGACACCGCTTGGGAGGGAGCTGGTGCGCGACAAGACAGGGGTAGTGCTGCAACTCCCTTTCGCACACTATCCAGAGCCTCCTTTCTACACCATCGTGACGATACTGCAACCGTCGGGAGCACTGTCCGCCACTGGCAGATGGTCCACGGTAGTCGCCGAAGATGCCAGTGGCCGACAATGTGCCCCTCGGCCCCACCATGGGCTCACCTACTCTGCAGACCGGTCTCAGGAGGAAGAAGATGCTTGATATGCAGGGGCACCTTGCAACACTAAATTTTATGTTCATGCCCCTATTTATATAATTTGTATATATACCCTCATTTACATAATTTGTGTACATACATTGTGGATTTAGACTATGATATTTAAACCATCATAAGTATTTTATATTATAATAATAACTGTATAAAAATAAATAATATATTTATATCAATATATTCTCATACTTATTATATTTAAATGAAATGTTAGCAAGTACATAGATAAGTTCTTAACGAGTATTTAATCAAGCTCTTAACGAGCTATTCACAAGTATAATCGAGCCGAGCTCACATGCGTTCAGACTCGGCTCGTTTATGAATCGAGCTTTTTTTTGTTTAAGCTCGATTCTTTAATTAAATAAATGAGCCAAATCAAATTTTAATCGAGTCGAACTTCGAACTACTCATCGAACGTATCGACTCGTTTACACCCCTAAATGTTATATTTATCTTATCAAAATCTCAATTTTAAGAATGACTTTATATTTCTACATAGTATCAAAGTAGATTTTTATTTGGGAAAATTAATTGGGGGTCCCTGTCAGAGCCTTCTACTTTTTTCCTGGTCCCTGTCAGAATATCGGTAGACGTAAAGTCCCTCCTTTTCTCATGGTTTAATTTCCAGTCCCTGCTTTTCGCACGTCACCATTTACGACCCTCAACGCACGGTTTCTGTCTCCTTCGCTTCCGTCTCTTTTTCCCATTCCCGTCTTACCCTTCCCTCCTTTTTTCCATCGCCTGTTCCCCAAACGACGCTGACGCTTCGATCCTTTCCAAGGCCCGTGAGCTGTAATCGATGGGAAGTTACTCTTACATAACGTGCCAAGAACTGATACAGCAACCATTGACATCACTTACACAGCTCCTTTCGAAGGCCCGTGAACCGTTCTTCACAACTATAAAAGGAACACAGGGCCCCATACTTATCCTTCATAAGCTTCTAACGCTCTTCTTCTTCCTATATTTCTTGCTCGTCTTCTTCATCTTTATTTGCAGATGTCTTCATCTAACCGTGCTCCCCAGAGGGATGGCAAGGCACCTGCCTCACCAGTGCCACCGTCGCCCCCGGCTCCCCCGTTGCGACAGTTCACCTTCAGCGCCGACTACTGGGACGATTTTTACATGGGCTGGAAGATGGCTTTACAGAAAGCCTCCCGGCATTACGGCGACAAGGGCCTCAATAACATCCTCCCAGACATCGGCCCTAGGGTAGAACACATCCCTTCCTCCCCTTCCTCCCCTGACCGTTCCGGCACCTGCCCTTCCTCCCCTGACCGTTCCGGCACCTGCCCTTCCTCCCCTTCCTCCCATCCCTCCCCTGACCGTTCCGCCTCCTCCCCTCCGTGCTCTACCGAGTGGTCGGTAGAGTAGAGGTAGAGAGTTATTGTAACATGGCTTGTTTATGATAAGCATTTTCGTTTGATGCAGTCTTCTGGGTGCTTATGTATGTGCTCTGTATCATGCAAACTCAACATGTTACCAATAACACACTGTAACATCCCCTCATATATACTATAATCAACATGACCAACGACTGTAAGAGATTATAACATATAATGTAAAACTGTATGTTAGACTGTAGTGCTTGAACTGTAAGAGTGTAGTGCTGAAACTGTAACAGGGCTGTTCTTTAGGTGTAACACTGTAGTGCTCGAACTGTAACAGTCTAGTACTTAAACTGTAACATTTTATTACGTATAATATAACAGAATACGTAAGTGCTGGAACTGTAAGAGTGTAGTGCGCGAACTGTAAGAGTGTAGTGCTGAAAATGTAAGAGTCTAGTGCTTAAACTGCAACATCTTATTACATATACTGTAACAGAAATCGTGAGGAGACAGTGCTCTTCTTCCTCCTATCTTTCTTGCTCGTCTTCTTCCTCTTTATTCTGAGATGTCTTCATCTAACATACGGTACACAGGTCAAACTATAAGAGTATTAGAGTTAAACTGTAACACTTCGTTACGTACACTGTACAACAAAACGTAATTGTAAGTGCGCGAACTATGCAAGTGTATTACTGAAACTGTAATAGCGTAGTAGTGGAATTGTAACATCGTAGTGCGTAGACTGTAATAATGTATTACATACACTGTAATATTGGAATATAAGGACGACGTTATGTTGTAACTAATATACAACATTTAAAATCCGTCAGGATTGTGGGGTGGGTTGCTACAAGTTCTTCGGTTGTGACCTGTTTGTTTGCACCGTGAACAAATATATGCATGATCTACTTCTCCTCTTGAATGTATTCTCCTCTTTCTCGGTCTTCCTGGCAACCTTTTTGTTGTCAGTGGCTTGATTAGAACTTCTGATGGTTGAGGCGGATCCGGCATGTCAAATGTTGGGATAGGTTGAATGTTTCTTTCATATGCAGCCCTATACACTTCTGTGCTGTAAAATGCCGAAACATATTGATTAACGGCCTCCTTGTTACTGCCAATTGCTGCGCATGCATGCTTGCAAGGAATCTTGACAAGTTGCCAGTGTCCACAGGAGCATGTTTGTAGATGGAGGTCTACGACGTACGTCTTCATACTTTCAACAACCTCAAATTTGATTCCATCTGAATGACGGATTGCTAAGCTTCTCCTTTCTTGAAGGTTTTTCGATGATTTTTTGTACTTTAGGACAGTATGGTGTATCCCACAAGGCAGCATCAATTTTCCTCTTTGCAGCCATTTCCATCATTTGCACTCTAATTTTGTCAACCATCTGTAGTATTGGTAGACTTTGCGTGTCACGTATCCAATTGTTGAATGACTCTGCCAAATTAGAGTATAACTCCCCAAACCTGTATGGCAATGTGAAGGAAATTAGGTTAACATCAAATATCTGTAACAAGTGTCCGCTACATACTGTAACCTTATTTAACACGTTCTGTAATAGATTATCCCTATAACTGTAAGCCCATAAATGGCAGAATGTAATAGAACATATCGCTTGTGTATTTAAAGAGCCGAACCTTTGTCCCGGGAAACAAGTATGGGACCAGTGTTCGACATCATTTCGGAGCACCCATTCTTTGGCATCAGCAGAATTAAGCTCCATTGCCATCATTGCGTCTTTGTACTCTTGTTCAGTAACAGCATAGGCAATGCGCTGGAGAATTTTTCTAAGTAATTTTTTGAAAGGGGCGGCATATTTCCTCGCACATTGGTCATTGAAGTTCTTCATGATGTGCTGGAAACAGTAGCCGTGATGATCATTCGGAAATATGTTAGGAATCACTTCCTTCATACCTCTCCCTCTGTCAAATAGGAATGCGATCCTTCTATCTGATAGCAATACCTTTTTTAAATTTTGTAGAAACCAGACCCAGTTGTCATATGTTTCCGAATCTGCGATGGAGTATGCTACAGTGAATAGCTCATTGTTACCGTTTAAGGCACTTGCAGCAAGTATAACCCCTTGCACTCTATGCTGTTTGATATGAGTTCTGTCCAAAAATAGCATAGGTCGACAACCAACTTCGAACCCATATGCAGACGCCTCGAAGCATATGAAAATCCGTTTGAAACGCTGAGTCTCCGGGTCCACTTCTAGAGACAAGATCGATCCCAGGTTTGACTGTAATGCACGTTCGCTATACCAGTTCAACATATGATAGCTTGTTCTGAAATCACCGTATAGTGAACTGACAGCAACCTCTTTGCCCCACCATGCCTATTCAAATGATTATACATATTATGTAAGATGGTTATAGTACTTGTCCTTATACCTTACAGTAGCCATGTTAAGTTGTTACAGTATACGCTTAAATGATTACAGTTGTTACAATACAGACCCTTACAGTATATGTGTACAGTTGTTACAATACAGACCCTTACAGTATATGATTACAGTGGTTACAGTGGCCTGCCGGTATTGTTACAGTATACGTCGAAATGATTACAGTTATTAATTCTTACATATCCTTACAGTATATGATTACAGTTGTTATATGTGGCCAGGAGGTATTGTTACAGTATACGTGGAAATGATTACAGTTGTTACAATGCATACCTGATGATAAGGGATGCAGATACCGTATTCCCGATGGATGTCACTCATCATTTCACTTGCTCTGTAGGTGGGTTTATCAACGAGTTTCCCCTTCACAGCATTTGCTACCCACTTCTTAGATGTCCGTGGATGTCCGTCGCTCATAATGTCACATCCACATGTGTGTATGTTGTTGAGACTTTTGATTGCAAATTGTGGACCTCCACGAATGACGGACGCATGCAGGCGCCATGGGCAAATAGAGACATTGCAACGTACAGTTAATCGTACAGAGTCGTTCTTCAAATATTTCCAATTAAATCCTCTTGCGATCGCGTAATTTGTCAGTTCCATCTGCAATAGCTCTTTGCTTATGAAGACTTGTCCTACCGAGTGTATTCTACCTACGGAATATTGCGTCAACACTGGTACTACACCTTCCGCTCCTTGTCCTCGGTCGTACAACTCCAAACTGCTTCCTGGTAATTGAAGGGGTTCGGTGGTTTCCAAAGAACCGCCATGCGTGTTTGAAGTACTTCTGCAAGTTATGTACATACATACGTACAAGATGCATGGGATAAGACGAAGGCTTTTTAAGAATGCATGGGATAACATGAAGGCTGGTGAAGAATGCATGGAGTACGTACCTATCAAGTGCTTGCCGATCACCTGACTGACAACTAGCATGCGTACTAAGGCAACGAGTTTCCACCGCATGAATTTGTAGATTTATGAATGATGTTCCTTGGCACTTGTGAAGATCAAACATAGCTTGGACATCCCCATCGTCAAGCAACACTTGTTCAACGTCGGTATCCATGGGAAGACGATACTTCAGTATGTTCTCCTGCATGTTTACACCCAACCTTTGGGAAACCCTGCTATGAATGGACGCAAAATCCGTGTCCCTCCCTATGAAAAGAACGAAACTTTGATCTCCAAATGAACATCTTCCAGGGAGCTGCTCCATTGGGTCGTAGAGGAAGACGAACGTTTCGTGGATGACGAACGAAATAGGGTGCGTAAATAGCATGTAATGACTAGTTTGGACGGGGGGTCAAATTGGCGGGAGTGCGTATAAGGATAGCATAAATGGCAGGAAAGCTCTATACGAACGGTTGTGATATCCTTCACGTCCCATCGTCCGTCGTACCGACTATTTTCAGCCGCCCGATGTTCATCATTCCATGGCACCGCCATCCCGTGGGTCCACCCGTCGGGTCCACCGAATCCATCCCTTCATATCTTGACTTTTCCCCTTCCCTTACTCCCTTACTCCTACACCGCCATTCCTGCACCAGACGTCTTCTCTCTTACAATGTCCCATTCTTCAGTTACATCTCCAGACGAAGCAATCCCTCTCTCCCCTCTAAGATGGCACCATGTCGATCTCCTACGAGCGCTGACATTGAGAGCATCGCGGCGGATGCGGTGCAACAAGTGTTGATGTCCGTGGAAGTTGAGGAAACCAGACTCCAAGTCGTCCGAAATAGTAATTTCTTCTTACCGTAAGACGGATCATTGTCGAATGCATGTTTTGTTTTTTTTTAAGATCTGATCTTCTCTTTGCAGAAAAAAATGAATTTAATACGCGATGCTCGCTTTCGTGGTACTGCTCCGTTATGGAAGATTTGCAATTTAGGAGCGCGCATCTGAAGTTGATGAGAAATTCACCATTTCACACGTATGTGAAATGCCAAATGGTCACCTACCCGATTTCACTCCTTGTCGATCTTATGACACGTTTCGATGGAGAGCGTTTTAAGATTGGCCCATGCAGCCTGCCTTTTCGCCCTTCGGACATAGCAACAGTTATGGGTATACCAAATGTTGGTTCACCTATCGACCTGAAGACGGATGGGACAAAAGCTAGTTTGCGCCGCATCCTTGGATCCAAACAAACGATGAACGGGCACAATATCCATCTGAAACTTAGGGAGTACATTCCACAGGAGGGTGCGCTAGCGGTTGAAATTTCGGTAAAGCTTTGGGTTGCGCTCCTATGTTCCTGTTTCTTCTTCCCCACAAGTGGGAGGTCGGGGTTGCTGTCCATTCTGCCATACCTGGACGACCTCCATGAGATGAAGAACGCCAACTGGGTTGCTGCCATCCACGAGTACCTGATATCGGGGGTGAAGGCATTCAGAACAGCAGCTGGTTCCACCAAAACCATCTTCCTAACCGGCTGCGTTCCCGCTCTCGGTGTGAGTATGCTTTTACATACCTCATAAGTACTGTTACAGTACCCTTAGTCGTCTATGACAATACCAAACGATCTTTATTACAGTACGTGAAGACTTCTTTTACAGAGGACATATGTATCTGTAAAGTACGTTTACATATGTCCTCTGTTGCAGTACCTGACGGTGTCTATTACAGAAGACATACGTACCTATTACAGTACGCGTAGACTCCTTTTACAGAGTACATATGTACCCGTTACATACGTTTACAGATGTCCTCTGTTACAGTACCTGACGGTGTCTATTACAGAAGACATACGTACCTATTATAGTACGAGTAGACTCCTTTTACAGAGGACATATGTATCGGTTCCATACGTTTACGATACACTTCTCATACGTATTATCTATTTCTTAATGATGTAGGCATGGTTTTTGATGCACCAATTAAAATGGAAACCAGATCATCCCCAAAGAGATCCCCCATTTTTCTGTTGGGATTGCCGGGGTAAGGGACCGGAGTTATCCGCCCTACTACGGGGGTTGCGACGCTCTGATGTAAGTGTAACTTACCCATGGAAGTGTGTTATGTTCGTATATCACTTATACCATATACCTGTACCTGCGTTAATTCAGGTCTATTTGGTGGTTAATGTGAGGGATGAGCAACCTACAGCTTCGCGACGATTGACGGCATCGACGTCAACCACTTCCCGAGCCCCTCCATCAGATAACTCTATACATGACATTCTTATCCAGTTACAGTGGCAGAATGACCAGTTAATGCGGCAGAATGACCAATTAAAGCGGCAGAATGACCAGTTACACCGGCAGAACAATATCCTCCAGTCAATGGACCAAAGGCTACATAGACTGGAGGAACAATTTGAGCGGCAGCCTCAGTGGCAACATCCCCCCCCAGAGACAGAATCTGCAATGTTAGCCCTACCGCCACCGGAGCTCCCAACAGCTTCTGTACGATCACATGCCGTGGCAGAGAAGAGTTCCCAACGTCAAGGTAAACATTTTGTGTACTTACAGTGTTTCATTTTCTTATTACAGAATATGCTTTCTACGTTTACAGTTCGATTCCTTCACTCTTACAGTCATTCGTATACCTAGTAATACTCATGTAGTCTACGTTTACAGTTGGATTCCTAATTTGTTACAGTCTTTCATATACGAAGTTACAGAAATTGTTTTCTATGTTTATAGTTGTCTTTCATAGACGTTTACAGACTTTCGTATTCTCAATTACAGGAAGGAGAACCGTCCAAAGAAGAAGGAGAAGGAGGAGGCGGAGAGGAAGAAGAAGGAGGAGGAGGAGGAGGAGGAGGAAGAGGGAGGAGGAGAAGGAAGCGAAGAGGAAGAAGAGGAGGAGGAGGAGGCGGAGAGGAAGAAGAAGAAGGAGGAGGAGGACCAGAGGAAGAAGGAGGAGGAGAAGGAGGCAGAGAGGAAGAAGAAGGAGAAGGAGGAGGCGGAGAGGAAGAAGAAGGAGGAGGAGGAGGAGAGGAAGAGGGAGGAGGAGAAGGAAGCGAAGAGGAAGAAGAAGGAGGAGGCGGAGAGGAAGAAGAAGAAGGAGGAGGAGGACCAGAGGAAGAAGGAGGCGGAGAGGAAGAGGGAGGAGGAGGAGGACGAGCACAGGAAGAAGATGGAGGAGGAAGAAGAAGAAAAGAAGAGGAAGCGGCGTCAGATATCCCCATCATCATTGTCCCGACGTGTTTCAGCTGGGACGAGGATAAGACGACAACCAGAGTGCTATACGGTATGGTTTCCCCTTACAGAATATACATAAGCTCAGCATTCGGTTACAGAACCCTTCATGACACATAACAGTATTATTCAGAGTCCGTTACAATTACATTATAATCATTTTACAGAACATTCTTTTTTACTTACTCTATCGCAGCCAAACGATTTTCGGGACCACAAAGCCACGAAAGTGAATGTGTCCACTTCCGAACCGATATTTGTTGACTCTCGAGAGAGTACAGGCACACTTCCAAGGGGCAAGAAAGAGGAGAGACGTGATTACGTCGCCCGGGAAGCATTAGGAGTGGCCGAAAAGTCATTGATTGAATGATTTCTTAATGAGTGCATCATTAGTGAGTACGTGTTACAGTATATGTCTACCATGTTTACAGTATATGTCTACCATGTTTACAGTATATGTCTTCCATGTTTACAGTATATGTCTACCATGTTTACAATATATTTCTACCATGTTTACAGTATATGTCTACCATGTTTATAGTATATGTGTACCATGTTTACAGTATATGTCTACCATGTTTACAGTATATGCCTACCATGTTTACAGTATATGTCTACCATCTTTACAGTTTCGTCTATTACTGATGACAGTCTTAATTCTTGCCAAACATGTTTTCTTACATGTAGAGAGTTCATGTTCAACGGCTCTGAGGAAGGACTCGACAATTTCCTCTCGTTTCATGACATCCGGGAGCTATTGTTCGCGAGGGAAAGCGAATCGGACGTAATTGACTGCTACGTCAACGCTTACTTGTTTCGCCCCCGTGAAGAGAACCCGGACATTTTTTGGAATTTTGGATATTTGGGAGCCGTTTTAAAGGGTTATGTCCAATCTTGCAGAGACGACAAGAGCAAGAAAGAACATTTCGAATACGCTTTCAGGACATTGGACTGCGCCCCAAATGAATTCGACCTCATCTTCTCCCCCATGCACGTTGGAATGAACCATTGGGCTCTTCTGGTAATCCACATCAAGGAAAAAGAGTTCCAGGTGTACGACTCATTACGAAGCAAACATCGTGCTGACATTCCACAATATGTAAGTGACGCGTGTTACATACAATGCTTACATTCGTTACAGTGCGAGAGCACTTGTGTTACAGACGTAACAGTAACATTAAATCTACATTAAGTTGTGGGAACTCTTTTGTTCATTCTCTCATGTAGGTGGAGGAACTGAAAAGATACCTGAAGGGCAAGCACATAGATGCAGATAAATGGCCGCTACGCTACCCCGACCCATGCCCACAACAAGGATCGGGAGACGATTGCGGAATTTTTACTTGCAAATACATGGAATGTCTAGCACGTAGGGACATTCAAGATTTGCCCTTCAGTCAGGATGACATGCCTTTAGTGCGAGCAAAAATGGCCCTCCACTTCATCAAAGCGTACTTCAATGGACAAGGGCGTTCATAGCGTCTACAAGTGAGGGAGAACTGCCGCACGTACTAATTCCTAACCATTGTAATGATACTTGTTGTACAGTCTTTACCTATTGTTGTTACAGTATAAATGATACTATGTTACAGTTGAAGAAGTACAGTCTTACAGCTTGAGCGCCCAGCTACGCGTACCTCATTACAGTGTATGTAGAATCCTGTTACAGTCTTTACCTATACTTTTATAGTATACATGATAGGCAGTTACAGTTCCAGAACACATTATTACAGTATAAGTTGAAATCTGTTACAGTACTTACCTATTGTCATTATAGTATACATGCTATGAGGTTACAGTTCGAGCAGTACAAACCTGTTACAATAGCTGCATATTATCATTACAGTATGCATGATAGGAGGTTACAGTTCGGAGGAACCTGTTAGTATTACAGTACACGCATCATAGAGAGCACATACAAGCCCACAGAAGACTGCATAAAAGGAAAATATATGTATATTCCATAAACAATCACTGTTACAATCTAAACTCTGTATCCCGATAGCATGGACACTGGAATGAAATGGAGGGGAGGGGACAAATAAGGACATCAGAGATAGGAGGGGAGGGGAGGAATAAGAAGGACAGCAGAGAAGGGAGGGGAGGGGAGGGGAGGGGAGGAATAAGGACAGCTACAGAGAAGGGAGGGGAGGAATAAGGACAGCAGAGAAGGGAGGGGAGGGGAGGAGGAGGAACGGGCCGGGAGGGGAGGGGGAGGGAGGAGAAGGAAGTGACCGGGATGGAGGGGAGGTGAGGAGAAGGAAGGGATGGGAGGGGAGGTGAGGAGAAGGAAGGGATGGGAGGGGAGGGGAGGAGGAGGAACGGGTCGGGGAGGGAGACATTCTAAACTCCCTAACCCGATTACTCGGTGGACGCAGGAGGGGAGGAATAGGCCGGGGAAGGACGAGAGGAAGGTGAGGAACAGATGTGTTCTGCCCTAGGGCCGATGTCAGGGAGGATGTTGGTGAGGCCCTTATGGTGGTACAACCGAGAGGCTTTCTGTAAAGCCATCGTCCACCCAACGTAAAAACTATTCCAGTAGTTGGGACTGTACATCTCCGGGAAAGGTAGAGCCGGGGGAGCTGGGGGCGACGGTGGCACCGGTGAGGCAGGTGCCTTGCCATACCTCTGGGGAGCACGGTTAGATGAAGACATCTGCGAATAAAGAGGAAGAAGATGAGCAAGAAAGATGGGAAGAACAAGAGCGTTAGAAGCTTGTGATGAAGGATAGGTATGACCCTGGGTTCCTTTTAGTGTAAAGAACGGTCCTCCCAACGTTGTTTATAAGTGCTGTTATTGATTGTTGTAACACTTATCCGCACGCTATGTAACTTCCCATCGGTCAGAGTTCATGGGCCTTCATGTCAGTGTCGTTTGGGGAAGAGGCGATGAGAAGGACAGAAGGGTAAGACGGGAATGGGAAAAAGAGACGGAAGCGAAGGAGACGGAAACCGTGCGTGCAGGGTCGTAAATGGTGACGTGTGAAAAGCAGGGACTGGAAATTAAACCAGACGAAAAGGAGGGACTTTACGTTTACCAGTATTCTGACAGGGACGAGAAAAAAAGTACCAGCCTCTGACAGGGACCCCTAATTAATTTTCCCTTTTTATTTTTTCGATCTTATATCTCACGTCATCCCATTAAATACATTCACGTGACTTCTACCTGATGACATATGTGGTGGTGTGTGAGAATTCTCTTACATCGACTATTCTAAGAATACACTTGTAATATAGTATTAATGTCTTTGTCCCCTTCAAAAGTTTGAAGGGTGGCTTTATATTTCAACATATACATTATACATAATCCAAACGTAATTACTCGAGGAAATTTCTCCTCCTCTCTCTGTTGGCTCAGTCATGAGTAGGATTTGAAGTTAAGGGGACGCAATATTTCTTATTTAATGGAAGGGTATTTTTGGACAATGAATGCATTTAATTATTTCGAAGATATATACTCAAAACTATATCATGGAAGAATACGTAATCCCATGAATCGTATGATTCAACTTATCATGAGTGTTTCTCACATGCCCAACCATCTACATACATGTAACTTATACACATGGATAGACCTTCTTTCGAACTCTCTGGACAATCTCAATGGTACCGGAACGACTAGAATGTAAAGGGTGGCCAAATATTTAGTTTGAAAATTGTACGTTTTTCGGCTTAATGCATGTAGAAGACTTGGTGACCAAACTTGTAACATCCCATGGTTTTTTGCGATATATCAATTTGTAGCCTTCTTAAGGCAACAGGATGAGTTTCACGTTCTGTTTTAGAACTCGACCAATTAAACGTCGCATTTTGATTTTCTGACTGTTGTTTAATTTTTGTCGTTTGCAGTCTAAGTAATTGTGTCACGTGTCTGGATGTATAAAGTGTGAAGATGATGTTCCAATGTCACGATCAGAGCAACAGCACATCCAAGTTGACACGTGTCGGATCTAACTATTAGCGTTGATTGATTTTTTGGGGTCGCGAGGAGGATGTCATATTATGAGTGCTCGCGACAGTCGCACTATCGCATTTTGAAAACTGAGGCCTATATATGCAAGATCTATATATCTCTCCTTCCCTTTCCCCTCTCTTCCTCTCCTCCTTCTCTCTTCCCCTCTTTGCTCTAAGGTACAACTCCTTTAGGCTCTCCTTCGAATTGGTGTCCCGACTTGAAGGTGGATCTTCTCTACTTGCATGTGACCTCAGTGTGGAGTTTGAGACAAGGAGGATGTGACCACTCACACAAGAAGACCCCAACAGATTAATTCTACTATTTGAAGTAGAGAACTCAACTTTCCTCCTAATTCTACCATGCCTTAAGGCCATCCCTCACCATGTAGAAGTTTTGAAGTATTCGTTTCATACTACCTCAGGTTAATATGTTGGTTGGGTGTGAGACCATGTTCATGCAAGGTAAGCTTATCCTTGAGTGTAGTTGTTCTCCTTGCCATGCATGGGTATGATTGAGGGTAGTTTGAGTATCAAGTTCTATCGTCCTTCATACACCCCTCCCCTGTTTTGTGGTGATTTGTGAGTTTGGGGTGTTTTTGAGGGCTCGGCTGGCTACACTGGTCAGCCCTTAGAATGAGGTCACGACACATTTGTCGTCCCATTCTTGGTCGCGACACTTATCCCATTGCATTCTCCTTCTCCTAGTCGTGTCGGTCACACTGTCGCGTTCTGGTAGTGATAGTGTGGGTGTTGCCTCTTGCTCCGGAACACGTCAGGCTACGTGTCACCTTCTAGTAGCGACAGTCTGTGCGTTGCCTTCTCTGTGGTCACGACAGGATGACTATCGCCTTCTCAGACAGAGAATTGGTTGTTCTATTTGGAGCCGTGCTTTCGTCGAGTTTTGAGTCTTTTTATTCCTATGGCACCTGTGCTATCCCTAGCATGGTACTATACTAGTCGGTTCATCCGGTGCTCAGCACTTCAGGGCTAATCCCATTGGATGGATTGTTACCATTTCGCATGACCCTCATCCTTGTGAGCCTATGGAGGCAGTACTCCAGGCTACAAGCATACTCGAGTTTGAGTCTCTGAGTTGAGGGAAAAATAGTGTGGACATCGACGTTGAGTTGTTTGCAGAGCTCTCGTGGTTGGTATAGGATGCCGATTGAGATAGTTTTGGGGTTGTTCTTCCGGCATAGACCAGTTAGTCTTTTCTCACTATCTCTCTCTACGTGGTACCGGAACCATCTAGAGGGACCTGACGTGAAATCGTAGTCCAGCCAGACTACCACAATTGTGATGGTTATTGAGTTATGCGTGTAACGTCCCGAAAATTTTATTTACTAGAAAAATATGAATACTTTGATGATTAAACATAACCACTGTCTTGAGATATAATTAACTTTAATTTAAGAGTAATTAGTAATAATTAATACTATTTTAGTGTCGTACTCAGAGGTGCGCGCTCTGACAGGGCGACACCGAAATTTTGTAACGAAAATAAAATCTGAGAACATCATAATTTCCAAAAAATGTGTTGATAATATAAATATAAATATCCAGAATTGTTGACGTGTGGATTTCGAGATTAAGCCGAGGTAACTATTTTTCGAGCAATTTTTGTTGGGTGAAAAGTAAATTCTAAAAATTAAACTAAAATTACCATAATTTGTAAAACCTTTTCATTAGCTTATGGTTCAAATTTTAACTTGATTGAACACCATTAGGACACATAAGCGTAGGTTTAATTGGGCCAACTGAATTATTACCCATTTATGATAATCATTTTTGGGATTTTTTTCTTGCTTACAGAGTGGGCTACGTAAGCCCATAACCCATGAGTTAACCAGCTACACATTTCACCATAGGTGTAACCATGGGAAAACTTGCATGTTAAACATGTCCTTGGGTGGGTTAATGAGGTTTTTACCTCCACACCTGTACAGCCTATGTGTCGTGTATGCATGTAAGCTGGAGGGTTATAAAATCTCTCCTTCAAACCTTCGTGGGAGTTTTCCCACTCCTATTCTTGCTGCTCCTGCTCTTGCTGCTCCTGCTCTTGTTTCTCCTGCTGTTGTTGTGCTTTCCAGCCCTTGTGTTGGTGAGTTAACTGCTGGAGCTATTGTTGCTATTGGAGCTACTGCTTCTACTGCTCTTACTGGAGGTGCAGCTGTCGTGGCTGTTGCTTCTACTTCTGTTGCTGCTCCGGTTTCAACCTTGTCATCTTCTTCCTCCTGCTGGTTGTGCATTTCTTTATTAAGGGGGTAAAGGTATGCATCTTCTTAAAACAGGTAGGATTCTATCTTCTTCTCTCATTCTTGTCTCCCACCTTTGCTAAAGAGTTCATGACCACATACATACTTGCCTTTAATCTTGTAGACCATCTCTAGAACTGTATGTTCATCTCTTGTAGACATGTTTTAGCATATGTTTGTGGAAGTCTTTGTAACGTCGCATGCCTTTCGGATCCATGCGGATCGTGTGTGCAATGGTTGTGATGGCCGTTGTGAGGCCAGTGTTGTGTGGTTTGGATGTGTGGTTGATCAGGTATGGTGCAGGTTTGTGGAATGTGCAGGTTTGGAACCTAAAACAGAACAGCATTGGCTGTTGTTGGTTGCAGATTGACGGCCAGATATGGACGTTTAATGAGTTAACGTCCATGTAAAGTGACGTTAAGATATGAACTTAACGGCATAGGATGTGGACGTTTGTGGTGGCGGTTGCCATTGGCGGCAGAGGGGTTGACGCCAACCTGAGAATTCTGCAGGTTATAGGGTCACCTGAGAGCAGGTTTTCTACCTAGTTCTCTTTCTCTCTTGCCCCAGCTTCATGCCCCCGTGTCCCTAAAGCTTCCAACAGGTACAGGAGACTAGTTGGAGGATCGTGGGACGTGTGGCGTTGCCGAATCGCGCGAGAAAACGTCGTGGCGTGGTCCAATTCCCGTGGAAGCTCGTGGAGGGTTCGGTGTGAACCGGGAGATTTTGGGAGATTTAAGCGTGTTCTGAGGTAGGGAACGAACCCTGTTAGCTCCGTAGGATCATTAAAATATGACTTAACCACCTGAAACAATAGATTTAATGCATCTTCGGATTAGGTTGCACCATGCGGGAATAATGGGTGGTTTGGTGAATTCAAGTAGTAAAACATGTTGTTATGGTTTAATTATAGTGTATGGATGTTAGAGGGACTATTTCTGCATGTCTTTCCGTTGTTTTAACGGTTGTAAAACCTGTAGAATCGGTTTAAGGTTTCTGCAGGGAAAGAGGCTGAAGAACTTGGCGTCAACATCGTTTGTCGCCAAGCTCATCAGCCAGGATATAGACGGCCAGATCCATTGCCGTCTACTTCCTGTAAGCGGCAGTCGATGTGGCTGCCTATATAAGCAGAAAAGACTATTTGAGGTATTTGTCGATAATGAATGGTGCGTTGGCACCTGTGGTGCACTGAGTGCACATAGTTCCCGTGTTTAACATACAAGGTATGCAGTTAGTTACTTACTTTCGAGGTTGCGTGTTGTTCATACGAGTTCAGTTGGGTTCACGTGTAGTGGACCATTGTTACTTGAGGTTTACGTGATGTTTCACGAGGTTTGTGTGTGATGTGCACGTGGTTTTGTGTACGTGGCGAGTAGTACGACGCCTACCGTGGTTACCTCTCCAGTTGGGTGCCCCATGTTCTTTGTGAACCAGGCTGTTAGCTCGGGGCTTTGTCCCGGTACTTGTGTTGTACCGTCGAGGTCTGTGTCGTCTGACCTGGACACCCTCACTCCTGTGTTTGAGTAGCACGTCCGGCTGAGGGAAAGACGACAGTGGGACAGTGACACTTGTGTTTGTTTTTAGTCACTTGTAGCGCGCTCGTAGTTGGGGATACGGACACCAGTAGACGTACTGGACCCCAGCTAGTCCTTTTCCAGTGCCTCACTCTAGAGAGTTCTGGGCCAGGATCTCTAGAGGTGTCAGGCATGGGCCTGTGACCGTGTGGTTCGCAGGTGGTGCTGTTTAGTTGGTCTCCACAGTTGCTTGACCTTTTCACGTGGAGCGGCAGCTGGACCTTTCGTCCGTGGCTGCGAGACTGAGAGGTAGACCTGTGTTAGCTTGTCCGAGTCAGTTTCTGGTGTCGCGAACCAGTTCACGTGGCTCGTGTTTGGCTGTCTCTACTTTAGCTTGTACACCTGTACTGGTTTGCCGTTTAATTATTACAGCTATTTTTCGTAGTCGGCAGACGGTGAGTACTTTTACAACTTTCATATCCTGCTTAGTTGTTCTATAAATTGTTAGTACTGTTTATTGCTTTTGTACCTGTGGTTTTGGTTTGCTCGGTGTTGGGGGAGTTCCTTACTGAGCCAATGACTAGCAAGGCTCACCCCTACCCCCACAGGTGAGAGCGAGGAGGACGTTTCACGACCGTCGTCTAGTTCGGAGCCGCGTCGTAGAGGTGCAGGGTCGGTACCTCCAGCTGTGTAGTAGCAGCTCCAGCAGTGTAGTATAGTTAGTTGTTTATTTTCTTCAGTTGTACCTCGGGGTATGCCCTAGTCTCTTGTACTTCTTTTCAGTTTTGTGGAAATATGGTATGTAACTTGTGATATATATATATATATAAAATGAGGTGTGTTCCTTTGTGTTTACACGGACTGTGGTTTGGTATCTCTTGCGAGGCTTCGGCCCGTTCGCGGGAGGCGAACTCGGATCAAGTACGTTACCGGTTTAACGGGCTTGGCCGAGGCGTTCCGCCACAGTTGGTATCAGAGCGAGGTCCGTGTTAATATAAAGAAACTAGAAAGATACATAGCCTTATTTCGGTCTTAATACACTGTTGGTAGGGACCCTGGTTATTTGATAAATTGTTATTTTTTATTTTTGTTTGGTGTTTTGTTTATGTAGAAATTTCTGGAATGGCTGATAGAAGAGATTGGGGTGGTGGAGGAGATGATCCGGAGGAAAGTACTCAGCGTATGATAGAGAGGATTTGGGAAAGCCTCACGGATATTCGGGCAAGGATGGATCAGCAGGCGTCGGTACCACCGGTTGCAGTGCCTCTTGGGGATGGAGAGACTGTACCTATTGCTCCAGTCCCGCCCAGAGTAGAGGTACCTTTTGTAGCACCCTTGCCACCACCACCACCAGTGTTATTAGCAGAGGAACCAGTGATGCAGGTTGAAAAGTTTCTGAGATTACAACCACCTACTTATTCAGGAGGGCCGAATCCAGATACAGCGGAGCACTGTGTTCATGAGATCGAAAGAGTTTTTGCAACTATGAGGTGCCCGGCAGCAGATAAAGTGGTGCTAGCTACCTATCAGTTGAGAGGTTTTGCATTAGAATGGTGGCGACTGAAGATGCAGACCACCTTTGCAGGCAGGACAGAAGAGGCTATCACTTGGTCGGAATTTCTTGATGTATTTAACGATACATTCTTTCCGATTCAAGTGCAGCAAGTGAAAAGAGAGCAGTTTCGGACGCTCCAGCAAGGCAACTCTTCAGTTTTAGAGTACCAGATGAGGTTTATGGCGCTCAGCCGATATGCACCTTATGTAGTATCAGATAATAATATGATGGTTGAGTATTTTAATAGAGGTTTGAGAGTGGAGTTACAGGATGCAATAGTACCTCTCATGTATAAGACAGTGGAAGAAGCAGCCTAGAGAGCAGCTACTTTGGAGAGCTCTATTCGAACTCGTCAGGTGGGCGAGTCAGGCTCAGGTAGTTTTCAGCTACCGCAGCAATCTGTGGGTGCAAGTAAGGGTAAAGCACCAGCAGGACCTTCTTCATCAGGCTTTGGGAAATGGGGCCAGAAATTGAAGCAAGCATTTAAAGGCAAAGGAAGAGGATGGGGAGGTCGTCAGCAATTTCAGCAAGGCCGAGGTAGGCCTGAGGTGGAGGAGTCACAGCGGAGTACTGCCAGGCAGCCTATTACTCCACCAGGGTATCGGTGTTATAATTGTAATCAGCCGGGGCATTTGATTCGCAATTGCCCCTATCCAAGAGAGTATGGGTATGGAAGAGGTGTGCAGCAACAGCAGCAGCAACAACCTCAGCAGTTTCAGCAGCCACAAGCAGGTCGTGGCAGAGGAGCACCGCAGCAGTGGGGAAGAGGTCGGGTTATGGCTATCACCCGAGCCCAGGCGGAGGCATCGAATATGATAGAAGGTACATTACCTCTTTATGATTATTCAGCAAGAGTCTTATTTGATTCGGGTGCCTCTCATTCTTTCATTTCCGAAGAATTTCTGGATTGTATAGCTCATCCTTTAGAGGAGAAGTCTTGTGAGTTAGTAGTGGAGGTTCCTTTGGGTGAGTTCCTACTCACTTCGAGCTATTTAGATGAAGCTCATGTTATGATTGAAGGGAACCAGATGCCGGGTCGGTTGTATGCCCTGCAGTTGTCAGATTATGATATTATTTTGGATATGGATTGGCTGGAGACTTATGGAGCAATGTTAGATTGCAGAAAAAAAAGGATCAGATTTTGTCATCCTAATGGTGCAGTATTTGAATATCAAGGTATGCCTTTTTATACCTCTAAATTTCTAATTTCTGTAATTAAAGCTAGAAAATTGATAAATGCTGGATGTGTGGCTTATTTAGCCTCGATAAGTCTGGTAGAAGCTAGTCAGCCAGTGGAAGCAGTTTCCGTGGTTAGAGAATTTACTGATATTTTTCCTGAGGATTTGCCTGGTTTAGCTCCACATAGAGAGGTGGACTTTGCTATTGAGTTGCTGCCAGGTACCATGCCGATTTCTAAAGCTCCATATCGGATGGCACCAGCAGAACTAAAAGAATTGAAAAGGCAATTAGAAGAGCTGTTGCAGAAAGGGTTTATTAGACCGAGTCATTCCCCGTGGAGAGCGCCGGTTTTATTTGTGAAAAAGAAAGATGGAAGTTTTCGAATGTGTATTGATTATAGAAAGTTGAATGATGTGACCATTAAGAATAAGTACCCGTTGCCGAGGATAGATGATCTGTTTGATCAGTTGCAATCAGCAAAGGTATTTTCTAAAATTGATTTGAGGTCCGGGTACCATCAGTTGAGAATTAAAGAGGAGGATATAGATAAAATAGCTTTCAGAACCAGATATGGTCACTATGAGTTTGTGGTTATGCCATTTGGGTTGACCAATGCTCCTGCAAGTTTTATGGATCTGATGAATAGAATTTTTCATCCGTATTTAGACCAATTCATTGCGGTCTTTATCGATGATATTTTGATTTATTCAGCATCTGAAGAGGAACATGCAACTCATTTGAGGTTTACCCTGCAGTTATTAAGAGATAACCAGTTGTTTGCCAAATTCAATAAGTGTGAATTTTGATTGAAAGAAATTCAGTTTCTGGGTCATGTAATCTCAGCTAAAGGAGTAGCAGTAGACCCAAGTAAAGTAGAAGCAGTGATGAGATGGGAAGTGCCTAAGACAATAACTGAGATTAGAAGTTTTCTGGGATTGGCAGGTTATTATAGGCGCTTTATTCAAGATTTTTCTAAGATTGCAGCACCTATGACTAAGTTGACCAGGAAAGGTGTGCCTTTTGTGTGGTCCGGTGAATGTCAGAGAAGTTTTATGGAATTAAAGAAAAGACTTACATCAGCACCTATATTGACATTACCGGTAGGGAGTGGTGGTTTTGTGTTGTATACTAATGCTTCAAGGAGAGGACTTGGCGTAGTGCTTATGCAGCATGGCAAAGTAATAGCTTATGCGTCCAGGCAATTGAAGCCAGTAGAGGAGAGTTACCCCACTCATGATTTGGAATTGGCAGCAGTTGTATTTGCTTTGAAAATGTTGAGGCATTATCTGTATGGCGAGAGATTTGAGATCTTTACAGATCATAAAAGTTTGAAGTATATTTTCTCGCAGAAAGATTTGAACCTTCGCCAGCGCAGATGGATTGAATATTTAAAGGATTATGATTTCAGTTTGGGTTACCATCCGGGTAAGGCCAATGTTGTAGCAAATGCCTTGAGCAGAAAGACATATGTAAGTTTGATGATGATTAAAGAATGAAAGTTGTATGAAGAGGTAGTAGAGAACTCCTTGTATGTGCCCAGTAGTCAGCGACGGGCAGTACTAGCTACTAGTGTTGTAGAGCCGTCTTTGTATTGGCAGATTATTGAGGCTCAGAGAGCAGATGTACTAAAATTGTGAAAATGGAAGGAGTTACCATTGATGATAATTGTGTGGTCAGGCTCAGGAGCAGATTGTTTGTTCCAGCTGAAAGAGAGGTAAAACAGCGAGTGTTGGAAGAGGCTCATAAATCTAGGTACACTATTCATCCGGGTAGTACTAAAATGTACCATGATTTGAGAAAGCATTTCTGGTGGCCTCATAAGAAAAAGGAAATAGCAGAATTTGTTGCAAGATGTGCTATCTGTCAGCAGATTAAAGCAGAGCATCAGAAGCCTGGAGGTTTGTTGCAACCATTGCCCATTCCACAGTGAAAGTGGGATGATATTGCTATGGACTTTGTGGCAGGTTTACCAAGATCGAGTTCCGGGCATAATGGAATATGGGTATTTGTTGACAGATTAACCAAGATGTGCAGATTAGTGGCAGTAAGTATGTCTTGGACAGTGGACAGATTGGCAAATATTTATGTTGAAAAGATTGTTCCACTGCATGGTATTCCGAAGGCTATTGTATCTGATAGAGATCCAAGATTTACTTCTGGTTTTTGGAGAAGCCTGCAAAGAGTAATTGGTACTGAGCTGAGATATAGCTCCGCTTATCATCCCCAGACAGATGGTCAGACAGAGAGGACTATTCAGACGATTGAAGATATGTTGCGGGCTTGTTGTTTAGTTTGGGGAGGTAGCTGGGAGCATCATTTGGGAATGGTTGAGTTTGCCTACAATAATAGTTATCATACCAGTCTTGGGATGGCACCGTATGAAGCTTTATATGGAAGGCCATGTAGAACCCCATTGAACTGGCATGAAGTGGGAGAAAGGCAGTTAGTGGGTCCTGAATTAATTTAGCAAACCACAGAAATAGTGAAGCTTATTAAAGAAAAATTGCAGGCAGCTCAAAGCAGGCAAAAGAGTTATGCAGATATCCGGAGGAGACCACTTCAGTTTGAAGTGGGAGATTTTGTTTTTCTGAGGGTTTCCCCGAGTAAAGGTATTATGAGATTTGGTAAGACTGGGAAGTTGAGCCCGAGATATGTGGGACCCTTTCAAGTGTTAGAAAAGATTGGGGAAACAGCTTATAGGCTGGATTTGCCAGCGGATTTTGCAGATGTTCATGATGTATTTTCATGTCTCTATGTTAAGAAAATGTATTGAAGATCCAGCTCAAATAATCAGATATCAAGGCGGTGACCTGAGGTCGGATATGACTATGCCAGAATACCCGGTACAGATCACAGATCGAAAGATAAAGAAGCTGAGAAATAAAGAAATTAAGCTAGTTAAAGTGAGATGGGAGAATAGTTTGGGTGGTGAGGATACCTGGGAATTAGCCAAGGAAATGGCTAAAGGGTATCCCTATATGTTTGAATAAACTTTTGTATTTCATTTTAGATGATAGTGCTTGTAAAGGTGTGTATGTATAAGTTGTTTAACTTTGAGTTATGTTATGAATTTCGAGGTCGAAATTTTCATTTTAGATGATAGTAATGTAACGTCGCGTGCCTTTCGGATCCATATGGATCGTGTGTGCAATGGTTGTGATGGCCGTTGTGAGGCCAGTGTTGTGTGGTTTGGATGTGTGGTTGATCAGGTATGGTGCAGGTTTGTGGAATGTGCAGGTTTGGAACCTAAAACAGAACAGCATTGGCTGTTGTTGGTTGCAGATTGACGGCTAGATATGGACGTTTAATGAGTTAACGTCCATCTAAACTGACGTTAAGATATGAACTTAACGGCATAGGATGTGGACGTTTGTGGTGGCGGATGCCATTGGCGGCAGAGGGGTTGACGCCAACCTGAGAATTCTGCAGGTTATAGGGTCACCCGAGAGCAGGTTTTTTACCTGGTTCTCTTTCTCTCTTGCCCCAGCTTCATGCCCCCGTGTCCCTAAAGCTTCCAACAGGTACAGGAGACTAGTTGGAGGATCGTGGGACGTGTGGCGTTGCCGAATCGCGCGAGGAAACGTCGTGGCGTGGTGCAATTCCCGTGGGAGCTCGTGGAGGGTTCGATGTGAACCGGGAGATTTCAGGAGGTTTAAGCGTGTTCTGAGGTAGGGAACGAACCCTGTTAGCTCCGTAGGATCATTAAAATATGACTTAACCACCTGAAACAATAGATTTAATGCATCTTCGGATTAGGTTGCACCATACGGGAATAATGGGTGGTTTGGTGAATTCAAGTAGTAAAACATGTTGTTATGGTTTAATTATAGTGTATGGATGTTAGAGGGACTATTTCTGCATGTCTTTCCGTTGTTTTAACAGTTGTAAAACCTGTAGAATCGGTTTAGGGTTTCTGCAGGGAAAGAGGCTGAAGAACTTGGCGTCAACATCGTTTGTCGCCAAGCTCATCAGCCAGGATATAGACGGCCAGATCCATTGTCATCTACTTCCTGTAAGCGGCAGTCGATGTGGTCGCCTACTTGTATATAAGCAGAAAAGACTATTAGAGGTATTTGTCGATAATGAATGGTGCGTTGGCACCTGTGGTGTACTGAGTGCACATAGTTCCCGTGTTTAGCATACAAGGTATGCAGTTAGTTACTTACTCTCGAGGTTGCGTGTTGTTCACGCGAGTTCAGTTGGGTTCACGTGTAGTGGACCATTGTTACTTGAGGTTTACGTGATGTTTCACGAGATTTGTGTGTGACGTGCACGTGGTTTTGTGTACGTGGCGAGTAGTACGACGCCTACCGTGGTTACCTCTCCAGTTGGGTGCCCCAGGTTCTTTGTGAGCCAGGCTGTTAGCTCGGGGCTTTGTCCCGGTACTTGTGTTGTACCGTCGAGGTCTGTGTCGTCTGACCTGGACACCCTCACTCCTGTGTTTGAGTAGCACGTCCGGCTGAGGGAAAGACGACAGTGGGACAGTGACACTTGTGTTTATTTTTAGTCACTTGTAGCGCGCTTGTAGTTGGGGGTACGGACACCAGTAGACGTACTGGACCCCAGCTAGTCCTTTTCCAGTGCCTCACTCTAGAGAGTTCCGGGCCAGGATCTCTAGAGGTGTCAGGCATGGGCCTGTGACCGTGTGGTCCACAGGTGGTGGTGTTTAGTTGGTCTCCACAGTTGTTTGACCTTTCACGTGGAGCGGCAGCTGGACCTTTCGTCCGTGGCTGCGAGACTGAGAGGTAGACCTGTGTTAGCTTGTCCGAGTCAGTTTCTGGTGTCGCGAACCAGTTCACGTGGCTCGTGTTTGGCTGTCTCTACTTTAGCTTGTACACCTGTACTGGTTTGCCGTTTAATTATTACAACTATTTTTCGTAGTCGACAGACGGTGAGTACTTTTACAGCTTTCATATTACTTTTGTACCTGTGGTTTTGGTTTGCTCGGTGTTGGGGGAGTTCCCTACTGAGCCAGTGACTAGCAAGGCTCACCCCTACCCCCACAGGTGAGAGCGAGGAGGACGTTTCACGACCGTCGTTCAGTTCGGAGCCGCGTCGTAGCGGTGCAGGGTCGGTACCTCCAGCTGTGTAGTAGCAGCTCCAGCAGTGTAGTATAGTTAGTTGTTTATTTTCTTCAGTTGTACCTCGGGGTATGCCCCAGGCTCTTGTTCTTCTTTTCAGTTTTGTGGAAATATGGCTATGTAACTTGTGATATATATATATATAAAATGAGGTGTGTTCCTTTGTGTTTACACAGACTGTGGTTTGGTATCCCTTGCGAGGCTTCGGCTCGTTCGCGGGAGGCGGACTCGGATCAAGTACGTAACTGATTTAACGGGCTTGGCCGAGGCGTTCCGCCACAGTCTTCCTATTGGATGCAAGCAAGTGTTGTTTAGTTGAGTTATATTTCCAGTATCTTGTTTTCTAAACTCCTGGCCGCTCATGTGTAGGATTCCTTCTTCCTTCTTTCTTCTGATCCTTGTTTCTAATTCTTACTCAAGCACTTCATGTTTAGGAGTTTACTATGTACATACACTTGACTCTATTTCTGAAAACACCCATAAAAGTGTTATTCTATTCCTTGTAACCATGTGTTGTCTAAAGCTTATGTTATGATTCAAGCTTTTTGTGAAACTCATCCCATTAGATACAAGAGAAAGTTGTCTGGAGGTGTTGCGCTTCTAGTTATCATCTTGCCTTAAATTCCCATGCCACAACATACCCCTATTAACCTTCATGTCAGTAATGTTAAGCATGGTAGAAATCATAGGAAGACTTAGTAGAGTATCATGTGGTGGTTCTGCATATTTTTTGGAAGTTTACACTGCGCCTGTCGACAGACAGAACACACCTGTCAACAGGAATCATGCTTCCAGAACCCAAATTGTGCAGGACACCAGTAGCTGTCGACAGATAGCTCTTAGTTGTCGATAGATGGTCCTCACCTGTCGACAGCAGACCTTGGCCTGTCGATCGACAGGCAATGGCCAGACTCCAGGAATCTGGTTCTAGAAGGCAGTAGCTGTCGACAGCCACTCTCTGGCTGTCGACATACACTACCCAGTCTTGGTTTTCAGCACCTTGTCTTGTCCAATCTCTTGTTGATACTTCATGCTATTAGCCTAGCAAGTTGCTTCTCTCCCTTTCTTGAGTTATTATCACTATATCACTAAGAAAGATCATCTAATTATTTTCCATATCCTACTTTAGATTATCCTTGAAATCTCCCAAATATAATTAATTCTTAATGGTTACAACCTTCTGTATTAGTTGACCTTAATTCATACACTTTGATTAGATAAGAGTCTTGAGTACCTGTGTACTTCCTCTTGAATCATCTGTAAGAATGAAAATTATGATGACAATTCGTGGATCTTCAGTTTCTGGATTCCAATTACTTTATCACTAAGAGAAACATTCATCTGTCTTTCATATCCTACCTTGGATTACTCTGAAGCACTCCAAGTATAAGTGATTCTTATGTAATTTCAACCTTCTGAAATTATTGGCTTTGGACCATAAACCTTTATTACATATGAGATCTTGAATACTTGTGTACCACACATGAATGTTTACCAGAAATGAATTATGATGACAATTATTGAGTCCTTGGACTCAAACGAGATATATGCCTGTGCAAGTAGGGCTGGTCCAGTCCTGGGAGGAGCACCTGAATTCGTTTACAGGTCGTACGGAACGATAAAGGATCAGTGGATGTTTGGCATTGCATCAATACAAGCTTGATTAGTCATCATGTTATTTTATCATGAGTTGGATATGTATTTGAACCAGAACGTGAATTGTTGCCCTGAATTCTTGACCATGTAATCTTGTTCAGTATTCCTGCTCTACAATTGCTATCTATTGATATGGTCATTCAATCATCTTTGTTATTCAATAGTACTACCAGTTAAGTTCATTGCTTATCATAGTCCTTTGATTAGAAGTTTGAATCCTATTGGGATAGTTAGCTTACAAAATCCTACTTTTTCAGGTAATCTACAATTCTAGAAGGCGGGACATCAGGATTTGTGTGTGGAGAGACCAACCTTGGCGGCATTTTACTTAGGAGATTGTAAATTGAGAATCCTGTAATATTTTTAGAATGACAAATAATAATTTTTATTTAGTGAAGTCTTCGAGCAATTTTCTGCTCAATTAGTTCAAATTTTACTCTTGATTTCTTATTCATTCACGTTCTGGCATTTATAGATATATTAAATGTCGTGACGTGACAATGTGGCCTCACTCTGAAGGGAGGACGACAGGCCTATACATGTGGTCGAGGGTAAGACGTCGATGGCACTCCTGATCGGTTGACCAATGGTCAGTTTCCATAATTAGTGTTGTTGTCTAGATAGACTTATCTCTGTTTATGTTTGCAGAGTTGTCTGCAGGAGGCTCTCAGCCGTGTAGCATTTCCCGACCAGTAGTCATGTAGCTAGCCCTTTTCCTTCTGTATTTTCCTCTAGTAGAATAAATTATTGTTGTTATTGTTTTAATTATATATTTATTCTACTTATTAGAACCAATGGGTGATCGATAGTCCCTACTAGGCTCCTTTGTGAAACTCACTCCCTTCCTTTCCTAGGTGAGAGTTCATAGTAGTAGTAGCTTACGCGGCGAGTAGAGGAGATGGGGCCTTAGTAGCCAACGTCGTCCTTAGCAGTGTCCCCTTCATTTCTTAGCACTTCACCCTCAGGACATGTCCCTTAAGAGTTCTATCGTTCCTTTTTTACTTGTACTCTTGTATTTGAGACTTATATCAGACAAGTACTACGTATTTTGTGTTTACTTTCACTTGCACGTACATTTTTAGTGTTGTAGTTGTTATGTATTTCATTTACATATTCTGTTAAACTGATCTTTCAACCCTTTCGAGTCCTTGGATCCGTGGGTGGGGGCATCGAAAATCGAGTTTTTGACGGGGGCCGAGGGTCGAGTTTTCAGGGTCATTACCAAACTTGTGTTAGTCAGTTAAAATTCAATTAAATTGTTCATCGGTGTGCTGTGAAATTGAATAATAAAAGCACAATAAAATTCCATTTTTATTTTTTTTATTAATGTCTAATGTACTTTAATTAAATATTTTAAATTTTAAAGTTCACCTAATGGAAGTGGAATGTATTTTCTCTTGTTCTAGATCGCCATACTAAATTTTCCGCGAAACAAAATTAAAAGATCTTACAATTTTTTATGATATGAGGATAACATTCATGGAAATCTTTGGTCCTTCTATAACTCCCCAGATGATCAGCATATCATTTACGCTTAGCCGGTACATACATATTTTTTCTTTCGAGAAAATACTATGCTCCCAACATAGTGACGCGTAAAGGAGCCGTGCTCTTTCATAACATGTCATGTGGAGGGGCACAGCCCCTGGTGCATTTAATACACTTTTTGATTTTTTTTACCCTTAAATAATGTATACAAATATATATCTAATATACACAAATATCTATTTAGTGCACACAAATAGCACAATAGTACATACAAATAGATTATGATGTTTGTGTACATTCTTATACTATTTATATATACTATTGTGTTATTTGTGTGTATTAGATAAGTATTTGTATATATTATTTGAAGGTTAAAAAATAATAATAAATACATTCGTACCCCTTCACATGACATCACGCTATGGTATTTCTCTTTTCTTTCTTGCATATAGATGGTCGAGAAAACTTCAAAAAGTTGTCGTTTTCACTAGAAAAATCACACTCGAAATTCCATGTAAGACTTGCCGGCCACCTTCGGCTATATGCTAGCTGTATTACACAAGAGAAACACTTACCATGCATGTTAAGGAAGTCGATCGGTGTTTACATATTAAAAATCCTGGCGAATCAGCAACAATAACGTGTGCATAATTCCTACAAGGAGATATATGTACTCGTGCGCATGGTAATAGAAAGAACGTCCCTGTTTATTCTAGTAGGCCAACAGTACGTACAATGATGTCAAAGACTGAAATTAAGAAAGGTCCTTTCTTTAGGACTGGAGGAAGAAAGCTCGCTATACGATTGGTCACACAAGCATCTGCAGCATGTTGGCCGCAACCTGCAGCTAAATATTCGGTGCAGACAGTGGCAAACCACCCATACGTAGTATGTCCGTTTCTAACATTTCTATTCCATTAATTCCACCCGTATGCGCATGTTACCACACCATGTTAAGCGCAATAGGCAGGAGGTGGTGGTGTGTGATGGCCCTCACGGCTGTGCTACTGACACTAAAGCGTATAATTAATAATTAGGCATTTGTTTCAGTGGCACAACAAAACCAGCATCTCAGTTTTATATTGTACAAGTCATACTGCAGTGTGGCAGCACCTTCGAATCTACCATGCCCATGTTCAAGTATAGTACTACCAGAGAGTTCACTGATGAGAAGTGAAGGCGAGGGGTACTGAGATCTCGTATACGATTGTGGCCATGATTGAGCTCATGTGATGGAACGTGAGGTGGGGTGGGGAGGAGCATGGGAATCTCGGGTGGTGGCCGGTCCCCCTTTTGCCTTTCTTGTTCTCAGCTAGCAAGAGAGAAGAGAGAGACCAGCGAAGGGACCCCTCGAGACCCTTCAAAAAAAGCTAAAGCTGCCTTACGTGCTGCTGCTCCCTCCCCATCAGCGAGTCCGCGACAGAGCCCTCACGCTCCCACACGGTCATCATCTTCGTATGTACATCCACATGATCCATGTATATATCTCACCTCATGGTGCCTCTCCAACCTATCCACCTCCTACCCACCTCTCTCTCTCTCTCCCTCCTTCTGTGTGTGTTTGAGACGCTGGTGTGATGTGCATACAGTTTAAGTAACATTCTCCGCCTCTCCAACCTATCCACCATCTACCCATCTCTCTCTCCCCTCCGTGTGTGTTAGAGACATAGGTAAAGTCTTGGTGTGATGTGCAAACAGTTTTAAGTAACATTCTCCGCCCCCCCCGGCCCCCTCCCTCCAACTATCTATCTACCATCTACCCACTTCTCTCTCTCTCTCTCTCTCTCTCTCTCTCTCTCTCTCTCTCTCTCTCTCTCTCTCTCTCTCTCTCTCTCTCTCTCTCTCTCTCTCTCTCTCTCTCTCTCTCTCTCTCTCTCTCTCTCTCTCTCTCCCTGGGATAAAAAACTTGAAGATCTAATATGTGTGAATGTGATATGCAAAAGGTTTAAGTAATAACTTGGGATGCCGATGAATGGTGTTACAATCCCTTCAAGACGCTATTTTGGTGTTGCACCACAGAGCTAGCTAGCCCCCATGCACACCCCACTCTCATCAGCCCCCGTACGAGCTCCTTCATCCTTTACTGTTCTTTGCTTTTCTCTTTGCAGGCCTTGCTATCTCTAAGCACCGGCCTCTACCCCTACTGGTTTCTATTTCTATTGTCACCTTCCGACCTGCAAAGAGGCCTCTTTTCCTTCATGGGGGGTCGCTTTATTCTCTCAAGAGAGAAGACTACCTTGGTCCTTGCGAAAGCAGACGAGAACCCAGATTCCTTCAGACACGGACAGATAAACAAATGGGGGCGTTTTTTGGGGAACAGTTCAACTTTTTCCTTTCTTTTCTTCGCCCTCTCTTCCCTTTTATCCTATCCCCTTCTCTTTACTGTGTTTCAGTGCATGTTTGAGTTCTTCCCCTGACTGATCTGGTCTAATGGTTTTATGTTGTATTCAAGGGATTTTTCCCTTTCTTGTTGCATGGGATTGAGTGTGGTCTTGGACCTTTCTCAGCTTCCTCTCTCCCTCTTTTATTTCTTTTTTTTTTGGGTCCCTGGCCTCATATATTGAGAGATGTGCCTTACAATATGGCAAATATGCATACAATACGCAGGGTAAAAGAAAGGAAAAAGCATATCAAAGTCGAATTATAGCTTACTCATTCGAGGCATAAATCTGAACCAAATCCAAGAAGATGCTAATGGAATAACTGTTCCTGTCTCTGTCTATGCATGTTTGCATGTGTCTTCATTCTTCACATACATATATAATTAATATAG
Source organism: Colocasia esculenta (assembly GCA_014218235.1). Lineage (NCBI taxonomy): Eukaryota > Viridiplantae > Streptophyta > Magnoliopsida > Alismatales > Araceae > Colocasia > Colocasia esculenta. The sequence continues at coordinate 5,897,832 of CM024757.1, forward strand.
TCATATACATGAATGTTACCCGATGACTGCAAGTATATATAACCACCATTCAAAGGTAAGGGATCTAGGAATGAACCATGCAAAGGGAAACTAGCTCATTGTTGGAGCAAACTAAACCATTTGATTGAAGCTTCATGAATAACTTGTTTTGCAGGTCGACCCTACGAAAAGCAACAGTACCTATTAATCCAAAGAAAATATACAGACCTAGCTTGCATGCATACGACGGATTCCGCACGAATGATGCACTTGCCCATTTTAGGTGTTACAAAGTACTCGTCAAAATGGAACTAGAAACCATCATTTCACACTCTTGTGCACGGATTTTCACAGTTTACGGACAATAACTGGGGAAATATTCCTAGATAACTGGAAAATTCAAGATCACAGAACAGCAGGACCTGCACAAGCCGAGATAGCTAATCATAACATCTCACGCCAAAAAGCTTCACAACCTCCAACATGTACACATGGTGCTGATGGGAAACATTAGAAACGGTCCTTTGTGGGACACCCCACACCCTCCAGAACTCCCTACCCCACCCACTCGAAGAAGCGAGTACACTTGGGGAAGGGTTCCATGCAAGCAATTACGTGCTCAAGAAATTTACAAATGATTAAACCATGAGTTCATCCTTCCTGGCAGAAGCTAAAACTACGGGAAGAGTACCTCTGTTATACACATGTCAAAGGAGGGGAAAGATATATAATAAGTGCTGTTGTTTCAGCTGGGATGTAATTGCACCAAACATTCACACTGGAAGACCTACTCTGGGAATAAAAGAACAAGGAAATATCACACAGATCAAAGTATGAAACAACACTTGGTAACTGATTGGAAGTAGAGATCAGAAAAGCGCAAAAGAGAACATCCCTTTTTTTCCCGGCCCCTCCTTTGGAAGTGCTGGTGCTGAAGGCCTAACGATGAGAAATACTTATGGGACTTTCTAAATGCACTTAGAAGTATATTTCTACCTTTTTCATTAGCCAATACACTTATGTAGCACATTGTACCCGTCTAATGAAAGATCAAAAGTATTGTACTTTCAAGTGCATTTGAGAAGTGCAATAAGTATTTCTCTATAAACAATGGAGAAGTCTAGTCTGGTTTGAGTTTGGGGCGCACACACCTAGAGAGAGAGATGTATACTGCTTCCTAGCTGGGAATGTAGTATATGTGTAAAGGCACTGTAGACAATCAACTTTGGGAGTTTCTGAGCAATTAACTTAATTCCTCAAGATCATAGACAAAGTTGAGCTAGCTGAGTACCTAATCATGTGTATGGATAGAATGTGATCATATAACTAATAACTTCTTATTTAACAAACGTTGAATCCTTAAACAGATCTCACTTCGTGATTCCTATCGATCTTGAGATTGCAAACATAGGAAAAAAGCGCAATGAAACTAACTTTGCATGTTCTTGTACCCTTCCCCCCAAGAATGGGCCGGGCATCTTGTGGATTCAAAGCTAAAAATACGCAAAACATTCAGATGTGATCACGGTAGAAGAACACTAATGTTGCTCAGTTCTAACATCTAAATCTTCAGTCAGATAAAAAACTACATGTATCCATGCACCCATCCCCATAAACATATACTATAAAAATACACCACCCCCACCCCCAAAGAAGAAGATAATAGGAAGAGAAAAAAATGGAAACACCAATCCAATAAAATGAAAAAGCCAAGAAGCCTACCTACTTTTCCAGTTTCCGAAGTACCATGAACAGTCTCCACTCCTACGTACGTACATAATTGAGGTTGTAACTTGTAACTAGATCGAACTCGCACCCCTCTCTCCTCTCCCTGGTGTTCGTCTTTGAAGCTCTGGCAAAAACTAAGCTTCCGAGGCATGGAGGTTATAGGATGTTGCTGCAGCTGGACGTAGAATTGAAGCCGGAGATATCCGTCCATGATCCGCCGGTGCCGCTGCCACTGCCGCCACCCGTGCTGCCGTTACCACCGCCACCCCAGAAATGATCATTCCTGGCGATGCCCAGATACTGTCTCGGCAAATTGAGTCTTTCTGGCTCCTCCTCGTTCTTCACAGAACCCAGGTGCGAGTTGAGCGCAGCGGCGACCGACGGCTTACCGTGCACCTGCGCGGCGAACCCTCCAGCGCCACCGTCCATCACCCCTTGTGCATTAAAGGGGAAGAGACCAAGTGAGGGTGGCGCTGCCGGGGGCTCCAGCCCTGATAAGAAGGGGAACTGCTGCACCTGTTGCTGGAGTCGCCACTGCTCCAGACCGGCACCCGAGCTGCCCCCCACATGGAAGTTTCCTGCGTCGATGTGGTGGGCGCCGCCGAAGCCCAACCCGATGCTGGCACCTGGCGCGCCGTAGTCAGCCATGGAATGAAGGGACGCCATGAACGGGAGCTGCGGATGAGGGGAGATAATGCTGGAAGCGATTGCACTGACGCCGGCCGCCCCCGACGTCACGCTGGAGGCGGAGGTGCTCGCCTGCCGATCGGCGGATGCGGCCGAGGACTTGGACCCTCCGCCGCTCTTGCTCCGCTTGTTGCGGCGGCAGCCCCCGCCGACGGGAACGTTGCGGAGAGCCCCCCCGCGGGTCCAGTAGCGGCGGCAGGTCTTGCAGAAGTGGCGGGGCTGGGAGAGAGAGTAGTTATTGAAGTAGCAGAACTTGGTGTTGGTGGACTCGCAGCGGGGGCACTTGAGCCCGGGCTCCGGCTGCGGCACCTTCGCCAGGCGCGCCCGGTCGGACATGGACGCCGGCCGGGCCGCGCCGACAGCCGCCATGCTGCCTTCCGGGCGCGGCTGCACCGGCTCCACCGGGGGCAGGAGGTGGGGGTCGCCGCCCCCGCCGCCGGCGCTACCACCAATTGCCTGATGATGGCCCGGCTGCTATATACCCACAACAAAGAACAAGCATCAGCTGCTACAGCTCGAACCAAATTAAATTTATCCGAAAGCGGGGTGAAGAGAGATCAAATCGTGGGTGGTATATTCAAGAGGTGGAGGAAGATAGCTAGAAAAGTTAGCATGCGAATAATTCCCCCCCTTTCTCCTTTTATGATCATGCTTTTTTAGCGAAGAAGCCATGGAGAGAAAGAACAATCGGAAAAGAGAAAGGGAAGGAGCTGAGTGGAGGAAAAAAAAAACCTTCACCTGATGCCAGTTGGGTGGATCCAGGTAGACAGGAACAGATGGGAAAACCATAGCTGGCCGATCTTCTTCTTATAAATTCCCCTTCTGTAAATCCTGGTTTTGAAAGGTACTACTGTTGGAGGATCACAACCACAGAGATAGAGTTGCAGAGAGAAGAAGAAGAAAGGATGGTATGTGAGCTTGAGATCGAGATCGAGAGAGAGAGAGACAGAGAAGGAGAGAGAGAAGGAGAAGGAGAGGAGAAGGAGTTGGATGGGGGATTTTATGTGTCTTATTGCTTTGTTAATTTGTCATTTTTTACCCTCGTATAATACTTTTAATATATATATATATATATATATATATAGAGAGAGAGAGAGAGAGAGTAGAAAGGAGGGGCTTCGGAGCTTCTTTGTATATGTTGATGTGAGGAGTTAGTGGCTGCTCATGCATGAAAAGTTGAGATAATAGATAAGGGGGGAGGATAAAGGATGGGACTATATATGTAGGTCTTGGAGAGGAGGAGACAATGGAAACCCTAATAGGGAGGCCGACCATTCAGAGAGGAGGAATACGTGTATAACAAAATGAATTATCAAATCTATATATGTAGAGAGAAAAAGGTGGCGGAAGTGGAAAGGGGTCGCTTTCTACTCTCTCTCTCTCTCTGGATTCTCTTTTCTCTCCAGATTCTCTCTCTATGTTCACACTCTGTCTCACCCTAGCTCTTCCCTTTTACTTTTTTTTTTTTACAGTAAGCTCTTCCCTTACATTTCTGCATGGAAGTGCGAGTTATAAATACAAACCGTACGACTTCATATTTTCCATCGCGGTGTCTTTCGGTAATGCTCAGAATCTTCTAAAATTCTTGGCAATTTCGTATGTACTACCCTTGTTGTGACGAATCTTATAATACATAAGTGACAAGAAATAAAACCACACGTTAGTAAGCTCTACTTGTTTTTCTTTAATAAAAATCTATATATCGTATTTCTTGTGTGCAGTGTACACGAGAGCACCACCATCTTGTCCGGCCCCCCTCCTCCTTTTATAAAGGACCTCTATTCTCCCTGCAAAAGATATTTGTTCATCTTAGATTACTTGTTACTCTTAATGTTAACGATGACTTAAAGGTAATAAATAGTCATTTTAATATTAGAAGTGACAAATAACTTAGAAAGATAAATAACTTTTATATTGAGAATGAGTTTAAAATTATTTGTCATTTTTAACAAGTTAAGGGTGCCAAATAATTTTAAGAAAAAATGACATAAGAGCATAAATGTTCATGTTAGATGGGGCCCGTGCACCAGCGTTTTGACCAATAGCAAATTGGACGAGTAGCAAAACTTTTGCTACCCATGCAACTAATATTTCTTATTATATAATTATTTTATCACTTCATGATTTATTACACACCGTCTAGATGTTCAGTAGTACTCATATATAATATGGCTGCCATACCTTATTAATTTCTATCACATTAACCATTTCCTTCTCCCAATTAGCTTCCATTATAAGACACATTTATATAATCGTTATAGTTAGTAAGAACGTTTTCTTTTCTTCTCTTCTAACCAAAATTCCATGGCCGATGGAATGATCTTTTGCACTGAGAGTTCTTAATGTTCATGAAGACCTAGCCAACAGGGTAGTACTACTTATATCAGCGGCTAAGATTAACCGTTTATATAATCGTCATTTGGCAATGGTTTTGTCAACGGCTAAAGTAGCCGTTAATAAATACATAATATGTCAACAGCTATTAAGCGAATAATTTTAGCCACTGATTATAATCATTGACAAATACTATTTTTTTTGTAATGAGTTGTCGATGATGATGATGGATATTAAAGGAATATCACAATACCACCTTTATGTAGTTTTATTTGAAAATCAAATAATTAGCTTTAAAGGTATTAAATGATATGTTCGGCATTTTTCATATCTCGTTCGGTCCTCGAATCTCAGATGAGATCACCAAGATGAGGTTGTTCTTATAAAGTTTAACCTTGGATAGGGAATAAAATTAACTAATTATATATATATATATATATATATATATTAAGATTATTAAAATATTAACTTATTACATCATCTGATGAGAGTTAAACTCCTGACATCATTATTCTTTAAAAAATTCTTGTAAACCTGTTGCCGGTGACAGTTAAACCTTTGACATGTTTCTGGTGTACGTGGAGAACAATCATTATATTTTTGTATATATTTAGAGAATAGAAATCTCTCTCTACTTATTATCTTAAACTTTTGAGTTAGACAGTTAAAAAAATTCTTTAATAGTTAGTAAATCTATAATTATAACCAGAATTACGAACTCTGTATTTGTTATAATTATCTGCATGACCTAAAATGGCATACAGTAGAATGATGATACATAAGTTAAGAGAGATTATAAAATAAAAGATCCTAGTGGTGTCCTGGCTATAGCTACATGGCCTAGCAATTTTTATAATAATGGCAAAAGGAAATATGAATGACTCTTGGTCAACGGTCAGTTGAATTCTAATCATGCAACCCAATTCCTTACTTTAATGATTGAGATTAAACACACACTGCACGTAGGTTGAATAAGTGAGCTTAAGCCTTAAGCAATTACCCACTTAGACTATAGAGGCTAGCTAGCTATATATAAGTCCTTTGCCACTTACATAGCAGTATGTTAATTTCTTACCCAAGAAAGTCCATTACCTCTGTATATAAACTAATTGACTACACTTGCAACCCTTCACAGTAGCTAGGAAAATGCCAAGAGGAAAGCAGACAACTACACCATCGAGCCTTATGCGACGACAAAAGAGTGACAACGTTGGAGACAAAGTATATGGAATTGGAAGTTCCTAGCTAGTTCTATATGTCTTACAAGTCAAAAGTGGGATACCTTCTCTCTCCCTTATGCCAAGTTCTCACACGTGTGTTGACACAGCTCAAATGGACTACCCTAAGAATAAGTCCACTCAAATGTTTAGTTGTAGAGCTAGGTATAGTTCAGTCCTATATTAAATACATGTACGTATAGTGAAAATAATTAGTGTATATTTATATGTAAAGATATATTTCTCCTCTTCCGGGAGAATTTTTTTTTCAGAGAAAAGATAAAAATCCTAAACTGAAATATTACCTCTCACGTTGAAATTTCAAGTATCAACACTATTGTACATGGATTAATGTACTCAGAGGCATTACAAATAGTTTGCTCCTTTATCTGATCTAGATGTGTTCATATATATATATATATATATATATACACCTTAATTTATTCATTTGCTTTGCGTGTCGTTACATGTTATCTACATGTTGGGAACAATGGGAAGAGACCAACCATCTATTGATCACTTGGGTCTTTATCATGATCATCTGGGCCGCCAAGTGGCTGTTGGTAAACGACTTGGTTTACTCTTGGTATTAAAAAAGGAAAAAGCTCTCAATATCTAAACATGCAGAACATATATATGTACATAAAATAAATATGGGTTGTTTGAGGTTGACATCAACTCAAAGCAGCTGCATGACTTGAATGACTACATCCTTGGATGCATATGTCACAGCAAGGAAGATATAGTTAACAAAAAGAATATAAAAAGAATATAGTTCGATTCTAAATTGGTACAGCTGAACTTATCAAAAAAAAAAAAATGGTACAGCTGAACTCATTCCAGTCGTGCATCCTACTACCTCCACCATGCTGAAATTTGGCTTCTAGATGTTCCTTATGAACATATATGAACCAAGTTCAAATTGATGGTAATTTGGCATCGGTTTTATGGTATGGAATGCCTGACTGCCACAGCATACGCCATGATCTTTCACGTCCCGTACTTCCGAGCATATTACAAGTTTATGAACCTCGGAGAGCCTATTACTCAACAAAGGCGAAACACTAAGAGTCCGTTTGATTGGTTGTAAAATAAATTTATAAAGAAAAAAGTTTTTCAAAGATTAACTTTTATAGGAAAATAAAAAAACATTTATCAGTATCCATGTAAATATTTTTCCTGAAAAAAATTTCTGATGTTTATTAACCAGCAAAATATTTATTGAAAATATTTTTTAAAAAATAAAAATCTAAAAAATAAAAAATATGTTCCGTATGTCGAACACTCGATCGCCTGACACCGGACGCCGGGTGCACCAGACATCGAACGTCGACTGCCAGGAGTCGAAAATCAAGTGCAGAACACACAATTGTTGGACGCCGAGTAGTGGACGCCTGACGCCGAGCTCCAGACATCAGCTGTCGAGCATCAAGGGCCGAACGCCGAGCGCCAGGCGCCGGTCGTCAGGCGCCGGACACCGGTCACCGGACGTTGTCGTTATGAAAATCTTATATGAAAGAGAAATTCATAAAAAGAATTTACGAGTCTTATCAAAGATGCCAAAAATCTATAATTTTAGATAAAATATTTTTATGAATTAACTTTTCGATAATACCAAACAGATTATTATATGAAATTTTTCCCAAAAATCTTCTACAACATGAACTTTTAGCGTGTTTCAACGAACCCTAAACATGGTGGACATGTATGCCTATTGGCCTGCATATAAGTACAACGACATCCAAGTAGAAACAATAATAATGGCAATAATATCCCTTCCTCTCGTACATTTCGGGAGAGAAATTTGCATGCACATACAAGCAGCAAGCATTTGCTAACCCTGAACGTTGAGAAGGATGATATTCCCTTATGACCCTAAACCCTAACAAAAGCCAGTGTAAAACTACATGTATCGGCTTTCCTCAAGCCCAAGTGATCCGGCCCAAGCTCCAGTGGTATCGAGTTGAGCCGAGTCTAATTAATCTACCGAATTATAAAATCCGACATCGATCTAGTCTAACATGAAAATTTTAATAAAATTATTAAAAATATATTAATATTTGTTAAAAAATACATGCAAGAATATCGATCGACTTCAAAATCCAAGGTCGATAGCTCAGAAGGGGATGAAGAACAGAAATAAAGTCATTGTTGTCAGGCCGATGTCGCTTTGAACCTACAAGATGTCAATCTGGGGTGGAGCTCCAAGGGTCAACCATCTAATCCTTAAGTCAGAAGTCAATCTTTTGAGGGAAGCAAAGGGAATATGTAGAGAATGAGAAAGCAAGGAAGAGTCGAGAACTAGTGCCGAGAGTTATCGCTAGTTCCACCTCTTTTTATATATATAGGCTGGGGGTAGATGGATGATTTTTTAAACTGGCACTGGAGTTGGGCCTCAGAGTGCAATTATTGCTCCAAGATTTGTGGGAAACATCGTAGAGTGCGCCATTGATTATGCACTGATCTCATTGACTACCTCGAGACTATCAATCGACACATTCATTATGGCCCGAATTTGTCACCATGATCTCTTGCATGGGGGAGTCGGCTCTTGGGGACCAGTCTTGCACCTTATGCTTCCCCAGCTAGCTTAGGCCCTCTCATCCTACTGGCGATGGGCTGTTATTATGCTAAGGTTAAGCCAAGATGAGCCAACCACTAAGCACATCATGAGCCCCCCACTCCAAAATTAGGTCTTGAGGCTGAGATCTAGGTCCAAAGTAAGATCTGCAAGATCCCTTGCGGATGGACTACTATGCCATTGGACCTCAACTTTGTTGAGGTGCCAGAGAAACTAGCTTTGCTTGAGGGCAAGGAGCCCAAGGCTGCTTCGTTGGGCTGAGGTGAGGATGAGGCTAAGATTGCTAAAGTCAACGAGGGCGGTGACCTCAATGAAAAGCTTGATACCTAATGATCAACATGGTGTTGGCCCGCTTTACGGCATCAAGGAATACCTAAAGAGGGTGAATATGATAAACAAAAATCGAAAAGCAAAATCACCACTTTAAAACTTTGGTTAGTGAATGTAATCATATGCGATAAAGAGTAGTAGTGCAAAATTAATGAAAGAAACAATCACACACAAAAACACAAAGAATTTATCCTAGTTCAGTACTTCCCTAATGAAAGACCTACATTCAATCCCCAAGTAACTCTTGAGATTTCACTAACCGGGGTACAATCCCCCCAAAGATATACAACACTCAGCCCCTGCTCATCTTCTTCTCTTTCTCGAGCAAGAAGACAGCCCACTTCTTTTATAGTCTCAGAAGCAAACATGTTGTAACAAATGTCAGCGTGGTTCTTTCCGTGAACAATGCGAGCATAAAGTACGGACCCTCTGCTGGTCATGCCACCTAGCACAAGCTGGTCTTCCCTTCTAACCAAGGGGTTAGCTTGCACAGTAAGCCTTCTCTTTCAACAAAGAGGAACATTGTGTACAATCACATAGTTGGACACAAGGCTTTTTTTTAGAAAAGAAAGAACAAGCAGAGAGCTACAGAAGATAGATGGAATGATGCTCAAACTCCCAGCTTACAATCTCTCCCCCAGATTTACAATGTAGCGCAGAGAGAGGGAGGAAGGAATGAAGCTTGAACACAGAACACTTGAGAGGATTTTCTTCTTGCCTTGATGTGCGTCCCTTCTGCATCTTCAAAGCCTTCATCTTTTTATAGAGTAGTTGAAGAGGACCGTTGAGGGATGTAACCATTGGAGCTTTTCCTCTTCATCATCAGCATCTTCTTCTTCTTCTAAGTCTAACGGATATCTTTTTGTATCTACTGGCTCCTAGGAACAGAAGATGGTCTTTTAGTTGGTGCACACTTCCAAGGTCACTGGTAGCAGGTCCAGTCGTTGTATATCATAGACCTGCATATAATAAATACATGTTAGATTAGAAAAGTCTTCTATCAGATAGCCTATACCTCTGCTGCAGAAGACCATATTTCTAACTGACAATCCTACTATCCTAAGTAGAAGCTTTTGCTTTTTAGCAAGAAATAAGGCGTCTTTTTAGTCCTCCCTTTCTGCTGACACCTTTCTTACCTACCCTAAAGGGATAGACATCACATAGTATGAATACATTAAGGATTTGAAGACTATTTGAATTTTCATTGGGCGCTAAAAGCACTTGTTCTTCAATTGATGTGTTTGAAAGCCTAAACATCAATTGGTATGAAAACAATATCAATTGGAATGATATTAAAGTCATTTGATCACCAATCGATAAAAAGCTTTGAACACCAATCGAAATGAAACTTAACATCAATCATAATGAAACTTAACATCAATCTAAACACTTGGTCAATAATCAATTATCTATTAAAACTTCGATTAGTGAAGATATAAACTTCGACTACTAAGAATCTCAGTCGAAAGTGCACTTCGACTACTAAGAATATCAAGTAGTTAGTCGAAGTGAGACTTCGGCTAGTCCAAAAAATAATGCAGTCAATCAAAGTAGAATTTCGGCTAGTCTAGAAAATAGCGTAGTCAGTCGAAGTGGAACTTCGACTAGTTTAAAAAATAACGTAGTCAGTCGAAGTGGAACTTCGGTTGGTCTAGAAAATAGCACAGTCTGTCGAAGTGGAACTTCAGATAGAGACTTCGATTGATCAAAAGAAAACCATGCATGATGAAGTGAAACTTCGATTGATAGCTTTGACTAATCAAAAGAAAATCGTGCATGACAAAGTGAAACTTCTACTGAACATTTTGACTGATTAGAGATTTCTTCTTCGATCGATGTGAACAAAAATAGAAATCGATAGAGATTTTTAGTGCAAATCTTTTTGAAGTGATGAAAGATACTATATTCATGAGAGAAATAATATTAAATATATTAAGGATATTTATGATAAGTTTGATTATCACCAAAATAAAAGGATAACAAATATAAGAGTGGTTCAACACATATGGGGGATGGCAGCACGAGGCATGTCTGACCTCAATGAATAGCTTGTGAGTAGTAACATGAGGCACGTCAAATCTCAATAATCAACTTGAGAGGTGGCAGCGAAAGATAGCAATACAGAACATGTCCAACCTCAATGAATAGCTTGGAAGGTCACAGCATAAGGCGCAATATATGACGTTGGGAGGTGACAACATAGGGCACATTCGACCTCAATGAATATCTTCGGAGGTGGCAGCATGTGATGCGTCTCACCTTAATCATCAAGTTAGGAAGTAGCGGCAAGGGGTTCATTCGACCTCAATGATGAGCTTAGGAGGTGGCATTTATGAAAGACGTCTGACCTCAATGATTAGCTTGGAAGGCGGTAACACAGTGCACGTCCAACCTCAGTGATCAGCAATTGGGAGATGATAGTACGGGGCACATCTGACCTTGAGCTATGATAATATGGGACACATCCAGCCTCGATAGTTGGAGACAAAATCTACTGACGGGGAAAAATAACGGATAAAAGAGGAACATCATCAATTGGTGGAAGATCTAATCGATTAATGGGAATGCATAATCAATCAAGGAGATCATGTCACGTCCCATACTCCACATCGTCGAAGTGTTGTCTTCTTTAGCTCATCGACCTCACGATTTTGTCCTTTTTTTATAGTGATCAGCTCTATAATAAAGACTTCTTAGGAGGTTATCTGTCACAATACTACTTCCTATTAAACTCTAACCATGGAGTTCTTTACAAGAACCAAGCTGATACTTCAAAAAGCACATCATTGATATAGAGTACAACTTAACCAAATTTGAGGGTATTATATTGTGTCATTTGATCAAATGATCCCCTTGTTTTTAATAGGAGCCATGGTGAACACTTTGTTTTCCATAGACGATGCCAATGATGAAGCCAGTCTAGAATCTGTAAGGGCCAACACAGTCCAGCTTTAAGATCCGAGGTTGATAGTAGGGACAGACGCAGAAATTTTGTCTAGTGGGGTCACTCGAATTATATTTTAATATTTATATAATTATATATATTATAAATAATATAAATAAATATTTAAAATAAAAAAGAAATATTTTAATAACAATGAGACAATTCATTACAATCAATTCTTTTCTCACAGTGGGGTCACCCCTATAAAACCCCTCCAAAACATAAAATTTACATGGTCATTTGAACCAAAAAATATTTCAGTGAGGTCACCCCCTACAAAACCCCCCCAAAACACAAAATTTATATGGTCATTTGAACAAAAAAAAAATCCAGTGGGGTCACGTGACCCCACTGGATGTTCATTGGATCCGTCCATGGTTGATAGCACAAAAGGGGATGAAGAATGGGGGAAAAAGTCATTGTTATTGGACCAAAGCCTCTTTAAGCCGCAAGAAGTCAATCTTTAAGTATAGTACTTGGAATCGACCCTCTAATACTTAAGTCAAAAGTCACCTTAATTTTTAAGGGAAGTAAAGGGAATATGAGGAGAGAGAGAGAGAGAGAACTAATGTCAAGAGATCGCTAGTTTCGTCCCCCTTTATCTGTAATCACAGTGTTGTATATATAGGTTGGGGGTAGATAGACATTTTCTGGAACTGCCGTTGGAGTTGGGCCTCAGAGTATCGTCACTGTTCTGAAATTTGTGAAAAATGTCGTGAAGTGCGCCATCCATTGTGTGTTGATCTCACCAATGACTGTAAGACCATCAATTGGGTATTCATTGTGACTCGAGTTTGTTGCCATGATCTCTTGTACGGGGGAGTTGGCTTCTAGAGACCAGTCCTGCACCTAATGTTTCTTCGACCAACTTGGATCGTCTCGTTCTACTGGTCGACTGGGCTGCTACTATGCTAGAGTCAAGTCGAGATGCGCTAGTTATTGGGCATATTACCTTTATAACCTATAATTATTTGTAAGCTCGCTCTTATGATCTTCATTTTTTTTAAAACCCATAATCGTTGCGTGTACTTCGTAAACCGCCTCTGAAAAGATATCTTTTCTTCAAAATTACTGAAAGCCTTGTTTCTAGTGATGAAAGGATCTGAGATTATGGGAAGCTCTAAATCAACACTAATAGTTGGGCGAATAGTTCATAATAAAGACGAGGCTGGTCTATACTTTATTTTGGACTTTTGAACTCAGGAGTATCATATATTACTTTCTCACTTCACTTTTTCTCTATAAAGAGATATAGGGAGAAATAGTGTAACAAGGACACTGACAGGTCATTTATGTGTCAAATATCTCTATAAAATATCTGATTCCTTAATTTCCTATTGTTTAAAATGTTGACTATTTTACCACGTCTTTCTTGCTTTGGGGTGCAACAAATTATTAATTTCCAAATCCATTAACACATAGGAATACTTGTTGCATATTTGGATGTGTAACAAATGATATTGAGAAAGACTTTGTCCACTTTTAAAGTACACAAAGTGTAATTCACATGGGCAACTAGCCCATGTGGCACCATCCACATGGGTTGGTAGCTCATGTGACACCCAAAAAAATGGTGTCACATAGGTTAATTATCCATGTGGATTGCACTTTGTGCACTTTTCTTTCTCAATGATATTATGGTGATCATACTCTTGAGCCCAGTGGTGGAGTTGAAAAATTTGTTCAGCAAAGTCACTTAGATGATTTTGTTCGGTGAAGTCATCCGACGAGGTCATCGGATCTAAGTCGGTGAGGTTATCGGCTCAAATCAGTGAAGTCATCATAAAAATTTTGATTTTTTTAAATCTAAATTTTGAAGTAAATTAAATAGATTTAAAACTTCTGATAGGATCATCACGAGTTCCCATTGAATACTTCTTAGATCCGCCTCTGACTGATCTCTCTCTCTCTCTCTCTCTCTCTCTCTCTCTCTCTCTCATACATAAAGATGTTCATGCCACTTCACCACTCTTATTAAACATCTACTTGACACGCTTTCTATTAGTCAATCAGAAATTTTATGAAGGTTGGATATCATAAATACTGAAGCCGATTATTTTATTACGAAACACCAATGTAAGAATAAAAAATTGGATAGAATGTCGAAAGTTTCCTCTCGGCCAAAGGAAAAGGTAGGGAGCAGGGCGGGGGCGGTGGCGCCGGTGGGGAGGACGGATCCGTTTGGGTGGGCCCGGTTGCACGGGTGGTGGGCCGTAGTCGTCCCCAGATGAATTGCCGGGCCCATCTCACTGCCCTCCGCCTATCCCCCACCCCACATTATTCTCCCAGCTGGGCCGGCCCGAGTCGGACCCCAGACCTCCATATGTGGTCGATGGCCGGTCTGCCCTCTCTCCATTGGGTCTCCCATCGCCGTCCTACTCTCTCAGGCCCATTTGATTTATATGGGCCTTCTGATCGATGGGCCCCCCATCTCCATCACATGCCGAGTTCTTCTTCACACAACATACCACCACTGTCGTGTTAGCGGGGTGGTTGAGCAGCGACCACCCCTTGCCCTGGTACATGCCCTTTGTACGTCAAGTGATTGGACGGCTGGGATTCGCTGGCATCTGGGCAGCACGAGATGGGCATATTTGGGCCAGACTGTGTACCGTGCGACAGCGACGACCGGCCCACCAGCGATGGGTGACGGGGCGAGCGGTGAGGGACCGCTGCCCACTGGCTCGCGGTGGGTCGCGCTTCGGACCAACCGTGTTTTGGGCCAGCGGAAAAAGCCTTTTTGGCCCACAGTCCACGCTCCACCTCACTGGATCGTGACCCGAAAGGGATAAAGATGAGGACGGGAGGATCCACCTAATCAGAACCGTTGACGACGCATCAGAAAGTGATGGGCGCATCCGGGCTAGGCGACAAGAGATTTGATCTGCAAACTTGATGTGGAATTCCGTCGAGTTTGGGAGATCAAAGGCTTTCGGCACGAGGATTTGCATCGACGAGAAGGGAGGAAGGCAATGGGAATTTGGTCTTCTGGTTTTGGACAGATCCCCAAAGAAAGGTGCTGTCTTTTTTTTCGTGATAATTTTATTTATGTGGACGAATCTTCTGTCTTTGCAGATAATAGTTGTAATTTTCCAAGACTCTTTAAAGAGCACTTAGAAATGGACAGGATTGGGAATAAAGTCTTCTTCTCATTGGACAATTGGGAAAAGGATATGGAGTCTTTGAACTCCTCCGTCAAACTTTTACTACTCATTTGTGGCGGATCATGTACTGTTCGACTCAAGCACAATCGAAATGGACTCTATAGCCATCAATATGTGGTGGATCTCGAACTCCTCTCACTTTTAGGCATCATTTGGAACGGTGCTTTAAAAAAGTTAAAATCGGTAAAAATTAATTTTGTGAAGAAAAAAGTTTAGTGTACTTTTCTATTGCACTTAAGTGTAATATGATTAGGCACTCATCCCATATGACACCACTTACATGGGGGTGATAAAGTGACAACCCAATAATTGGATGCAACATGAGATGAGTGCCTAGTCATATTGTACTTTAAGTGTAATATGAAAGTGTACTAAGTCTTTCTCTTTTGTGAAAGACATCAGGCGGTGAGACATTTTTTAGCCTCACAGTGAGCCGAAATCTACGAAAAAATATATGAAATGAATAAAAAACCTTTTTTATCTACACCCGCTGATGAAAGACGAGGAAAATAAAGAAAACAAAGATTCTTTATATCGTCAGAAGTCGAAATCTCCAAAAATAGTTGTCCACCCACTTTTCGACAGAAAGAGAGAAGGTTTGCCTGCTCTCTGTCTCTCTTGTACCTACAAAATGTCTATGAGTGCCGAAGTCAGAGCAGCATGATATATTTGAAAACATATAGATATTGTCAGAGATTTTATGTCTAAAATCTATTTCAAAAATATTTCCAAACATTATTGTCTTAGCATATAATATATAGTAAAGCGCACTACCAACCAAATTACCCTTAACGTACAAGAAAACTATGTCTTATTGAAAGTTGGCAACGCATTATTGTCTAAAAACTTCAATTCACTCCTAATCTCCGCTACAAAATGAAGGATTTCATGTAGACCGATTGGTAAAACTTCTGTAAGAAGATTTTGTAAGAAAAATTGAAACAGAGATGTATGAAATAGATAGATGATGCGTTCACACAGATATCGCCCACGGACTCAACCTTATATCGCCTCAGAAAAAATCACGAGACACGCAGCGACGCAAAAGAACAGAGCGGGACGAAGAAACAATGCAGGAGAGCAGCAATGCGATTTCGTACAGGGTGAATAGAGAAGAGAGATGAAAGCGACACTTCGATTTCTCTTCAAAAACCGCAGAAGACCCACCTCCTCACGAAACCGGTCTTAAAAACTCGGAAGGGAATCCGAAGTAAGAAAAGGACAAATTAAAAGTGACAAAATCAAATCGGGCCCGCCAACGCGAGGGCCCCAAGCTGAGGATTTGCACCCCCCCCTCCCTTGCACGCGATAATCGCACCCGCTTAAATGGTTTCTGGCTCAGGCCCTCCGAAAACACCTGATTTGGACTCGGCCCGCGCGTGCATATAAGTCCCCTTAACATATCTAAGTATGTAAGAAGTCACCTCATATTTAAGACCTTCTAACTTTCTTAAATATCTACACACAACTAAATATGGAGAAATGATTGAATTCAAAATAGAAAATCAAATTTTAAAACTGATTTTATCCCACTCATATTTAAAATCTGATAAATATAAATCTAAAATTTAATAATGTTAGAAAAAATATATATCGTCAAAGTGGGGGGAAAGAATACTGAGCGGACGCGCGCCAACATCCTGAAACCAGATCCGGCAATCGCGGCCACCCCGTCGGCAGCTGGCCCCCCTGCGAGGAACACTTCCTCTGCCGCGCCGCCTGCTGTCTTCTCATCGACCGCGCGCTGCGGCTGGTCTTCCCACTCGGGGGGCGCCCCGCCCACCGCTTCCATCGGACCAACTACCACTCCACCACGCGTGGCCCTCCGGGCAGGAGGGCCGCCCGCGCGACCGTTAGCTGGGCGGGAGGGGCCGACGAGTCGGAACCCGTCCGCGCGCCCGCCGCATGTTCGACGATATGTGCACGAGGAACCCCATATCAATTTTCCGGTAAGAAGAAAGACGAGAACCACCCCATTTTCCTAACAGTGTTGGTACTCAATGTTATACGTAGTTGCCGGTGCCATCTACTTCCACCTGCTCTGCTTCACCACCAGGACTACGGTGACAAGGCCCTGTTCATCTTCTCCTGCGCTCTCTCCTTTGCTACCTCCTGTCTCTGGGCCTAGCCACTGGGTCCTTCTTCCGGGTTTCTCTCACGTGTCTCCATCTGAGGTGTAGCAAGCTTTTAGTCTTGTTCTTGTTAGGGTATGACCCGATAGTAGTTCCTTTGACAAAAAGATCTAGACATCAAATTGGGTATGGAAGGTAAGTTTGGCATGGCTGGCTAACTAAAATGCAGATCTTCTATACCCCTTTGACATTGCCGTAGGATCCTTTCATTCCAAGAACTTATCCTAAACCATTCTTTGTTGTCCTTCAATTCCAGGAACTCTCTGGCATTATGCAGGAGTTTCTTTCTTCCGATATCTGGCAGTTTGTCATCTGTGAATCTGTGGTCTCTTCTAAGAACTGCCTGTCTTCCAAATAAATCACCATCCTGGCCTCTTCCTAAATGCTCATGGGTTTGTTGTACTTCTCAATCATATCCTATTTTAATAGGAAAATTGCACTTCATCTCAGAACAAGAAAGAGGGGGATGTGTCACTCTTTGTCATGCTGTTCATCCTTTTCAAACTGGTGTCTGAACAAGAAAATTCTTATCCATATTTAGGAGTGTCAATGGGCCGGGCCCGGTTTTTTAAAAACCGGCCCAGGCCCGGGGTTAGGTCCGGTATGGGTGGTCCGGCCCGGCCCAGGAAAAGTTCGGAAAAACCCGGCCCGAAAGCCCGGAAAAAATATTATTTTATTTATATAATATATAATTTTAATATATCTACTATAATATATCTATAAAAAATAATATATTTTTTACTTATATCTATATTAACATTTAACTTGTAAAAGATTATATTTTTGAGTAGATTTATTGTAGAAAAAATACATATAATTCTCTTTCTAAATATAAAATTTATACTTAATATAAATTATATTTATATTTTTTGGGCCGGCGGGCCGACCGGGCCGGGCCTCACAAAGCTCAAGCCCGGCCCTATTTTTTCGGGCCGGGCCGGACCGGTCTAAAAAATTTTAACGAGCTTATTTTTCCGGCCCAAGTCCGGTTAAAATCGGGCCGGACTTGCGGACCTCCGGGCCTGCCCGGTCCAATTGACACCTCTATCCATATTGGTGTGGTTGACCTTTTATCCCAGTTTGGGCTTTTACTATAATGCAAAAGTAAATGCATTTTTGGTTTCCAAGCCCTATAATACTTCATCTTTATTGAATAACCTTGTAATCTAGATATTTGTTTATGAGCCCTCAAAGTTTCCAAGTTATTTAGTAAATATCCAAGATCATTATGAATAAGCCCCTCAAATGTTTATAAAAACCTAATGAAAAAGGGCCATATTGACAGATAAACGTGCAAGCGTGAGAGAACAAAAGTTCATAATCCTCCTTTGGAAAGGGGTTAGTTAACCCAGATTAACTTTGGGTTAATCCAAAAAAATTTTTGAAAATCAAAAATATTTGCACGGGCGTTACTCGAGCGCCGGCACTAGTGCTGCCCCATTGAACAACTGCTTGGGCACGGGGCCCAGGCAACAGGGCACTACCCAATGAGCGCGCCCCCAGCAGGGCCATTTCTCTCTTCTTTTGCCATCACCACTTTGACCAATAGCTTCATATATTTAATTAGAATGGATTAGTTTAATTTAATTAATGATCATTATCGTATATAATAATCTCAATATATAGCAAATTAAATTAAGATTTTTCTCTCACATAAGAGTGGTGCGTAATTAAATTAATGATCATTAGCAATATCTTCCTAATTTAACATAATTTACTTAATGATCATTATGTTATATAATCTCATTAGATAGCTACGATTTAGTCATGATGTCAATTTATATCATCTTAATATGCATCAGTGGCACATAGTATAAAAGAAATTAACAAAGAACGGTGATAGATAGTAACATATGGTACAATAAAAAGTAATAAAGAAAAATAATGGACGGGCATTTTAATTATTGTAATACAAAGGTGGAGGGGTTAATCCATTTTTCCTACCAAAGCACAAAATAAAAAAATATGTTAACCAACTTTAACTCTTGTGTTATTAAAGTAAAAGATCTTGTAACAGGGCATAAAATTAGTCTTGGGTTGAGTTGGATTAATCTTAATTTTTTTCTAAAGTGGCCATGAAGGTTTACATAGGTGGATATCATAGCCAACTTTGGGCAAGTACTACCCGCGTTTTGCTCATTCAAGTGGCAAATGAGGGAGCCATTTTAACGTTGGTTAGAAAAATGGGTCTATACACTGTCCCTCAAGATAGTTAATCAGCAATCCAAACAGAAAAATGGGCTGATAATAAATCTTGTTCCAAACCCAACAAGATCCAAAATATTTAACCTTGGAAACCCCAATTTGCTTGTCAAACTAGATTGAGCACCCGGAAAGGTGCACTGCCTTTCCAACCACTATTTTCCTTCAATATAAATATCACGAAGTATCTTTGCAAATGTCAAAAATTATGCAAAAATCTGTTGAATGGTCTTGTTGTCTAATTTGATAGGCACAATTAGGGCTGTTCATAGTTTGGTTTGGTTTGGTTTATAGAAGATTTTTAGGAAACTAAACCAAACCAAATTCGGACTCAAACCGAACCAAATCAAACTGAAGTCCCTTGAAACCAAACCAAACCAAACTGTCGGTTTGGTTCGGTTTAGTTCGGTTTAACTTGAAAATAAATGGGTCTTTAGATTCTCTTAGTTTTAAATAAGATTTTAATCACTTGTTTCTCTAATAAATCACTATCAAATAATATTTAAAATAAAATATTAAATATTGATGACTATATTAACCTCCATAATATATATTTTTACGTAAATATATTGAAAAAACTTGATAGACATATACAAATTAAAATTTATTATTGTAATTCGATTTAATCTGTTTGGTTTGGTTTCTAGAGGTTAGAAACCGAACCAAATCGAATTTTCTTTTTCGATTTGGTTTGGAACCAAACCAAAATTTTTCCATGTTCAAACCGAACTAAACCAAATCGAATCGCTCAATTCGGTTTGGTTTTTCGGTTTGAATCGAATAGTGAACACCCCTAGGCACAGTCAGGCTTGAACCCAAGCCCCAAAGTAGGTCTCAGTCTTAGGCCTGTATACAAAAGATGACTTTCTTTTTTGAGATTAAAGTTGTAAAATTCTAACTAATATTTTTCTATCACAGAATGTCCTTTCAAACAGCTAACACCGCCTAACATTTTTCAAGTGGAATCCCGAGACATGTCAAGATATGTAGCTCCATTCGATTTTAAAGAAGCGCACCTTATCAACCTTCTTCCCAAACAGTGTCTAAGCTAAAAAATTTCCTGAGAACTTCTTCTCAAACTAACTCTTGTTCTTGCATGTTATTTCAATATGGGTGCACCTTTTCACTCTAAGGCCTACAAATCCTCGATTTGGACATCACCACCACTGTTGTATTGGCCCTCGTAGGAGGGACTATTGTCTATTGACCTCCTAAGATTTCATTGTAAAATATGTCATCATTATTTAAAGATTGTCAAATATGCCACTTGTAAATAAAAAACTTACGAATACGATCACTTTCTTTGGAAGTAAGCAGTCATTTCTCCAAAGATCCATTAGTTATATAGGTTAATAATTTTTCATAAAATTATTATTATTATTATTATTATTGAAGAGGGTCGATGTCGAACTTTAATGCAGATTGTCAAATGCCTTCTTCAATATTAGGGATCTAGAGAATGCTCTTTGTGGTGGTATAATCCTGTTTGGGCCGGAGCCAAACGGGCCTCCACTAGAGAAGATGGGGAAGACGAAGGCCGGTGTGGACGAGAGCCTGAAAAATCAGAACCGGATCAAGGGCCCGGTGAAGACCGGGGAAACCCTCCGATGCCTAAGTCAGTACGAGGCTTGCAAGGCAGGGGGTTTCGGAGTGTGAGAGGGTGTTCGCGTGAGAGAGAACGTACCAGTGCATGGTCCTGTACCTGTACCTTTATAGGTGTAGGTGCGGAGGCAATCGTGTGTAATGTTGGTAGATAGTGCCTGAAAAGGCGCCTACATGGGTGCGCATAACGGAAGGAGTTATGCGCCCAGGTGTCTGTTGAGATGCCAGGCAGTTAACGCGCCTCTTGATGATGGGGTGCATGGCCTGGGGCGGTTATAACCGTCGCGAGGATACGGAGAGCTGTTCGGCAACCTCCGGACAAGATCACCGAGCAGGTGACTCGCGTGGTAATGGAACGCGCTGATCGGTAGCGTCTGTAGTTGTTCGGTATGGAAGGATAGATGACCTGATCGGGAATATGCTGCTGTGGAGCTTGACGACGTCCGATCACAGGGGTCATACCTTGGAAGTCTTCGAACCGCCCTGATGAGGACTTGGCCCTTTGAAATGGTGTCATGTTTGTTGACAGGACACGAGAGGGCCGTAATGGGCCATCATGGGCTTAGGTGACCAGATTTGGCCACCACACTTGCCCCCCACGCTCTCGAGTGGCTCGGTGAGACGAGCGCTTCGAGGGCGTCGCTTCCGCATTTAATGCGATGGCCCGTTGCGTGGTGCCGCCGCTTGGAGTCCTGTCAAACGGCTAACCCATCATGATGGGTGCAAAGCCGTGTCAAGCCAGGAGCGTCATCGTTGCGTTCGAACGGCCGCCGACGCTGTACCCGAGGGGAAATTTTCGAAACTGGAAGGAGCGGCGTTTTAGGGCCCGCCTCGAATTTCGCTCCCTCCCCTTTCCTTATAAGGAGGGGAGGAGGCGAAGGCGGGAGTCACGCCTACGAAAAACCTTCCAGCATCCCAGCCTTCGAGTCTTCTTGCCTTCCCAGCTTTCCACCTTCTCCTTCGTCTCCTCTTGCTGCTGTCGCTTCCCGTGACTCTTCCAGTGATGGCGAGCAGAGGGAAGGCCGTCGCCAGAGTAAGTGGGGTGACCGTCGCAGCGTCCAGCGGACCACGGTACTGCCATTACAGCGGACTCCGTGAGCGCTTCAGGATCGGTGACGACTACGAGATCGTCGACGCGAAAGAAGGGGAGTCGTTCCTGGTGAACAAACCAGGTTGCCTCCTCCTCTCTGTAGATCACCTGGAGGCGGGCTTCCGGCTACCGCTGCCGGAAGTGACGAAGGCGCTCCTGAACTGTTGGGGCGTTTCGCCAATACAACTGACGCCCAACACATGGAGGTACATCTGCATCTTCGACGTCATCTGCAAGATGAAAGAGATCCGGGGTTCGGCGGATGTTTTCCGGGCTCACTTCAAGCTGTCTGTTTCTCGAGCGTCAGGAGTAGATATCTACTATGCAAAGCACCGAACAGACAGTATGCACATCGGGCTGTCCAACAAATATTCCAACAACAAGGGTTGGATGGACAGGCTATTTTTTGTATGCCACCGGGGTGGTGCCGAGTGGGGATTCCCCACTGTTATCCGCTCGGCACGGAAGGACAGCTTTCCGAAGCTGATCTAGGACGAGGCGAGGGCATCAGACAGTCTTCTCAGAGCAGGTGTTCGGAATGGAGAAGGCTATGTGACCGAGTTCTTGCTCGTCAAGTACGGCCTGAGCAAACCGTTGAGTAAGTATACGAACTCTTGGTTATTTACTCGTTGGTTTGGTGACCTCACTCTAACTCTTCATCTTCTTCTTTTCTTTATGTGCAGTTGTCGCAGAGCTGGAGGCCGGAAGGGATCAGGAGGCGAATGAGGATTTTGCCGAGCAGATCCCTGTTTTGGCGCATATGGTGTATGAGGACGACGACGTTGCTGCCGTTGTTCGGGTTCCCTCTGCCGTGAGGGTCGGCACCGCAGTAACAACGGCGCTCATTGCTCCTTTGCCTACTGAGGAGCGTCCAGCCAAGACACGGGCCCCTGAAAAGGGGCCCGGAAGGATTCGCCTGAAGAAGAAGGCCACCAAGGAGGTGGTTTCGGCTGGAGCTCGGACTCCACCGGAGAAGGGCGACGGGGCAAGTCGTCCTTCCGCTTCCATAAAAAGGAGGCCAGTTTTGTTCGACGAGAGCGCAGAGGAGGCAGAACAACTCCGCGCTCGGAAGAGGAAGAAGACGGTCCAAGCTACCCCTCCACGTGACGAGGAGGGAACTGAGGAGGAAGCGGAAGAGGCGCAGTTGCTGCTGCGCAGAAAAAGTGAGGCCGTGGAATCGGCCGATTAGGGAGTGCCGCGGGTGGCCTCCGTGGTGCGCCCAGAGGTCGCGCAGAAGATGGCGACCGAGCTGGGGCTCGTCGTCGTGAGCGACGGGTCCGAGATCCCTGCCGGAGAAGAGGCCAGGGGCTCCTCCTGCTCGAAGGATAGGGAGCCCTCTGATATTTCCAACATTGGTGGTGCCGAGCACGGTGCTACCAGCAACATTGCGGGGGCTTCTTCCAGGAGGAGTGGAGAAGTTGCGGTGTCTCTTGTTCGGCGGGAGGAGGACACTGATGCGACGGAGGTTTCCGCCCCTGCTGGGGTGGTAGCAAGCAGTGTGGTGGCTCCAGCGCCAAGCGCAACTCCGTCTGAGGGACAGGAAGTGGTTCCTTCTGGAAGGGCCACTGAAAAAGCGGCCGCGACAACGGGGGCGTCCGAGGAGATTGCTGCTACCACCGGGGGAATCCTGCCCCCCATACCCCCCACCGAGGTGGTTGCTAATATAAATGCAACCTCCAAGGTAGTTGAAGGTGATGGGGGGGAGGCTGCGGGTGTTGGGGGCGGTGATCGGGCTGAAGAGTCTGATGACGACCGAAGATCCCTCAGTGAAGCGCTGCTCAAGAAGCTTCCTGAAGACCCTTATGTGGCAGCGTTGGAGGCGACCCTTCGTCGTATGGAGAACGCGCCAAGGGAGCTGCCTGCGAGCCCTACTGCTTCCCAACTTGACCAGCTGGCAAGGTGCCTAGACCTTCCTTCCGAGCAGACTCCAGAGAGACCAGTGGAAGGTTACCACCCGGAGGGCCTAGAGGATGAAGGCATGAGTGATGTTGATCTGGAGGCGCTTGCGGATGGAATGTCCAAGTCGCTGGGCATCCTCAAGGCTCTAGCTGCTCGGGGTCAGAAGCAGAAATATCTTTTTGAGGCGCAGACGGCTTTCTGCGAGGACCTGTCAGCGAGATATAAGGCTCGCGAGGCAGCACTGGAGGAGGAGGTGAAGAACCTCAAAGCTGCCCTCCAGGCTTCGAAGCTGGAGGCTACCTTGGCGCGGGCCGAAAAAGACGCCCTGGCCAAGGTGGTAGTAGATGCGGGGGCCCGTGCTGTTGCTGAGTACAAGGCCGGGTCAGAATACAAGGAAGACTTGGAGCAGTATGGGGCCCGCTGCTATAGGGTGGGTCTTAATGCTGGGAAGGATCTCGGAGAGCGGCTTTCCTGGGTTGAACGCGCCCGAGAAGCCTTTGAGGCTGCTGTTCGGGAATGCCGGCGTCGCACTCATGACGCCCGTTTAGATGGTGTGCGCTTCGCACAATTCCAGTCTGGGCGGATGCCCTCTTCGGGTGAAGATGCCGATCCTTCCGAACAAGCTCCTTAATCCCCTTGCTCCATGTTCTTCTTGTATTTCCCTTTTTGCAGCCATACTTGTAAAAAGAAGGATTAGTAAATGAAAATTTTCTTTTCTATGTTTTGACTATGGCGTCTCTTTTTCTATCTTCTCCCTTTCGTCATTGTTCCTGCTCGGTTGGAGGTCTGCGGGTTTTATAAGCATTGTATGCACAACGCAGATCATTGAGAATCATAGGAACAGGGAGAAGAGAAGTGGGATGTCGAACGAAGGCTTTTACAAATGGTAAGCCTTGAGGTTAGATACATGCCAAGTCCTGGGTATGGCTTCGCCACTAAGGGTAGTTAGCTTATATGAGCCTTTCCCAAGGACGTGGGTGACCTGATAAGATCCTTCCCATTTAATGGCAAGTTTGCCGACTGCTCTTCGGGGATCCGAAGCCGAACAGCGGCGCAAAACTAAATTTCCCACATTGAACTGCCTTTCCTTGACTCGCGCATTATAATACTGCGCGAGCCGTTGCTGATAATAAACGAGGCGAATGCTGGCGTCGTTTTGTCGCTCGCCAAGCATGTCCAAGTTTTCCCGAAGAGCACGGTTGTTGGCGGCTTCGTCGAAGTGGGTTGTTCGGATGGTGGGAAGGGCTACTTCCAGAGGTACAACAGCTTATGAGCCGTAGGCCAAATGGAAAGGTGTTTCCTCTGTAGCTACCCGAGCAGTCGTTCGGTGACACCAAAGAACGTTAGGGAGCTCGTCAATCCACAATCCACCTGCAGCCTCTACTCTTGTGCGGATCCCGTGCAGCAGTGTTCGATTGGCGTTTTCCACCAAACCGTTAGCCTGGGGATGTGCCACGGAAGTGAAGTGGTTGTAGATTCCGAGCTCGACACATTTCTGTTTGAAGAAGGTGCTGTCGAATTGTTTCCCGTTGTCAGAGGTGATCACTCTTGGAACGCCAAACCTGCAGAGGAGGTTCTTCCAGACGAACTTCCACGCGGCTTGTTCGGTGATCGTGGCAATAGGTTCGGCCTCGATCCACTTGGTGAAGTAATCGATGGCCACAAACAGAAACTTCTTCCGCCCTTGGGCCTCTGAGAAAGGACCCAAGATATCAATGCCCCATCTGGCGAAAGGGCGCGGCTCGAACAGGCTGTGAAGCTGTTCGGCAGGCTACTTGATGAGCTCTTCAAACTTTTGGCATTCTGGACATTTCCTGACGAAGGACATGCAATCCTTCTGAAGAGAAGGCCACCAGAACCCTGCTCGGATAATGCTGCGTGCTAGCGTTCTGCCCCCCCAGGTGGCTTCCGCACAGCCCCTCGTGGACTTCTTCTGTGGCCGCAAGGGCCTCCTCAGGGTTGAGACAACGCAGAACAGGTCTTGAAAGGGACCGTCGGTACAGCTTACCTTCTACGAGGGTGAAATGCTGAGAACGCATCCTGATTCTCCAAGCTTCGCCCTGTTCGGGCGGAAGCTCTCCCTGGAGTAAGTACGCCAAGAGAGGGTCCACCCAACTCGGAGTTGGTGGGTCCGTTTCTATGGCTGCAACATCTACCTCCGTGCTCGGTAAGGCGAGCTCTTCAATAAACACGGAGCGGGAAGGGGCGATGTCACCTGAGGACGCCAACTTAGCAAGTGCATCGGCTCGCACATTCTGCTCCCGTGGGACGTGTATGACTTCGAAGTGTAGAGGCCCTCTGCTTGGCTCTTGACCTGTTGAAGGTATTGAGCCATGCGGGGTTCCCTTGCTCCGAACTGCCCGCTTACCTGGCTGGCAACCAGTTGGGAGTCACTAAAGACCCTAAGCCGAATGGCTCCAAGGTGCCTAGCCATGCGGATACCAGACAGCAAAGCTTCGTACTCAGCCACATTGTTGGAGGCTGAAAAGCGGAAACGGAGGGCGTATTGGAACTCTAACCCCTCCGGGGAGGTGAGGACCAAGCCAGCTCCACTCCCTGTAACGCAAGAGGACCCGTCAACGTAGAGCTCCCATGGGGGTTCATCCGCCAACGGAGGATCCTGCTCGGCCGGGAGAGTACATTCCGCAACGAAGTCTGCTAATGCCTGCGCCTTGACCGCCGTCCTCGGCCGGAAGCTGATGTCAAACTCACCAAGCTCTATCACCCACTTAACAAGCCTGCCGGAAGCCTCCGGCTGCTGAAGGATGGATTTCAGCGGCTGGTCGGTTAGAACCGTGACAGAATGGGCCAGAAAATAGGGCCTACGCTTCCGGGCAGCCGTGACGAGAGCAAGGGCGAGCTTTTCTGCTCGGGGGTACCTCCTTTCAGCTTCTTGGAGGACCCTGCTGATATAATACACCGGATGCTGCGCCGCTCCTTCTTCTCTGATCAAGACTGCGTTGATGGAGTGTTCGGTAACCGAGAGATACACGAACAAAGGTTCCCCGAGCACAGGCTTTGAGAGAACAGGAGGGGCTGCCAAATATGCCTTTAGCTCGGTGAAGGCAGACTCGCATTCATCAGTCCACCGTACTTGCCCCCCTTGCTTTGAGGCGCTTTTAGGGCCTCGGAGCAACTTGAAGAAGTTAAAACTTCTTTCTGCTGCTCGGGACATGAACCGGTTCAGTGCCGCAAGACGCCCTGTCAGGCGTTGGACGTCGCGCACTGTCTTTGGACTGCTCATTTCAAGTACGGCTTGGATTTTCTCCAGGTTTGCTTCTATTCCTCTGTTTGACACAAGGAAACCGAGGAACTTGCCCGAACGAACACCAAACGCGCACTTGGCAGGGTTGAGTTTCATATTATACTTTCGCAGGGTTGCGAAAGTTTCCTGGAGGTCGAAAATGTGGTCAATGCTCGGAAGTGTCTTGACCAGCATGTCATCAACATAGACGTCCATGTTGCGCCCGATCTGCTGCTCGAACATCTTGTTGACCAGTCACTGGTAAGTTGCGCCCGCGTTCTTTAGGCCGAAAGGCATTCTGGTAAAACAGTACAAGCCTAGGTCTGTGACGAACGTCCTGGCGTCTTGATCCGGGGGATGCATACTGATCTGGTGGTAACCAGAGTAGGCGTCCAAAAAGCTGAGGAGCTCGTGACCGGAAGTAGCATCCACCAGCTGATCAATGCGCGACAGAGGGAAGTTGTCCTTGGGCGTTGCTTTATTGAGATCCTTGTAATCAACGCACACACGCCATTTACCGTTGGCCTTGCATACGAGGACCACATTGTAGATCCATCTTGGGTATTGGGCTTCTCGGAGGAGCCCAACAGTTCGGCTTTTGACTACGTGATCCTGAATCACGGTCTGCCGCTCTCGGTTCACAGGCCGCCTCCTTTGCTGAACTGGTGGGATCCGGGGATCCAGACGGAGGCGATGCACCATTACCTCCGGGGGAATACCCGGAAGCTCATCATCAGACCAGGCGAACACGTCCAAATTGGCCAGCAGGAAGGCTGTGTAGCGCTGCTGCTCGGCCTCTGTCAACAAGGCACCAATGTATAGGACGTGTTCGGGGTCATCGTCTACCTGGACAGGGATTAAATCTTTAGCAGGTATTCCTCGGCTGGTGGAAGGCTGATCGGAAGTTGGAGGGGCTGGATCAGCGAGTGGTTGCTTGTCCCTTAAGGAGAGGACATAGCAACGGCGGGACTCGCACTGACACCCGAGCACTTCGCCAACTCCGCTCAGAGTAGGGAACTTCATCTTCTGATGGAGTGACGAAGGTACTGCTTTGATACGCCCGATCAGACCTCTGCCGAGGATGGCATTGTATCCAGGCATATTGTTGATGACCAAGAAGTCAACAATCTTGGTCACGACCCTTGGAGCCGTCCCTAAGGTAATCGGGAGGCGAACTCTTCCCATGGGCTGGACCGAAACTCCCGAAAAGCCGAACAAAGGCGAGTTTACAGGGGTGAGTTGATCGATTCTCAGGCCCATGAGGACAAAACAGTCGTAAGCCAAGACATCGGGGGCGCTTCCATTATCCACCAGAATCCGGCGCACATTACAGTGGTTGATGGTGTCCGAAATGACCAACGCATCGGTGTGTGGGGTCGTAACCCCTACAAGATCTTCGTCCGAGAAGGTTATAGCTTCCTCGGGCTGTGCGCGTGTAGGACTGGCGGGAT
The DNA here is from genome assembly GCA_014218235.1 of Colocasia esculenta. Lineage (NCBI taxonomy): Eukaryota > Viridiplantae > Streptophyta > Magnoliopsida > Alismatales > Araceae > Colocasia > Colocasia esculenta. The sequence goes on from CM024757.1 coordinate 5,926,416, forward strand.
ATGGAGCCGGCCGAGATGCCGAGGGCCTATCTACGACATGCACTCGCCTTGTGTAGTCGCGTCGGCTTCGAGTGCTTTCTCCGTGTCACGTCCCGTCATTTAATATAACTATAAATGCCGGAACGTGAACGAACGAGGAATCAAGAGTATAACTTAAACTAGTTGAGTAGAAAATTTCTTTATCTGTCACGTCCTAGCAAAATTTCATTTACTGAACATGACCGATATAAAACACGAGAAATTTACATAAACATAAACGCTTGTTTAGCGGAAGCTTATTACATAACATTCCTCATTTCAGTCTAAAAAAGAAACTGTAGTATTATTACATTCCAACTACTCAAAAAGAAATAAAAGTTGATGACTCGTAGGATGATGGACGGTCCCCTCAGCACACATCCCTCCCTTAACCTTCATTTTCAATTGGACAACCTGAAAAGATAGGAAGAATGAGCTAACTAGCCCAGTAGAATTCAATTCCTTGAAATAGAAAGGATTCACATATATACTATCAAGAATAGGAACATGTCTACGGTAAACACTGAGTGGTCAAGACAATGAACACTAAGTCAAACCAATAACATATGTAGAACAAAACAGTATAGAACATGATCAATAACTCAGGAAGATACTTAAGTTCAGTATCAGTCAGGTATTCACACACATATGTATGAGATGATGACTAATCAGGTAGGAAATGATGTATGCCAACATCCAGTAGTCCTCATTGTCCCCGCGCGGCCACTGACAAATTCGGGTGCTCCTCCCGGGACTGAACCAGCCCCTTGCACAGGCATAATTCTCAAATGAGTCCAAAGACTCACAACTTGTCATCATAACATACTCACTCAGGTAATGGCTCAAGGGTACACATGTACTCAACATGTCTTACACAACAAGAATTTGGGGTTACTTTCACTGATTTCACAATGGATATCTTAACACAGATCAAAGGTAGTTGAAAGTTCAAGTTCAGAAATGTACAGTAGGTACAAGAATCAAATTAGTTTAAGATGTCCAAGAATAATCCAAAGATTGACATAAATGATATTTAAATGGTTCATCAAAGTGGTATAATAGTTTAGAATCCAAGAAAATGGAAAAGTCAACGGAAGAATACATCACAAGGATAGTCATGAAATCTATATGATCGATGGAACCATTCATTTACTGATTCTCCTCTAGAGTTGGAGATAATAACATATCAATATGAAAGCCATATTGATGTAAATTAAGGGATGAACATGTTTGACTTTTCTTCATAGGAGAGGGCTCCATTGGAGAAGTCATATGTGTGTTTATCATTTTTCACCGGGTCTTGCATTTTTATCATTCTACTAGGTTTACTCGAATTATGAATTTTTAGGTAGGCCAAATTGTGAGAGATTGAGAAGACGCTATTTTGATGGAATCGCCAAAATCGTGTTTTTCTTCTTCGGTGGGAGAGTTGACTTTTTATTGGTAAGAGATATGATTTTTCTGACATTTTTATTGGATTCAAATGGGGGGTACTTCCTTATTTACATGTAATATCTTAAGTAAATGAAACATCAAATTATAACATTTACTTGTATGAGTTTGCAGTCTTGCAGAGGTTCTGCTGACACCTCTGGAAGGAAGCAGTCCTGACAGAACATACAGAAATCTGGCTAACTCTACTATATATATGTGAGTCGAATCATGTATAAATGGGTGAGTCGAATATGTGAGTCGAATCATGTATAAAGGGTGAGTCGATTCATGTATAAATGGGTGAATCGAATCATATATAAAGGGTGAGTCGATTCATGTACTGTAGCAGTCGACTGTAGCAGTCGAATTATGTACTGTAGCAGTCGAATCATGCAGTGGAATTACATGTAAACTCACAGTCTGATACTTAACTTTTTAGCAGAGTGTTGGATAATCTCACAGTAACTGGTATGATCATATATGTGTACAAGGATGTGCACTCTAGGATTGTGAGGATGATTCTAACCATGTTAAGTTAGAAAAATAATAATATGACTCTTGAAATGCTTTTACTTCTACAGCAGGGATTTCCAATGTGGTGTAAAACACATGTATGTCATGAACAGTCCAACAGCAACTCGATAGTCAAAACAAGAATTAGATAAGAGAAGGAAAAGAAGTTGAATCCTAAACAGGAGGTTTCATAGCAAGTCAAGTGAGTAAGATTGAGAGAGAAAGGAAAATAATTCTACCTTACTGATTAGAGTAGGTTTCCCTCAACACTGAACTTCCCAGAAATAGGGAAAAGAAGAGAAAACTTGCAGCAGTTGGAGAGATCTGATCTATATCAACCGAAGCAAGAGCAACACAGCAAGTAGTTCCAACCCCAAGATCTGCAGCCCCTTTTTGCTCAGAAGTAGCAGCAGGAAACACTAGAAGAAGAACCGAAGAAGGGTGCTAGATAGGAAGAAAATCCAGTAGAAGCTCCCTTGGAAAAGTTAGTATGCTGCGTACAGGGAGATTTTTATCACTCAAAGCTTCAGGTGCAAGGCACGCAGGCTTACAGGTGTTGGGGTAAAAACCCCCAATTAATTACCCACAGCCACCTGGTCCAAGCATCTCCCTACGATTAGCACATGGGTAAAAACGTGTAAGAGATCTAACCCACCATGACGTAGGCTTACGTTGCCCATGATACGTAAGCATACAAGAATTTCTAGAAAAATCATTCCCGTAATTAGTCCATAAATCAGCTAGTCCAAATATCCTTTTGTAAACCCATTCAAATGATGTCCAATTGCATTGAAATTTCAACCATAAGCTAATGCAATGGTTTTACAAATTATGGTGATTTTTATTTAATTTTTAGAATTTATTTTACACATGGTGAAAATTTGCCCGGAAAATAGTCGCGGCAACTTATCCTCGAAGTCCGCATGTCAATAAATCCAGATATTTAAGTTTATATTATCTCCACATTTTTCTGAGAATTATGGTGTTCTCAGATTTATTTTTTGTTATCATTTTTCGGTGTCGCCCTGTCGGAGTGCGCACCTCGGCGTACGACACTGGGGTAACGTACGTCATCCTTAATTAAACCCAGATCCTAATTATTTCAATTTAATGACAAAAATAATGTATAATAATCACATTATTCATATTTTCCTAACACTTTAAATTTTTGGGGTGTTACACTCTCCCCCACTAAGAGAAATTTGGTCCTCCAAATTTAATAACACAAGGGTACTGTTACTGACCTTAAATCAATTTTAGAAAAACATTAAGCTCTCGACAATTGGTCAAATAGATCGTCAATTCTTGAAAGTGGGTATTTGTTCTTTAATCAAGATTTGACTAGCAGGATAATACTCCTTAAGCTTATTACCCTAACTCAAATGAGTTGCCACTTCAAGTTGGGTAGGTAGTGATACTGATTGTAGTTCTAAAGATCTAGCAAACTTATAACTCATAAAGGAGTAGGTAGCTCCTAAATCAAACAGTACATGCAGGTTTTGAGTTTACTATTAGTGTACCTTCAATCAATCCGCCTTCTTGCGGGGATTCAGGCTCTACCCTCTGAATAGCTTGGATTCTCAGTTGCTTTGGTTGCCTTGCTTGGGGATTTGGTTTGACTGGCGTACTCTTGATCATTGGACAATCTGGAATTCGATGTTGAGTACTCCCACATTTGAGACATGCACCTAACCTGCGCCAACAATTTTCAGCCTGATGTCCATAGAGGTGACAATGTTTACATACATTCTCGCTTTCACTTGGATATTTCCCTGCCTTCTTTTTGGCTTGCTGAACTTCCGGGACATTTCCTGATTCAAACCTTCTCTTTCGATCCGAGGATCCTTCTTCAGACTTGCCTCTAATCTTATCCACGGTCTCACTTGCAGCTTCTAATGCCAAAGCTCTTTTAACCATTTCAGAATATGTGGAGATCAGATGTGGAGTTAACTGCATGATAAAAGTAGGACGCAACCCATTCATGAATCTCTTGGCTTTTAATTTCTCCGTAGCGATGAGGTGCGGAGCATACTTGGATAGTCGAGCAAACTGAGCCTCATACTCTGAAACCGACATCCTTAATTGTCTCAAACCAGCAAATTCATTTGCCTTCTTATCCTGAACTACCTCAGAAAAATATTGATCATTGAATAATTCTACAAACTCTTCCCAACTAACTTGATTGGAATCCTCTAGGGTAGCTTCCACAGTCTCCCACCAAGCACGTGCATCCCGATCTAACTGGAACGTAGTTAGACGAACCTTTTCCTCATCTGTACACTTAATTATTCTGAATATTCTGTCAATGTCCCTTAACCAATTTCCGGCCTCATCTGGATCCGTACTTCCAACAAACCTCGGAGGGTCCATGCTTCTGAAATCCTTAAATAGACTTGTCCCATTGTGGTTATTATTTTTGGCTACAGCCTTCATTGCCCGAGTCAAGTCATGCATTGAACTCTCCATTTTCTTCCAATGGGCATCACCACCATCCATGACTAAATTGAATGATATCTGAAACATCCAACAATACATACATCAATTCCATAATCATCCCAAACTCACATTCATCACATACGCAATTCAAATCCATAAAACACACCATCTCTAACAACAAGTCAAATAGTTTCGTCAAAACATATTACCATAACCCCCTCTAAGATACCACGGTCTCCTCCTTCTAACTTTCCATAAACACAAAATCAAAACCTCTCATTTCACAAATACATGGGGATTTCCTGCTGAGAAAGTGCCGGCCGTCAGGTTCAATACTTCCTCCTTGATTTGTATGTGGGCTTCCCTCTGCGTTTGGGTGTATAATCCTATATCTTGTCATAGCATTTCAATGGCTGCTACCAACCTTGGTTGAGCACTCATGTCCATGCTGAAATAATTTACAAGTTAAGCATTTTTATAGTTACAAAAATCATGCTAACTCATCCCAAGTTTCTACCCCAACTCACTGGTTATCCCTAGGTTTATCGAACTACGCTCTGATACCACTCTGTCACGTCCCATCATTTAATATAACTATAAATGCCGGAACGTGAGCGAACGAGGAATCAAGAGTATAACTTAAACTAGTTGAGTAGAAAATTTCTTTATCTGTCACGTCCTAGCAAAATTTCATTTACTGAACATGACCGATATAAAACACAAGAAATTTACATAAACATAAACGCTTGTTTAGCGGAAGCTTATTACATAACATTCCTCATTTCAGTCTAAAAAAGAAACTGTAGTATTATTACATTCCAACTACTCAAAAAGAAATAAAAGTTGATGACTCGTAGGATGATGGACGGTCCCCTCAGCACACATCCCTCCCTTAACCTTCATTTTCAATTGGACAACCTGAAAAGATAGGAAGAATGAGCTAACTAGCCCAGTAGAATTCAATTCCTTGAAATAGAAAGGATTCACATATATACTATCAAGAATAGGAACATGTCTACGGTAAACACTGAGTGGTCAAGACAATGAACACTAAGTCAAACCAATAACATATGTAGAACAAAACAGTATAGAACATGATCAATAACTCAGGAAGATACTTAAGTTCAGTATCAGTCAGGTATTCACACACATATGTATGAGATGATGACTAATCAGGTAGGAAATGATGTATGCCAACATCCAGTAGTCCTCATTGTCCCCGCGCGGCCACTGACAAATTCGGGTGCTCCTCCCGGGACTGAACCAGCCCCTTGCACAGGCATAATTCTCAAATGAGTCCAAAGACTCACAACTTGTCATCATAACATACTCACTCAGGTAATGGCTCAAGGGTACACATGTACTCAACATGTCTTACACAACAAGAATTTGGGGTTACTTTCACTGATTTCACAATGGATATCTTAACACAGATCAAAGGTAGTTGAAAGTTCAAGTTCAGAAATGTACAGTAGGTACAAGAATCAAATTAGTTTAAGATGTCCAAGAATAATCCAAAGATTGACATAAATGATATTTAAATGGTTCATCAAAGTGGTATAATAGTTTAGAATCCAAGAAAATGGAAAAGTCAACGGAAGAATACATCACAAGGATAGTCATGAAATCTATATGATCGATGGAACCATTCATTTACTGATTCTCCTCTAGAGTTGGAGATAATAACATATCAATATGAAAGCCATATTGATGTAAATTAAGGGATGAACAGGTTTGACTTTTCTTCAGTAGGAGAGGGCTCCATTGGAGAAGTCATATGTGTGTTTATCATTTTTCACCGGGCCTTGCATTTTTATCATTCTACTAGGTTTACTCGAATTATGAGATTTTTAGGTAGGCCAAATTGTGAGAGATTGAGAAGACGCTATTTTGATGGAATCGCCAAAATCGTGTTTTTCTTCTTCGGTGGGAGAGTTGACTTTTTATTGGTAAGAGATATGATTTTTCTGACATTTTTATTGGATTCAAATGGGGGGTACTTCCTTATTTACATGTAATATCTTAAGTAAATGAAACATCAAATTATAACATTTACTTGTATGAGTTTGCAGTCTTGCAGAGGTTCTGCTGACACCTCTGGAAGGAAGCAGTCCTGACAGAACATACAAAAATCTGGCTAACTCTACTATATATATGTGAGTCGAATATGTGAGTCGAATCATGTATAAAGGGTGAGTCGATTCATGTATAAATGGGTGAATCGAATCATATATAAAGGGTGAGTCGATTCATGTACTGTAGCAGTCGACTGTAGCAGTCGAATTATGTACTGTAGCAGTCGAATCATGCAGTGGAATTACATGTAAACTCACAGTCTGATACTTAACTTTTTAGCAGAGTGTTGGATAATCTCACAGTAACTGGTATGATCATATATGTGTACAAGGATGTGCACTCTAGGATTGTGAGGATGATTCTAACCATGTTAAGTTAGAAAAATAATAATATGACTCTTGAAATGCTTTTACTTCTACAGCAGGGATTTCCAATGTGGTGTAAAACACATGTATGTCATGAACAGTCCAACAGCAACTCGATAGTCAAAACAAGAATTAGATAAGAGAAGGAAAAGAAGTTGAATCCTAAACAGGAGGTTTCATAGCAAGTCAAGTGAGTAAGATTGAGAGAGAAAGGAAAATAATTCTACCTTACTGATTAGAGTAGGTTTCCCTCAACACTGAACTTCCCAGAAATAGGGAAAAGAAGAGAAAACTTGCAGCAGTTGGAGAGATCTGATCTATATCAACCGAAGCAAGAGCAACACAGCAAGTAGTTCCAACCCCAAGATCTGCAGCCCCTTTTTGCTCAGAAGTAGCAGCAGGAAACACTAGAAGAAGAACCGAAGAAGGGTGCTAGATAGGAAGAAAATCCAGTAGAAGCTCCCTTGGAAAAGTTAGTATGCTGCGTACAGGGAGATTTTTATCACTCAAAGCTTCAGGTGCAAGGCACGCAGGCTTACAGGTGTTGGGGTAAAAACCCCCAATTAATTACCCACAGCCACCTGGTCCAAGCATCTCCCTACGATTAGCACATGGGTAAAAACGTGTAAGAGATCTAACCCACCATGACGTAGGCTTACGTTGCCCATGATACGTAAGCATACAAGAATTTCTAGAAAAATCATTCCCGTAATTAGTCCATAAATCAGCTAGTCCAAATATCCTTTTGTAAACCCATTCAAATGATGTCCAATTGCATTGAAATTTCAACCATAAGCTAATGCAATGGTTTTACAAATTATGGTGATTTTTATTTAATTTTTAGAATTTATTTTACACATGGTGAAAATTTGCCCGGAAAATAGTCGCGGCAACTTATCCTCGAAGTCCGCATGTCAATAAATCCAGATATTTAAGTTTATATTATCTCCACATTTTTCTGAGAATTATGGTGTTCTCAGATTTATTTTTTGTTATCATTTTTTGGTGTCGCCCTGTCGGAGTGCGCACCTCGGCGTACGACACTGGGGTAACGTACGTCATCCTTAATTAAACCCAGATCCTAATTATTTCAATTTAATGACAAAAATAATGTATAATAATCACATTATTCATATTTTCCTAACACTTTAATTTTTGGGGTGTTACACTCTCCCCCACTAAGAGAAATTTGGTCCTCCAAATTTAATAACACAAGGGTACTGTTACTGACCTTAAATCAATTTTAGAAAAACATTAAGCTCTCGACAATTGGTCAAATAGATCGTCAATTCTTGAAAGTGGGTATTTGTTCTTTAATCAAGATTTGACTAGCAGGATAATACTCCTTAAGCTTATTACCCTAACTCAAATGAGTTGCCACTTCAAGTTGGGTAGGTAGTGATACTGATTGTAGTTCTAAAGATCTAGCAAACTTATAACTCATAAAGGAGTAGGTAGCTCCTAAATCAAACAGTACATGCAGGTTTTGAGTTTACTATTAGTGTACCTTCAATCAATCCGCCTTCTTGCGGGGATTCAGGCTCTACCCTCTGAATAGCTTGGATTCTCAGTTGCTTTGGTTGCCTTGCTTGGGGATTTGGTTTGACTGGCGTACTCTTGATCATTGGACAATCTGGAATTCGATGTTGAGTACTCCCACATTTGAGACATGCACCTAACCTGCGCCAACAATTTTCAGCCTGATGTCCATGGAGGTGACAATGTTTACATACATTCTCGCTTTCACTTGGATATTTCCCTGCCTTCTTTTTGGCTTGCTGAACTTCCGGGACATTTCCTGATTCAAACCTTCTCTTTCGATCCGAGGATCCTTCTTCAGACTTGCCTCTAATCTTATCCACGGTCTCACTTGCAGCTTCTAATGCCAAAGCTCTTTTAACCATTTCAGAATATGTGGAGATCAGATGTGGAGTTAACTGCATGATAAAAGTAGGACGCAACCCATTCATGAATCTCTTGGCTTTTAATTTCTCCGTAGCGATGAGGTGCGGAGCATACTTGGATAGTCGAGCAAACTGAGCCTCATACTCTGAAACCGACATCCTTAATTGTCTCAAACCAGCAAATTCATTTGCCTTCTTATCCTGAACTACCTCAGAAAAATATTGATCATTGAATAATTCTACAAACTCTTCCCAACTAACTTGATTGGAATCCTCTAGGGTAGCTTCCACAGTCTCCCACCAAGCACGTGCATCCCGATCTAACTGGAACGTAGTTAGACGAACCTTTTCCTCATCTGTACACTTAATTATTCTGAATATTCTGTCAATGTCCCTTAACCAATTTCCGGCCTCATCTGGATCCGTACTTCCAACAAACCTCGGAGGGTCCATGCTTCTGAAATCCTTAAATAGACTTGTCCCATTGTGGTTATTATTTTTGGCTACAGCCTTCATTGCCCGAGTCAAGTCATGCATTGAACTCTCCATTTTCTTCCAATGGGCATCACCACCATCCATGACTAAATTGAATGATATCTGAAACATCCAACAATACATACATCAATTCCATAATCATCCCAAACTCACATTCATCACATACGCAATTCAAATCCATAAAACACACCATCTCTAACAACAAGTCAAATAGTTTCGTCAAAACATATTACCATAACCCCCTCTAAGATACCACGGTCTCCTCCTTCTAACTTTCCATAAACACAAAATCAAAACCTCTCATTTCACAAATACATGGGGATTTCCTGCTGAGAAAGTGCCGGCCGTCAGGTTCAATACTTCCTCCTTGATTTGTATGTGGGCTTCCCTCTGCGTTTGGGTGTATAATCCTATATCTTGTCATAGCATTTCAATGGCTGCTACCAACCTTGGTTGAGCACTCATGTCCATGCTGAAATAATTTACAAGTTAAGCATTTTTATAGTTACGAAAATCATGCTAACTCATCCCAAGTTTCTACCCCAACTCACTGGTTATCCCTAGGTTTATCGAACTACGCTCTGATACCACTCTGTCACGTCCCATCATTTAATATAACTATAAATGCCGAAACGTGAGCGAACGAGGAATCAAGAGTATAACTTAAACTAGTTGAGTAGAAAATTTCTTTATCTGTCACGTCCTAGCAAAATTTCATTTACTGAACATGACCGATATAAAACACAAGAAATTTACATAAACATAAACGCTTGTTTAGCGGAAGCTTATTACATAACATTCCTCATTTCAGTCTAAAAAAGAAACTGTAGTATTATTACATTCCAACTACTCAAAAAGAAATAAAAGTTGATGACTCGTAGGATGATGGACGGTCCCCTCAGCACACATCCCTCCCTTAACCTTCATTTTCAATTGGACAACCTGAAAAGATAGGAAGAATGAGCTAACTAGCCCAGTAGAATTCAATTCCTTGAAATAGAAAGGATTCACATATATACTATCAAGAATAGGAACATGTCTACGGTAAACACTGAGTGGTCAAGACAATGAACACTAAGTCAAACCAATAACATATGTAGAACAAAACAGTATAGAACATGATCAATAACTCAGGAAGATACTTAAGTTCAGTATCAGTCAGGTATTCACACACATATGTATGAGATGATGACTAATCAGGTAGGAAATGATGTATGCCAACATCCAGTAGTCCTCATTGTCCCCGCGCGGCCACTGACAAATTCGGGTGCTCCTCCCGGGACTGAACCAGCCCCTTGCACAGGCATAATTCTCAAATGAGTCCAAAGACTCACAACTTGTCATCATAACATACTCACTCAGGTAATGGCTCAAGGGTACACATGTACTCAACATGTCTTACACAACAAGAATTTGGGGTTACTTTCACTGATTTCACAATGGATATCTTAACACAGATCAAAGGTAGTTGAAAGTTCAAGTTCAGAAATGTACAGTAGGTACAAGAATCAAATTAGTTTAAGATGTCCAAGAATAATCCAAAGATTGACATAAATGATATTTAAATGGTTCATCAAAGTGGTATAATAGTTTAGAATCCAAGAAAATGGAAAAGTCAACGGAAGAATACATCACAAGGATAGTCATGAAATCTATATGATCGATGGAACCATTCATTTACTGATTCTCCTCTAGAGTTGGAGATAATAACATATCAAGATGAAAGCCATATTGATGTAAATTAAGGGATGAACAGGTTTGACTTTTCTTCAGTAGGAGAGGGCTCCATTGGAGAAGTCATATGTGTGTTTATCATTTTTCACCGGGCCTTGCATTTTTATCATTCTACTAGGTTTACTCGAATTATGAGATTTTTAGGTAGGCCAAATTGTGAGAGATTGAGAAGACGCTATTTTGATGGAATCGCCAAAATCGTGTTTTTCTTCTTCGGTGGGAGAGTTGACTTTTTATTGGTAAGAGATATGATTTTTCTGACATTTTTATTGGATTCAAATGGGGGGTACTTCCTTATTTACATGTAATATCTTAAGTAAATGAAACATCAAATTATAACATTTACTTGTATGAGTTTGCAGTCTTGCAGAGGTTCTGCTGACACCTCTGGAAGGAAGCAGTCCTGACAGAACATACAAAATCTGGCTAACTCTACTATATATATGTGAGTCGAATCATGTATAAATGGGTGAGTCGAATATGTGAGTCGAATCATGTATAAAGGGTGAGTCGATTCATGTATAAATGGGTGAATCGAATCATATATAAAGGGTGAGTCGATTCATGTACTGTAGCAGTCGAATTATGTACTGTAGCAGTCGAATCATGCAGTGGAATTACATGTAAACTCACAGTCTGATACTTAACTTTTTAGCAGAGTGTTGGATAATCTCACAGTAACTGGTATGATCATATATGTGTACAAAGATGTGCACTCTAGGATTGTGAGGATGATTCTAACCATGTTAAGTTAGAAAAATAATAATATGACTCTTGAAATGCTTTTACTTCTACAGCAGGGATTTCCAATGTGGTGTAAAACACATGTATGTCATGAACAGTCCAACAGCAACTCGATAGTCAAAACAAGAATTAGATAAGAGAAGGAAAAGAAGTTGAATCCTAAACAGGAGGTTTCATAGCAAGTCAAGTGAGTAAGATTGAGAGAGAAAGGAAAATAATTCTACCTTACTGATTAGAGTAGGTTTCCCTCAACACTGAACTTCCCAGAAATAGGGAAAAGAAGAGAAAACTTGCAGCAGTTGGAGAGATCTGATCTATATCAACCGAAGCAAGAGCAACACAGCAAGTAGTTCCAACCCCAAGATCTGCAGCCCCTTTTTGCTCAGAAGTAGCAGCAGGAAACACTAGAAGAAGAACCGAAGAAGGGTGCTAGATAGGAAGAAAATCCAGTAGAAGCTCCCTTGGAAAAGTTAGTATGCTGCGTACAGGGAGATTTTTATCACTCAAAGCTTCAGGTGCAAGGCACGCAGGCTTACAGGTGTTGGGGTAAAAACCCCCAATTAATTACCCACAGCCACCTGGTCCAAGCATCTCCCTACGATTAGCACATGGGTAAAAACGTGTAAGAGATCTAACCCACCATGACGTAGGCTTACGTTGCCCATGATACGTAAGCATACAAGAATTTCTAGAAAAATCATTCCCGTAATTAGTCCATAAATCAGCTAGTCCAAATATCCTTTTGTAAACCCATTCAAATGATGTCCAATTGCATTGAAATTTCAACCATAAGCTAATGCAATGGTTTTACAAATTATGGTGATTTTTATTTAATTTTTAGAATTTATTTTACACATGGTGAAAATTTGCCCGGAAAATAGTCGCGGCAACTTATCCTCGAAGTCCGCATGTCAATAAATCCAGATATTTAAGTTTATATTATCTCCACATTTTTCTGAGAATTATGGTGTTCTCAGATTTATTTTTTGTTATCATTTTTCGGTGTCGCCCTGTCGGAGTGCGCACCTCGGCGTACGACACTGGGGTAACGTACGTCATCCTTAATTAAACCCAGATCCTAATTATTTCAATTTAATGACAAAATAATGTATAATAATCACATTATTCATATTTTCCTAACACTTTAAATTTTTGGGGTGTTACACTCTCCCCCACTAAGAGAAATTTGGTCCTCCAAATTTAATAACACAAGGGTACTGTTACTGACCTTAAATCAATTTTAGAAAAACATTAAGCTCTCGACAATTGGTCAAATAGATCGTCAATTCTTGAAAGTGGGTATTTGTTCTTTAATCAAGATTTGACTAGCAGGATAATACTCCTTAAGCTTATTACCCTAACTCAAATGAGTTGCCACTTCAAGTTGGGTAGGTAGTGATACTGATTGTAGTTCTAAAGATCTAGCAAACTTATAACTCATAAAGGAGTAGGTAGCTCCTAAATCAAACAGTACATGCAGGTTTTGAGTTTACTATTAGTGTACCTTCAATCAATCCGCCTTCTTGCGGGGATTCAGGCTCTACCCTCTGAATAGCTTGGATTCTCAGTTGCTTTGGTTGCCTTGCTTGGGGATTTGGTTTGACTGGCGTACTCTTGATCATTGGACAATCTGGAATTCGATGTTGAGTACTCCCACATTTGAGACATGCACCTAACCTGCGCCAACAATTTTCAGCCTGATGTCCATAGAGGTGACAATGTTTACATACATTCTCGCTTTCACTTGGATATTTCCCTGCCTTCTTTTTGGCTTGCTGAACTTCCGGGACATTTCCTGATTCAAACCTTCTCTTTCGATCCGAGGATCCTTCTTCAGACTTGCCTCTAATCTTATCCACGGTCTCACTTGCAGCTTCTAATGCCAAAGCTCTTTTAACCATTTCAGAATATGTGGAGATCAGATGTGGAGTTAACTGCATGATAAAAGTAGGACGCAACCCATTCATGAATCTCTTGGCTTTTAATTTCTCCGTAGCGATGAGGTGCGGAGCATACTTGGATAGTCGAGCAAACTGAGCCTCATACTCTGAAACCGACATCCTTAATTGTCTCAAACCAGCAAATTCATTTGCCTTCTTATCCTGAACTACCTCAGAAAAATATTGATCATTGAATAATTCTACAAACTCTTCCCAACTAACTTGATTGAATCCTCTAGGGTAGCTTCCACAGTCTCCCACCAAGCACGTGCATCCCGATCTAACTGGAACGTAGTTAGACGAACCTTTTCCTCATCTGTACACTTAATTATTCTGAATATTCTGTCAATGTCCCTTAACCAATTTTCGGCCTCATCTGGATCCGTACTTCCAACAAACCTCGGAGGGTCCATGCTTCTGAAATCCTTAAATAGACTTGTCCCATTGTGGTTATTATTTTTGGCTACAGCCTTCATTGCCCGAGTCAAGTCATGCATTGAACTCTCCATTTTCTTCCAATGGGCATCACCACCATCCATGACTAAATTGAATGATATCTGAAACATCCAACAATACATACATCAATTCCATAATCATCCCAAACTCACATTCATCACATACGCAATTCAAATCCATAAAACACACCATCTCTAACAACAAGTCAAATAGTTTCATCAAAACATATTACTATAACCCCCTCTAAGATACCACGGTCTCCTCCTTCTAACTTTCCATAAACACAAAATCAAAACCTCTCATTTCACAAATACATGGGGATTTCCTGCTGAGAAAGTGCCTGCCGTCAGGTTCAATACTTCCTCCTTGATTTGTATGTGGGCTTCCCTCTGCGTTTGGGTGTATAATCCTATATCTTGTCATAGCATTTCAATGGCTGCTACCAACCTTGGTTGAGCACTCATGTCCATGCTGAAATAATTTACAAGTTAAGCATTTTTATAGTTACGAAAATCATGCTAACTCATCCCAAGTTTCTACCCCAACTCACTGGTTATCCCTAGGTTTATCGAACTACGCTCTGATACCACTCTGTCACGTCCCGTCATTTAATATAACTATAAATGCCGGAACGTGAGCGAACGAGGAATCAAGAGTATAACTTAAACTAGTTGAGTAGAAAATTTCTTTATCTGTCACGTCCTAGCAAAATTTCATTTACTGAACATGACCGATATAAAACACGAGAAATTTACATAAACATAAACGCTTGTTTAGCGGAAGCTTATTACATAACATTCCTCATTTCAGTCTAAAAAAGAAACTGTAGTATTATTACATTCCAACTACTCAAAAAGAAATAAAAGTTGATGACTCGTAGGATGATGGACGGTCCCCTCAGCACACATCCCTCCCTTAACCTTCATTTTCAATTGGACAACCTGAAAAGATAGGAAGAATGAGCTAACTACCCAGTAGAATTCAATTCCTTGAAATAGAAAGGATTCACATATATACTATCAAGAATAGGAACATGTCTACGGTAAACACTGAGTGGTCAAGACAATGAACACTAAGTCAAACCAATAACATATGTAGAACAAAACAGTATAGAACATGATCAATAACTCAGGAAGATACTTAAGTTCAGTATCAGTCAGGTATTCACACACATATGTATGAGATGATGACTAATCAGGCAGGAAATGATGTATGCCAACATCCAGTAGTCCTCATTGTCCCCGCGCGGCCACTGACAAATTCGGGTGCTCCTCCCGGGACTGAACCAGCCCCTTGCACAGGCATAATTCTCAAATGAGTCCAAAGACTCACAACTTGTCATCATAACATACTCACTCAGGTAATGGCTCAAGGGTACACATGTACTCAACATGTCTTACACAACAAGAATTTGGGGTTACTTTCACTGATTTCACAATGGATATCTTAACACAGATCAAAGGTAGTTGAAAGTTCAAGTTCAGAAATGTACAGTAGGTACAAGAATCAAATTAGTTTAAGATGTCCAAGAATAATCCAAAGATTGACATAAATGATATTTAAATGGTTCATCAAAGTGGTATAATAGTTTAGAATCCAAGAAAATGGAAAAGTCAACGGAAGAATACATCACAAGGATAGTCATGAAATCTATATGATCGATGGAACCATTCATTTACTGATTCTCCTCTAGAGTTGGAGATAATAACATATCAAGATGAAAGCCATATTGATGTAAATTAAGGGATGAACAGGTTTGACTTTTCTTCAGTAGGAGAGGGCTCCATTGGAGAAGTCATATGTGTGTTTATCATTTTTCACCGGGCCTTGCATTTTTATCATTCTACTAGGTTTACTCGAATTATGAGATTTTTAGGTAGGCCAAATTGTGAGAGATTGAGAAGACGCTATTTTGATGGAATCGCCAAAATCGTGTTTTTCTTCTTCGGTGGGAGAGTTGACTTTTTATTGGTAAGAGATATGATTTTTCTGACATTTTTATTGGATTCAAATGGGGGATACTTCCTTATTTACATGTAATATCTTAAGTAAATGAAACATCAAATTATAACATTTACTTGTATGAGTTTGCAGTCTTGCAGAGGTTCTGCTGACACCTCTGGAAGGAAGCAGTCCTAACAGAACATACAGAAATCTGGCTAACTCTACTATATATATGTGAGTCGAATCATGTATAAATGGGTGAGTCGAATCATGTATAAAGGGTGAGTCGATTCATGTATAAATGGGTGAATCGAATCATATATAAAGGGTGAGTCGATTCATGTACTATAGCAGTCGACTGTAGCAGTCGAATTATGTACTGTAGCAGTCGAATCATGCAGTGGAATTACATGTAAACTCACAGTCTGATACTTAACTTTTTAGCAGAGTGTTGGATAATCTCACAGTAACTGGTATGATCATATATGTGTACAAGGATGTGCACTCTAGGATTGTGAGGATGATTCTAACCATGTTAAGTTAGAAAAATAATAATATGACTCTTGAAATGCTTTTACTTTTACAGCAGGGATTTCCAATGTGGTGTAAAACACATGTATGTCATGAACAGTCCAACAGCAACTCGATAGTCAAAACAAGAATTAGATAAGAGAAGGAAAAGAAGTTGAATCCTAAACAGGAGGTTTCATAGCAAGTCAAGTGAGTAAGATTGAGAGAGAAAGGAAAATAATTCTACCTTACTGATTAGAGTAGGTTTCCCTCAACACTGAACTTCCCAGAAATAGGGAAAAGAAGAGAAAGCTTGCAGCAGTTGGAGAGATCTGATCTATATCAACCGAAGCAAGAGCAACACAGCAAGTAGTTCCAACCCCAAGATCTGCAGCCCCTTTTTGCTCAGAAGTAGCAGCAGGAAACACTAGAAGAAGAACCGAAGAAGGGTGCTAGATAGGAAGAAAATCCAGTAGAAGCTCCCTTGGAAAAGTTAGTATGCTGCGTACAGGGAGATTTTTATCACTCAAAGCTTCAGGTGCAAGGCACGCAGGCTTACAGGTGTTGGGGTAAAAACCCCCAATTAATTACCCACTGCCACCTGGTCCAAGCATCGCCCTACGATTAGCACATGGGTAAAAACGTGTAAGAGATCTAACCCACTATGACGTAGGCTTACGTTGCCCATGATACGTAAGCATACAAGAATTTCTAGAAAAATCCTTCCCGTAATTAGTCCATAAATCAGCTGGTCCAAATATCCTTTTGTAAACCCATTCAAATGATGTCCAATTGCATTGAAATTTCAACCATAAGCTAATGCAATGGTTTTACAAATTATGGTGATTTTTATTTAATTTTTAGAATTTATTTTACACATGGTGAAAATTTGCCCGGAAAATAGTCGCGGCAACTTATCCTCGAAGTCCGCATGTCAATAAATCCAGATATTTAAGTTTATATTATCTCCACATTTTTCTGAGAATTATGGTGTTCTCAGATTTATTTTTTGTTATCATTTTCCGGTGTCGCCCTGTCGGAGTGCGCACCTCGGCGTACGACACTGGGGTAACGTACGTCATCCTTAATTAAACCCAGATCCTAATTATTTCAATTTAATGACAAAAATAATGTATAATAATCACATTATTCATATTTTCCTAACACTTTAAATTTTTGGGGTGTTACACTCCGCCTGCGCCGAAGCCTCCCGCGATCACGTTGATCTCCTGCCCATTGGGCTCATTATTGATCGGATGCTCGGGAGTACGCACTCGGCGTCTGGGGCACTCTTCATTCCGGCGCACGAACCGTCCAAGATAGCCGCGCTTGATAAGGTCTTCGATTTCGTCCTTAAGCTGGCGGCACTCGGAGGTGTCGTCGCCGTGGTCGCGATGGAAGCGACACTACTTGTTCTGATCACGCTTCCGGGGGTCGGAACGCATCCTTTGTGGCCACCGAACAAATGCTTCGTTCCTGATCTCCGCCAGGATCTGTTCGAGTGCCACAGTGAGGGGGGTGTAGTTGGTGAAGGGGCGCGGACGGCGCGGAGTGTAACGACCCAGAACCCGCATTACAAGTAACAATCAGTAACCCGAATTCTGACCCGCTAACCCACGAGACAAGCTCGGAAGGGTAGGAAGTGAAAGTCCGAGGAGACTATATGTAAGAAGATACACACCATGCAAAGCTGTAAAATTCCACTATATGAACATATCATTTACAACCTCAGAGTCTGAGCAAAGTACAGAGTACAGAAGTACAACAAAAGGTACTACTCACTGCAGCTAGGGAGCACCAACACCGGAGTGGCTAGACTCGCCTGGAACGGGAGTCGACGAAGACCCACCTGAAAGGGAAGGGAGTGAGTCTCAAGAAAAGAGACCCAGTAGGGAAAAGTAACCCCACCGGCAACTGAACTAAAGTGCGGAAAGTAAAAACTGAAAGTAAGTACACGTCGCACCACAACACAAAACTGTAAACCACGTGGCTCAGTAACACACACTCACACACACAGCAAGTAGGACTCAGCTAGGGTCTGTGGCTCGGCGTCCCGTCACCACAGAGGCTCTCAACCTCAGCCACGTGTGCACACTACAGACGCTCTCTCTCGCGTCTGGTCCACGACCGATTTTTCCCCTACACTTGACCCTAGCGGTAGAGAAGGGGCTCCACGGAGACCGGCTCAAAACCACCACAAGGAGTACGCACAGGACAGAGTCGCACTCGACGTCCTGGCTCACTAGCGGAGGATAACCACACACTAGTCGTCTAGACGGAGTCGCACCCACGCCTAGATAACACAACAGAAACGGGTACACGGTAACGCAACGCGCGTACAACAGACGGAACACACTCAACGTCTGAAACCCCGTACAGTAAGTAAACACCTCGTGCTATAATCAACTACTCAAATGCACAGGCGGAGTCACACTCTAAGCCTAGCCCCCTTGTGCTATTAGGGCGGACATCACATGTCAATCGCCTCTAATCACACAACTCAAGTCTGCTGGGAGACAGGAGATTAATGGCCACATCGATTGCCGCCAATATGAGGTAAACGGCACTCACCATGTCGTTTATCCTGATTAAACGGCAATCGACATTGTCGTTTAAATCACCCTTGAAGATCTCAACGTCAACAGATGTGGACGTTGATATCTTCAGTCCCCTAAACCCAGAACTGAATCGAATCAGTTCAAATGGGCAGCAAAACTCAATAACATTCCGACTGATGGAGGGAAACACATCCTCTCATCAATCCACACTACCAGAACATCAGAAACAAACATTCTAACACCTAGATTGTCCAATTTACCCAAAATCCCGGCATGATATAACCCAAACCCTAAACCATGATTTGCACACCAATTCACTTAATTGGACATGCTGGTTTGCTGGGGAAGGTTATAGGGGTTAAGTCCCTACCTCAAAAAGCCTTAAGAATCCCCAAACAGCCACTAATCGCGCCGGATTCCCCCGAAGACTCCGCGCGAATCACACCAAAATCTCACGTTTCCCGCCCGATCAAGCAACGCCACACGATCCAGGGGCTTCCCACGAGCTCAAATCACCCAACAGAAGCTGCGGAAATCAAGAAAAGCAAAGGTGGAGGGAAGGAGAGGAAAGGAGAAAGATAGGTTCTGCTCTCGGGCTGCCCTATTTCAACAGGCCCGACCAGTCGACATCAACATCACTGGTCGCCTACTGAACCGCCTACAGACTGACGTCCAGATACCATGTCGTTGAGTTCAACATCAGACGTCCACATCGCTGGACGCTGACTCTGACTCAACGGCAAGCCCTGGCCGTCAACCCCAAGTCAACGACAATGGTCTTGTCGTCGACCGCACAGAACCACTACAGACCCAATAAGGATCCATTAAGTACTCGCTGCTAGGCTCTCCTCGCAAGCGGCGTGGCGCTGTGTGATGGAGAGCAGCTCGGCAAGGGTGGCGGGCTGCTGGACGCCGAGGGTCCTCTGCAAAAAATCATCGCGGGGTGCCCTGAATAAGGGCACTGGTTGCCAGAGGGACGTCCAGGCGCGAGATGCGAAGCGCCTCTGTTCGGAACCTCTTAACGAAGTCCCAGAGCGCCTCGCCCTTCTTTTGGCGCACGGCCAGGAGAGAACCCGCCGTTCATGGCTGCGACCTTCCACCAAGGAAGTTGTCCCGAAAGGACTTCTTCAGTTGGCGGAAGGAGGTGATGGAGCCCGCCAGAAGGGTCTCGAACCAGGCCCTGGCGGTCTCCTTGAGAGTTGCAGGGAAGGCCCTACACTTGGCCTCATCTGATGCCCCGTGGAACACCATATGCGACTCGAAGCCGTGGACGTGGTCGGCCGGGTCGGTAGTGCCGTCATAGGGCGCGATGGTGGGCAGGGGGAGCTTGGAAGAGACCTGAGCTTCCAAGATCTCCCTGCTGAAAGGGGAGCGGAAGTCCAAGTCATCTTCCGCTGGAACTTTCCCCTCCGCGCGCTGAACCATCGCGTCCACGCGGCGCTCGAGGTCGACCGCACGCCTCAAGCGCCTGGCGAGCTCCTGTTCGGAATTGGCGGGACCCCCTCGTCCGGACGCGTGGGAGTTGCCTCCCACGACTGATCATGGCGGACGGGGGGAGGCGACAGAGCGACGGGGTGAACGCCCGCGGCGCTCCGGCGCCCGCTCCTCGGACGGGGCTCGATGCGACCGGCGCAGCGAGTCTGCCTGCTGCTCCTGAGGCGCCGGGAGGACGCGAGAGCGTCGATGCGACGACTCTGCCTGCCGCTCTCGCGACAGAGGAACCGCCGGGGCTGGTGGTCCAGCCAGCTGAGGCTGCAGGGCGAGGCAGACACCTGTCAACTGCTGCATTTGCCCCCGAAGTTCTGCCACTTCGAGGGCTGTTTCCGGCGCGGCGGCAACAGACGCAGGGACGTCGCTGTTAACACCGGGAGGGGCGATGGCGACGTCAACAGGGGGGGATCGCCGGTGAGAGTCCCCTCGTGACTGACGGGATCTCGTCGCCCTACTCCCCACATTCTGGTACGAGGATCGCCCGCGAGCCATGGCTACGTCGTTCCCACAGACGGCGCCAAATGTGGTGGTATAATCCTGTTTGGGCCGGAGCCAAATGGGCCTCCACTAGAGAAGATGGGGAAGACGAAGGCCGGTGTGGACGAGAGCCTGCAAAACCAGAACCAGATCAGGGGGCCCGGTGAAGACCGGGGAAACCCTCCGATGCCTAAGTCTGTACGAGGCTTGCAAGGCAGGGGG
Source organism: Colocasia esculenta (assembly GCA_014218235.1). Lineage (NCBI taxonomy): Eukaryota > Viridiplantae > Streptophyta > Magnoliopsida > Alismatales > Araceae > Colocasia > Colocasia esculenta. The sequence continues at coordinate 5,947,733 of CM024757.1, forward strand.
TTTCGGAGTGTGAGAGGGTGTTCGCGTGAGAGAGAACGTACCAGTGCATGGTCATGTACCTGTACCTTTATAGGTGTAGGTGCGGAGGCAATCGTGTGTAATGTTGGTAGATCGTGCCTGAAAAGGCGCCTACATGGGTGCGCATAACGGAAGGAGTTATGCGCCCAGGTGTCTGTTGAGATGCCAGGCAGTTAACGCACCTCTTGATGATGGGGCGCGTGGCCTGGGGCGGTTATAACCGTCGCGAGGATACGGAGAGCTGTTCGGCAACCTCCGGACAAGATCACCGAGCAGGTGACTCGCGTGGTAATGGAACGCGCTGATCGGTAGCGTCCGTAGTTGTTCGGTATGGAAGGATAGATGACCTGATCGGGAATATGCTGCTGTGGAGCTTGACGACGTTCGATCACGGGGGTCATACCTTGGAAGTCTTCGAACCGCCCTGATGAGGACTTGGCCCTTTGAAATGGTGTCATGTTTGTTGACAGGACACGAGAGGGCCGTAATGGGCCATCATGGGCTTAGGTGACCAGATTTGGCCACCACACTCTTCACTTAATGATGAGGAGATCTACAAGATGAACGAAGACTCAAGGTCCTATGATTGTGGTTTTAGAGAAAATCTTATGATACCTAAATTAGTAGGAGTAAGAGCTCAAGTAAAAAGGGAGTCAATTCGAGATTGCGCTCCACCAGTTTGAGTGTCAAATGTGTCTCATCTTAGTCGTAGAGATTCCTCTAGATTTTATGAGTTGCAACTCTCTAGATGGTTTCTTGCTGTTTGGTATTAGGATAAATCGAGAATAAATTGAGGCTATCCTTAAAATTTTGAGAATACCTTTACTATATTCCTAGTCTATCGCGATCCCAAACATGACCAGGACGCAGAGGTAGTTAAGCCTCTAGTCATGAGTATAACTCTAGGTAGTGGTTATCATGAGCGTCAATGCCCCATGAGGGATGTGGACGATTACTCATGCTAATCATGAGCATCTAATGTTATCCTAAAGCTCTGCTTCCTCTGAATAACCGCTCCTTCAATTAGGGAACTGCTAATTGAAGGAGAACTAAAGTAGATTTTTGGGTGATGATTATGGATAATCATGCACCCTTATTTTTATCTTAATCTCCCATGTCTTTTTGGATAACGTCTACTTAATGGGGTATGCCAGCCGCAAGAACTCTGGCCACTATGATTTTCTTTTGGCCGATCTAATAGAATCTATCAAGTTGGTCTCTCGGGTCGAGCTAAAGATCCTTTGGACTATGAGCCACCGAGTTAAGGGCTTGCTTGAGAAAGTTTGGATCTCCAAATTATGGTCTGACTAATTTGGAGGAGTAGTTGTGAGCTGATTTTACTTCCTACCTTAACGTATTCCAAAGATGTGGAACCAGAAGCTATTGGTTTGGCTTGGATATCCCTTAAGGTCTTCAAATTACGGGTCCTTTCACATAGATGATATTATGAAATTCGATTACGCTTCTTAAGTCGTGCTTATTATCTGAGTCTCATTAGGTGGACCGTAGTATAATAATTAGATTGTAATTATTGGGCCAAATTTAATAGTTGGGTCTTACGATCTGAATTTGAGGGTTAAAATTTTCTCTCTCCAATATATATAGTGATATAAATAAATGTTTAGTGGTATAAATAGATGTTTTTATTTTTATTTTTTATAATAAAAATATAAGATTTATAGAGTCGAATTAAGGCTACATCGAACCAACACAATACGGTGTGTTTAATACAAACTAAAATTTACATAAAAACCATCCCAAGTTAGAAAAGAGACATCGGTGAGATTTTCGGATGCGCACTGTTTTTAGGTAATTTTAAATTTAATGGCATTTTGTTAATAAATCTTCAAGTTTTCTTTGAAAGAAACATAAAAGTAGATAAAATATTCCTTAATATCTTGATAAAATTTATCATAGAGACATTAGAGAGAGACGCAAAAAAAAAAGCTCAAGAATCCCTGTGTCCATGCGCTTAACATATATATCGTTTTCCTTCAATTAGCATATTAATTGAGAGTTCTTATCAGATTATTTATTTATTTATTAGTTTTTAATAAATTATAAGTCATTACATTAAGTGTTATCATCTATTATAATATACGTTAAACATTGTTATAGTAATAATATCTCTATTATAGTAAGAGACTTTTTAATTTTATTTTAATATTTAATATCCAACAAATCGAATATTAAACTCGAGTTAAAATATTCGGTGGCGCCCAAGCAAATGGACACGTCATCCGAGACTTCACCTCCGTTTTTATATCCGGTGACCGGGTAAATGGCGATGCTCTTCTGGCTGATAGTAGAATTGGTATAAATCCAGGAAGGAATAGTGTGCCAAGTGGCGAACCAAGAAGAGTCCCGCCGTTCCCGCGCCTGCCGCCACTTCCCAAGTTCAAAACGTAAGGGAGACGGAAGTGGGTCCTACATCACGCCCCACGGTCGATATCGAACTGTGGATTTAATCCGACGGTTCTACCGAATCCATTCCGAACTTTCCAGAAGCCCGCCTTCTCCTATATCAAGTCTCTTCCGTGTACTCTGCAGCAGAAGACTCCCGAGAAAACCCTAGGGCAGAGGGAGCGCCGCTGTCGTCCGATCTCCCAGCACTCTCCGCCCTCTCTGCTTGCGATTTCCCGCTGCAATGGCCGGCAAGGGAGAAGGTCCGGCGATTGGCATCGACCTCGGCACGACCTACTCGTGCGTCGGCGTCTGGCAGCACGACAGGGTGGAGATCATCGCCAATGACCAGGGAAACCGGACAACCCCTTCCTACGTCGCCTTCACCGACAGCGAGCGTCTCATCGGCGATGCCGCCAAGAACCAGGTGGCCATGAACCCGACCAACACAGTGTTCGGTGAGTTTCTCCGTTCTCGGACCGGTTTTTCCCTCTTCCTTGTAGTGTGTTCTGTGCAGATCTGTGGTGTTTTCCTGGTTGTTTCGCCTGTTCTTATTGGTATTGGGTTTCTGGTTGTCTGCGCAGAAGTGGTTCACTCCTGTAACCCACCTGCAGCCGTACGTCGTCCCTATTTGCATATTTTTGGTTGTCAATCTTCTACATTTTTTGTCAGATTTAGTGGAGAGATTCCACTCAGATAGAGATGATCGTGCCTGGTTAAGGTCTTCGGTTATCTCTTGTTGCTAGTTTCTTGATGAAGCCTCATCGGCCTAGATTTTTGCTGCATTGAATCAGAAATTTTCTGCTCTAGTTGCTCACTTGCTGTTTGATTCGTACTCTAACGAATCATTGATCGACATGCTTGATTTCAAAACATGTGTGCTAGTGTTGTGGGTTCATTAGATTAGATCTTCCTTGTTGCGTTTCCCTGCATTTTACGTGCAGTGGACTTGCCGTTCCGCTTATGCTCTACTCCCATTCTTTTTCTTCTCTTGTCAGATGCAAAGCGATTGATCGGTAGGAGATTATCGGATTCCACTGTTCAGAGCGACATCAAGCTGTGGCCGTTCAAGGTCATTGCCGGTCCCGGGGACAAGCCCATGATCGCTGTCCAGTACAAGGGCGAGGAGAAGCAGTTTGCTGCTGAGGAGATCTCTTCCATGGTTCTCATAAAGATGCGCGAGATCGCCGAGGCTTACTTGGGTTCCACCATTAAAAATGCCGTTGTCACAGTGCCGGCATACTTCAACGACTCCCAGCGTCAGGCCACAAAGGACGCCGGAGTCATCGCAGGCCTCAATGTCATGCGAATCATCAACGAGCCCACGGCTGCCGCCATCGCTTACGGTCTTGACAAGAAAGCCACCAGTGCAGGGGAGAAGAACGTCCTCATCTTTGATCTGGGTGGTGGTACCTTTGATGTCTCTCTCCTTACCATTGAGGAGGGTATATTCGAGGTGAAGGCCACTGCTGGGGACACTCATCTTGGCGGGGAGGACTTCGATAACAGGATGGTGAACCACTTTGTCCAGGAGTTCAAGAGGAAGAACAAGAAGGACATCAGTGGGAATCCCAGGGCTCTCAGGAGATTGAGGACGGCCTGTGAGAGGGCGAAGAGGACGCTCTCCTCCACTGCGCAGACCACAATTGAGATCGACTCCCTCTATGAAGGCATCGACTTCTACTCCACAATTACCCGTGCCAGATTCGAGGAGCTGAACATGGATCTCTTTAGGAAGTGCATGGAGCCCGTAGAGAAGTGTCTGAGGGATGCTAAGATGGACAAGAGCAGCATCCACGATGTTGTTCTTGTGGGTGGCTCTACCAGGATTCCCAAGGTCCAGCAGCTCCTGCAGGACTTCTTCAACGGGAAGGAACTCTGCAAGAGCATCAACCCCGATGAGGCCGTTGCCTATGGAGCTGCTGTCCAGGCCGCCATCCTGAGCGGCGAGGGCAATGAGAAGGTGCAGGACCTGTTGCTGCTGGATGTGACTCCTCTCTCCCTGGGGCTGGAGACTGCGGGAGGTGTCATGACCGTTTTGATTCCCCGGAACACCACTATCCCCACTAAGAAGGAGCAGGTGTTCTCTACTTATTCGGACAACCAGCCTGGTGTGCTCATCCAGGTGTACGAGGGTGAGAGAACCAGGACGAGGGACAACAATCTGTTGGGCAAATTTGAGCTGTCTGGTATCCCTCCGGCCCCAAGGGGTGTGCCCCAGATCACCGTGTGCTTCGACATCGATGCAAACGGCATCTTGAATGTGTCGGCCGAGGACAAGACCACAGGTCAGAAGAACAAGATTACCATCACCAACGACAAGGGCAGGCTGAGCAAGGATGAGATTGAGCGGATGGTGCAGGAGGCAGAGAAATACAAGTCAGAGGACGAGGAGCACAAGAAGAAGGTGGAGGCCAAGAACGCCCTCGAGAACTATGCTTACAACATGAAAAACACCATCCGGGACGAGAAGATCGCGTCCAAGCTGGCTCCCGCCGACAAGAAGAAGATCGAGGACGCCATCGATGGGGCTATCAGCTGGTTGGATGGAAACCAGCTGGCGGAGGCGGATGAATTCGAGGACAAGATGAAAGAATTGGAGAGCATCTGCAACCCGATCATCGCCAAGATGTACCAGGGCGCCGGTGCAGACATGGGCGCTGGCATGGACGAGGACGGCCCTGCAACAGGAGGCAGCGGCGCCGGGCCAAAGATCGAGGAAGTCGACTAATTCCGGGATCGGAAAAGTGCCGGCTTTCTGGTTCATCTCTATCTAGTACCTCTCCATTTAGTGGGTTTCCTCCCGCCTCATCATCTCTAATCTTAGTAGCGGTATATATAGTACTTTTGCTTTTAATATCCTTTTTGGATATTTTTCATGACAATCTTTCATGTTATATTCGCCGCTCATGACAGAATGCCGAACTTGAGAGCTGTCACAAATCCGTACTTTCTAGTCTTTTTGAGGCGTTATTTGTCCGAGGAAGTTAAAGCAGGGGGAGTCATATCCCAGCGGTCGTCGTTAATTGCACATTCACTCGAAAGTATCGTTTCTGGATGTTTTGTAGAATGGAAAATGCTTATTTCTCATCTTAAATTTGTCGAAAATTTATTCGTTCTAGAGGAGATTGGCATGTGTGAGTGGTTTCACTGACATTTTCCCACTTTTTTTCATGTTGATTTATTAAAATGTAAATTTTATTTATCTTCTTGAAGAGTGACCTAGATGCTTAAAAAGGTAAGAGAAAGGCTTTTAAAGGCTGAGTTGGATTGTTCAGTTGTCCAACCAATCAAGTGGACAGTTGAACGGCAAACATTTCAATCCTCACAGCAGAAATATTAGCTGCCAAACTCTGTTTAATTAGCGCAAAACAATTCAAAAATCAAAGTTTTGAAGACTTAATCATCGAAGGAGATAATGTTGAGATCATAAAAATTATATGGAAATTAGGTAAAACCCCTTTGGAAATCAGAGGAAAGTAAAACCCCTTTGAAAATCAGAGGAATTACGGAAGAGATAAACAACATGCTTGATAGATGACCATTCAACAAAGTTGCCGACTAGTTGGTAAAACAAGTAAGGATCGAGAAATTCGACATCGATTGATCTTATGTTATACCTGAAGAATTAAGGAACATCTGTAAAGTTGAAGTTTCAAGGGCATTCTTTAGTGAGAGGGCACCACCTTAATTGTTGTACAAATTGATCTTTCTAATTTTATTGTGATGTAACTATTTGTACTGATGTTGCCGCTCATGTGTGGTTATGTTATCACTACAGATTTTGTACTAGTTTGCTGCACTTTGCATCTGCAGTCGAAAGCTCCACCCTACTACCAAAAAAAATAGTGGACAGTTGAACAACCCATCTAGATATTTCTATCCGGTTGTCGGGTAGAAAGCTTTTCTCAAAAGGTAATAAGTCACTACGCAATTTGTGCATCACATGCGGGTAGGGGTGTTCATTATTCGGTTCAAACCGAAAAATCAAACCGATCCGAGTGATTCAATTTGGGTTGGTTTGATTCGGTTTGAACATGTAAAATTTTTGATTTGGTTTCAAAATAAATCGATTTTTTTTTGTTTGGTTCGATTTCTAAACTTTAGAAACCAAACCACCAAACCAAACCGATTAAACCGAATTACAATAATATGTTTTAATTTGTATATATCTATCAAGTTTTTTCAATATATTTATATAAAAATATATAATATGAAAATTAATATGATCATCAGTATTTAATTTTATTTTAAATATTATTTGATAGTTATTATTAGAGAAATAAGTGATTAAAATCTTATTTAAGACTAAGAGAATTTAAATGTCTATTTATTTTCAAGTTAAATCAAATCAATTTGGTTCGGTTTCAAGAGACTTCGATTTGGTTTGGTTTGGTTCGAGTTGGGTCCGAATTTAATTTGATTTGGTTTCTTAAAAATCTCCTATAAACCAAACCAAATCAAACCATGAACACCCCTACATGCGGGCCAATCTTGAGCTATCCGTTCAAGACGAAAAGTTAACATTTCACCTTGTATCTGAGTAGGCTTGTAATTTATTGTCTTTTTTTTCCCCACCTTGTATCAAGACAGAAAGCGTTTGTTTAAATGTATTCCTGGGTAAATAATAGCTATCTCTGATCACAAAAGAGCAACTATCCGAATTTGCTGAATTTGAATGAGAAGTATTTATTGCACTTACTAAATATATTAAAAAAAATATTTTTGATCTTTTTATTGGATAGATATAGTGTGTCACAAGTGCATTGGCCAATAAGAAAGATAGAAGTGCACTTTCAAATGTATTTGAAAAGTGCAGCAAATATCCCTCAACTTGAATATATCATCAGGAAGCTCAGGGCAAACTCAATCCAACATCCACCAATTGACAAGGCAAAAAGACGCTCAGGGGAATTGTGATATTTTTTTACAGAATTCTTCGAAATGCCCTCAGCAGTCGAATGGACAAAAATTCCCCTCAGTTAAAACTATACCTTCCCTGCATAAGGTTGAAAAATATGCATGGGCATGTTACATACAACTGCGACAGGAATAACTCAAACGATCAGCCTGTCACAAAGACAACTGAGGGGACTATTTCTCCAGACCTATATACATTGTTGGGACCGGAAATTCTCAGGATTCAGAAGCTTCACCAGCAGTCTCTCCAACCTCCTTGAACTTGCAGTAGGCCTAATGATGGACGGATTGCCATTAGAACCACAAGAACCCATTCCAACCCCGGTGACATTCCAGCACCAACCACCTGGTGCAAACCCGTCATTTCTTCTTCTCAACAGTTCTCGATCAATTCGATCCAAAACGGGATCACCTGCAACAAACTTCCGCGCAAAGGGTGCTCCACTCTCGACCATCAGGTCAAAATGGTTTGAACCCAACGTAATGGGGTGCTGCCGAGGTGGATTATCCCACGTCATAAATCGTAGGTCGTTGTTGATGGTGGTGTTCTGGAAATCCTGGGAGTTGCATAGAACAGTATGGAAATAGCCCTCCGATGATGACAAGAAGTTCGTATAGTACATGAGCAAGGTTCTAGGAAGATTATCCCAACCCCAGATGCAGAACTCCAAGAATGACCGTGTCAGCACCATCCAGGAAGATCCTGTAATAACGGGATTCTATTAATAGGAAACGGGAGAGGGAAAAAAAGAGGCGGAACTCAAACGTGACAGACAAATCCGGCCAAGTAAAAGGGAGTATGTGCAAAAGAGGGAAAAATATTAAAATTGATGTGTTTATCTGACATATGTTCAACACTATATTCCAGTGTAATCATATCAATCCACTTAAAACATGCTCTTGAAAGCTTCCAATCCATCCTCTTATAGGCCTGCTTGAGATGATGGCCCCGAATGTTGTCCAGTCTCAGGGAATCTCTGGCCACTACGGCCTATAGGTATCAAGGATCTCCAAACATTTGTAAAAATTTACAATGTATCAGCCACTGCTGCAGAGACTTCACTAGTACACTCATGAACCTAACCTTTTTTTAACCTAGAAATTACGGTACAGATATCATCAGCATATGCTAACACACTTCTCTGCAGTAAGGAAGCCTTTGATTTATAAAAACTCAGCCTTAGACAATGAGCATAACTTACAGAGGGGTAGACCCTTCACAAGGCCCTATCCTGTGACCATTGCGCTCCTAGTACCTTATAACCATGAATTGTAGTTTAGGTACTCAAAATAAGCAAAGTCTCAGCTAGTCCTATTTCCCTATAACCATGCATTGTTGCGAGCAAGGAAGCAAGCACATAATTGAGAAGTGAGGTTAAGATGAACAATCACAGAAAAGGACAATGGTCAAGTGGTTTGGATAAGATGTGATGGTCATATAGGAGAGAAGAAGAAAGCGGGTGTAAGAAAAGAGTAGCAACATGAGATATTATGTAAGGTTGCCAAATATCTGGTGAGCTGAATGTACATGTTCTCCTTTTATGGATTACTTATGTGTTATTTTGCTTCTTCTTATGAAAGAAAATATGTGTCTTCTTACGAAAGAAAATATAAGTGAAACGTGCACAATCAATAGATCTTTTAGTTGTTCGATTAATGAAATAAAATTTCACATGATAGGATAAGATACATGTTCATGTTAACACAGGATAAGGTTGGGAGTGACTGAGCCAGTGAGCCTGATCTTCGCAAGGCTCACTGCAAAGAAGTGTGTGCGTTCATTGCTTGGAAGTAACATACAGATTGTCCCCTTCAAATGTGGTCTGTATCATTCAGACATCACAAAGCAATTTTTCTTGGGACAGATATCTCTACCTTCTGTTGTGTAATGGACATGAATATCGCTGTTTTATTTCTTAAATGCTACCACAAATATTGTGATAGATTCGTAAATTGTGTATTTTATTGTCAGAAATTAGTGGATCCTTCTCAAAGAAGAAAAAGAAAAAGGTGTTGGAATTAAGTCCAAGTAAAGGTCCATATCCAAACATCTGTCGGTTTTCAAATGCCTGGATTGCAAGATTACAAGGGAAAACGATCCAAGTTGGACTGTTTAACCTTGGGTACAATGCATTTGTAGAAAAGGTTAACATACCATTTTAATCATTCAGGCCTATGTTTATAGCTCAGACGAATATAAACTACGTTGAACAAATCCGGATGTTTGGCTTGGCAGTCCAATAACACTCCTACATTTACCTTAAAAAGAAAGAAAGAGCTGATACCAATACAAATAACATAAAAAGGTTCTTTGACAATGGTTTCTACTTCAAGAACTACAGGACACATATTTCAGCAGAGCATAAATGCACTAAAGAAGGGAAAGTAAGCCCCTTTAGTCATCAATATATAAAATAAGAAGCAACACTAAAAAAGACTGGATTCAGGATATTCAACTCCCCTAAAGATTTACTATTATATTGGCCATTAGCCACATGGAAGTCAAATTGACCTTGCTATTGAAAACCTAGAAGCTAAGAAATCAAATCTCCTCTAGACTGAGAATTAAAGGTTGATCAAGTCACTCCCCAAAAGATTTACATATTATATTAGCCATTAGTCGCATGGAAGTCAAATCAACCTCACTATGGGAACCTAGAAGCTAAGAAATCAGATCTTCTCTAGACTCAGAATTAAAAGTTGATCAAGTCTTCTTCTTCTTCTTCTTTTCCCCAATTGAGATACACATGTTATGGAGACCGTGACTAGCCTAGGTACCCCCACTCCCCACCCAAAAATGATCTTATTCCATAATCATTGGGCATGCTCACCCTAAATTGTCATTCATGGGCAGGTCATTCTAAGGGTCCACCAGAAATACAGATAAAACAGCAAGCATCCATTGACATAAAGCACAAACATTAGAAAAGTCCAAAAGCTAAACAAGGTAATACCTACAAATAGTTTGAATGATGATGGCAAACTTCGTTTTTCTTTAACCCAAAATACATCTGTTTTCTTCAAATTGTATAATGCAGGATCTACGATAATGGGCCTCGCTCTTTGGTACCTTAAAGAATGAAAAGAAAAGAATTGTTACATAGTATCTTGTTTCTTGAAGATGAGCTACAAAATGTGTTTAACTAATGCAAAATGAAAACAAAAGCAAAATTAAATAATACAGAGGTATTCAAATCTTACTCTTTCCATCCAATTTTGCTTGTGTGTTCAATGAAATTTAGATCTCTAGGAAGGTATGAGAAAATATGGATAACATCTGCAATGAAACAGAGAAGAAAAATGCATTAGTTAGCAATGTAAGATAGAACTCAAAAGACATCATCAAAATGCATGAAGAATATGAATCACTAGGTGCAAAAAGGCTACCTAACTATTGTTGCCAAAGTACAGAAAAACAGTGTCATAGGCATGCATTAGAACTCCATGTAAACAAGAGAAAAGGCAGTCTCTTGCTGTAAGGGCATTACAGCTAGGCAAGACCAAAATAAACTGCAAAGATGCAAACAAAAGCCTACTTCAGGAAGGAAAAAAGAAGATGCATACATCATATTACTTTCTGAATGTGGTTGTCATTTCATTATTGTAGAAAAGCCTATGCCCCATGCTGTTGAAAGCAGAGCGCATTGAAATCCTGAATCAGCAGATGAAGATAACAAGTATGCGTATGCATTCCTAAGCATTGAGACAAGGCACCCATTGGAAAATCAAGTAAAACAAGTGAATGACAGTTAAATAAGAAATATGAATATCTACTACTACTGGTGATCACTGACAGTGTTATGCATAGTCAAACGTTAGGAGAATCCTCAACATTAGAGGATCACCATCCCAACTTCAGCTTTACAATTAAAGCCACTTACAACCACATATATGTGCAACAGATGATTACAACCATATATATGTGCAACAGATGATACTGTTCAGGACTGGAACAAGATGAAATGACCCTGACCAATGTGCAATGGTCATAGTCATCCATGATGCCATCATGACACATACAGTAGTGTTCACCCTTTCTTGGGAAACTGCTATGATTGGATTCCATGAGATGACAATTTGCAGGGGCATGGCCTGGAATACACACCAACTGGCATCATCTGCAGCACATTCTTTTTGCAGCTGCAATACATGATCATAAGAACATTTCCCAATATAAGCAAGCAATTCCGGGGATATCTTCTAGGTGAGAGAAAATTTTTGTTGGCATGAAGTCCATTCTCAGATGTAGCACAAGTATCAAGGATGCTACCAAGATCAAACTCATTCTGGAGGAGGTGAAAGAGCAAGGCAGAGAAGAGATGGACAAGGATTGTGGAACCGGATACATTCTAGACTAAGCCAAACTCAATTCAATAAAGATTATCACTGGGACCAGCCCAGAATCCGCCTCAGATCACCGAATTTCACAATAACTGTAGACGATTGGTAATTTTCTTCAGGGTAAAAAAGGGATCAGGTTTTCTCCCCAAAATGGATTGGAATGGGCCAATACTACAAATATTTGATGGACACTTTCATCGAACGTATCACCTGGCTGTACCTATTAGCCTACCAAAATGGACGTCAAGGACACGACATTCTGCACGGACATCTTGCCAAACAGCTGTGTGCAATGTCCAGACACCCGAAGACAAGGTGTCTACAACTGAATAGAGTGGGCAAAAAGCCAGAGGGAGAATCGAAGAGGAGAGAGGACAGCATATACGGATCTGACCTTTGTAGAGTGCCACTTGTAGGACACCACGGCGCAGTGTGAGATCTAAGCCTCAGTGAGAAGGTTGTGCTGAGGGCAGTAATGCAAGAGGCCAGTATTTTTAAATGAATAATTCTATGAGTGGCGCAACCAAGTTGAAGGCATATAAGGTGGCACAGACAACATCAAACATTTGCTCTATCAGATTCGTAAGAACATGCACTATTTGACTAGCATTATGCAAAAGAAAGCAAACTCCGACTGTAATAGAAATGAGCAGAAAATGGAGAGATGTAGAACAGAGGGCCAAAGCAGAGGAAGAAACATTTACCATCCTGGGGCATGAGAGGGTAATCTGCGGCACTCAGATTGATGAACCAGTCCCACCGCTCAGCCTCCCTCAGCAGCACGGCAGCCCCATGGAGGGTGCACGACACCATCGTCGGTCCCTTGTAGGACACCACGTCGGCCTCCCCCACCACCCGCACGTTGCCGTACGCCGAGAAGACCGGCTCGGACGCCACGTACCTCGACAGGCCCCCCCGCTCCTCCGCCGGCGCAGAGATGTCGAGATGCACAGCATAGTAGTTCCACGGGTGGTAGACGGCCTGCAGCAGCCGCCGGAGGCTCGTCCCGTCGCCCCGGGTGCCGGAGATCAGGTACGCCAGCCTCGGGGGCTCTCTGGGAGGGCTTGCGGCGCGGCGATCGGAGAAGGCGGGGGCGGATGGGGGCTTGAGGGCGGCAGCGAGGAGGAGGGAGACGACGAGGACGGGGAGGAGGAGGAGGACGGGGAGGAGCCATTTGCGCTGGAGGGGGACGCCGCCGATGAGGCGGTGGGGTCTTCTCATCGGCGCCCCGGGGGAGGAGGCGAGATCCGGTGATGGCCGGCGTCACAGTTTTAGGGTTTGGTGTTAGGGTTCGGACATGAGGGACTGGTTGGGGGCCAGAGGCGGGCCAAGGACGGAGATGGGGCCGGAAGGGGAGCCTGAACGCCTCTGGTGTGCGAAGGAGGGTTTCGCGGTAGGCGGAGGTCGATTTAAAAACTCTTTTTATTTTTTTATTATTATTCCTGAAACACATGTCAAAAAGTCACCCGAAGATAAAAAAGGGCTCTTATTAAAATAATATTTTTAATAAATATTTATTTAAATATAAATGTTTCTAACATATTTACACAATTATACTTTCAATAACTTTCACAAATGTACTATAATTTACACAAATTTCTAGTGCTTACATAGATATACTATAACTTACATAATTTTACCTAAATTATACAGCATATATTATAATTTTCAAAAATATGTAACTTACATAAATATGCTCTAATTTATATAAATTTACTATAACTTACAATAAATATACTTATGTAAGTTACAGTTTATTTATGTAAACTATTCAGATATATTTTTATAATATGTTAGAATCATAAATAATTTATAAATATATTCGAATTAAATATATTTTGATGTTTTTATTAGAAAGGTTATTTTTATCTTTTTAAAAGTAACGTACGAAAGCGATGGCAGATGTACGGATGGCGCCGTAATTTCGGGCTTTGAGAAGTCCGGAATCCGGAGTTCGAGCAGCCGAATAAAGCCCTGCTTTCGAACAAAAAAGGCAAAAAAAACGAGCTAAACACCAAAGCTAGTCATCTCTCTCTTCTTCAATTGGTATTACGTAGTACGTACCCCCCTGAGACCTATAAATTTTACCCATTAACAAACTGTGAACGATAAAAAATTTATCCAAGTATTTTTTATTTAGAAAATAAGAAATATTTAGTGCAAATATAAAGTTGCACTTGAGTTGTAAGTGGATTGCTGAACTCATAAATATTAGAGTTGGATTCATAAAATTTTAAGTTAACCTAAAAAATAATGAGTTAGAACACATTGGTCCATCTTCAATTTTCTCTTATAATTCAAGTGTAAGTGTATATTTGCACTAAGTATTTTTTCTAAAAAAATAATTTTTTCTCTCGCTACTCCTCTAAATATACTTAACTCTCAAAAGGAAAAAGGGAGGACTCAGTGACAAACTTTTGAAACGTTATAATCTGCTTCCTAATGAGCCCATCTGCTGCACACTTCTCTTGTTAGTTGGAATCTGGCTGTGCTAGTAAGCAGGGACGGATCTAGAAATTTTATCTAGTGGGGTCACTTAAATTATATATTTAATATTTATATAATTATATATATTATAAATAATATAAGTAAATATTTAAAATAAAAAAGAAATATTTTAATAATAATAAGATAATTTATTACAATCAATTATTTTCTTACGGTGGGGTCACCCCTATAAAATCTCTCAAAAACACAAACTTTACATGGTCATTTGAACCCAAAAAAAAAAATTCAGTGGGGTCACCCCCTTATAAAACCCCCCCAAAATACAAAAATTACATGGTTACTTGAACAAAAAAAAAATTCCAGTGGGGTCACGTGACCCCACTGGATGCTCTCTAGATCCGTCCATGCTAGTAAGTATGGACGGATGTAGCATAGAGTCAGTGGAGTCACATGATCTCACTTATTTTTTTTTTAAATATCCATATATGCTACAGTTTTTAATTTTTTTAATAAAAAATGACCCCACTAATATCACTCGGAGATGACTCAATCTAAAACCCTAAAACTATTTTTTGTACTATTTTAATTAATTTTTAGACAAATTCAATTCACCTCCTTTTTTATTTGCTAACCTTCATTTTTTTTATTCTAAATATATATTTAAAATTATGTTTTTATATTATATATAATATATAAATTATATAAATATTAAAAATCGTTCGACTGACCCCACACAATAAAATGTTTACGTCCGTTTCGAACAGTTTCTGCTCGTAAGATGTAACGGCCCTGGATATTTATACCCAATAAGGGTCTATATCCAAATCCGTCTCCCGCGAACGGACCGAAGTCTCGCAAGGGATAACTCGTACACGAGTCCAGGAAGAATATAAAAGACAAACCACAACAGTAAGAGACACAAGAAAGGATATGTGCTCATATCTGCATATATAATTTACATCAGTCCCATTACATTATTACATGTCCAAATTAAAAAGAGTACAACTACCTGAGGCATATCCCGAGGGAGCACAATCTCAGATAACTCTACTAACACTACTGCTGGTGGTACAAGTCTGTCACAACACCTTCTCAAG
This sequence comes from Colocasia esculenta, assembly GCA_014218235.1. Taxonomy (NCBI): domain Eukaryota; kingdom Viridiplantae; phylum Streptophyta; class Magnoliopsida; order Alismatales; family Araceae; genus Colocasia; species Colocasia esculenta. Next base: position 5,962,960 of record CM024757.1, read on the forward strand.
CGACACCAACGGTAAACCCTGAAAAGAACTGTAAGGGAGTGAGCCTCAACAAGTCACTGGCTCAATAGGGAACCACCCAAAACCACACTCATCGCAGGAGAACCTCAACCCCAACGGGTCTCACTGGCAACACCGGAAATCAAACCATATCATACTTACAAACAAAGCATACTTAACAATTACTAAATGTAATTCACTCAGTTGCTGTAAATCTCGGAAAGACGAAGAGACAACAGCACCATTAGTCCACTTAATAACTAAAAAGCCTAGGCCACAAGCCTCATAGGCACACCACGACAACAGTTGATCGCCTAAACTGTAAGCCACACAGGCAAAGTATTGCCTAAGCTACTAGCTTCACTGGCAAGCCTCTACACATATGGGAATCAGGATTGCTAACCAAGAGCTAATCTTTTATACCATTAAACCACGATGTATTGAATATCACATCTAAATAACAGGACTGGCTACCACGGTGTCAATCCATCACATACTAAACCATAATCGGAAGGTTACCCATAAAGGAATAAAACACAACAAGTGGAAGGTCTTACCACACGACCCCCACGGAGCACAGCTCCACCTCAACACCTGAAAAGACTGGTACACAAGGTACCACGAGAAACCAACACCCACAAAGGGTACAGGTACCCACCACCACGAGGTACCACCACTGAAACACAAACACAATGTGTCACCACTAGGGCACACCACAACTAGTCAAACCACAATTAGTGAGTCACCGCTCACCAACCACAATTACAACTGTGCCAACACCATGGCACACAACAACCGGTGAAACCACAACTAAGGCACGCTATAGCCAATAGCAAAGCACAAGCCGAAAAGCACGACGCCAACACACGGGACAGACTACTGGTTCATGACGTCAGTATCCAACCCGGACAACACAACACAAGAACAACCTCTCAGTCTCGCAGTCTTGGACGTAAGGTCCAACTGCAGCTCCACAACACAAGTAAAGCCAAAAAACTGTGGAGTCCAACCAAACCACCACAACCTACAGGTCACACACCCTGCAGGCCCATGCCTGGCATATTTAGAGACTCTGGCCCGAGCTCTCTAAAGTGAGGCACTGGTAAATAGGACTAGCTGGGGACCAGTACGTCTACTGGTGTCCGTAACCTCCAGCTACGAGCGCGCTATAAGTGACTAAACACAAACTCTCACAAGTCACTGTCCCACTGCCGTCTTTCCCTCAGCCGGACGACAACTCTCCCCGAGAGTGAGGGTATCCAGGAAGACGACAAGACCTCGACGATACCACTGCACCGGGACAAGCCCCGAGCACACTCACGTGCCTGGCTCACACAAAACCTGGGGCTCCCAACTGAAGAGGCATTCTGGAATAGGCGTCGGACCACCAAACTCAGCAATGCACAAACCACGATATATGCTTATATATTCTTTACTACAAACCACAGTACGAACGTAAGGAATAGCTTGACCTGGTCATTCCATGACTCACAAGCTATCCTACACAAGCATACACATAGATTCCGATAGTTAACCACAATTGGCTTATCATTGGTCACCATGTGACCTCCAAACCATCTCACACTAACACATACGTATATCACAACAATACATGTAACCTTGTCTATCATTGGTCACCTTGTGACCTCTACGGCAATACACATTATTTAACATGTATATCATTGTAATATTCCTTAGAAGACCATAATAGACTAGGGCTAGGTTCATATGTGAACTTTCACTGCCCGGTCACCTCATACTAGCTATACCAGCTATACTACAATAATCATAATATCGATCACTAGCCATGCATACTCATGCACAACACTCAAACTATATAAACATCACGTAAAAGCATGCTCACTTCGTGAGCTCCACCCTTAACACTTAAACCACACACAAATGACACACTAACCACGCTCACTGAGCGCTACAAGTGCCAAGACATCATTAGCATTGCCATGCACAATAATAAAACAATAATCGAATAACCAAAACACCAACAACATGCAAAGTAGAACCTTTGGTTGCGATCGCGACAGAGGCCATGACCGCCTTCTGATCGCGACGCTATGATATGGCGCGACAAGAAATCCTGTCACGACGGGTCGTCCTGTCGCGACCTGGTCGCGACAGCCTAAACTGTGACGGAACGCCTCGGCCAAGCCCGTTAAACCGATAACGTACTTGATCCGAGTCTGCCTCCCGCGAACGGGCCGAAGCCTCGCAAGGGATACTAAACCACAGTCCGTGTAAACACAAAGGAACACACCATTTTATTTATATAATTCACAAGTTACATAGCCAAATTTCCACAAAAACTGAAAAGAAGTACAAGAGCCTGGGGCATACCCCGAGGTACAACTGAAGAAAGTAAACAACTACAAAGCTACACTGTTGGAGAACTACACATCTGGGACTACACCGCTGGAGGTACTGACCCTGCACCGCTACGACGCGGCCCAGAACTGGACGTCGGACGAGAAACGTCCTCCTCGCTCTCACCAGTGGGGTAGGGGTGAGCCTCTCTAGTCACTGGCTCAGTAGGGAACTCCCCCAAAACCGAGCAAACCAAAACCACAGGTACGAAAGCAGTAAACAATATCAATAATTTATAGAACAGCTAAGCAGGATATTAAAGCTGTAAAAGTACTCACCGTCTGCCGACTACGAGAAACAATTTTAATAATTAAACGGCAAACCAGTACAAGTGTACAAGCTAAAGTAGAGACAGCCAACACGAGCCACATGAGCTGGTTCGCGACACCAGAAACTGACTCGGACAACTAACACAGGTCTACCTCTCAGTCTCGCAGCCACGGACGAAAGGTCCAGCTGCCGCTCCACGTAAAAAGGTCAAGCAACTGTGGAGACCAACTAAACACCACCACCTGCAGACCACATGGTCGCAGGCCCATGCCTGGCACCTCTAGAGACCCTGGCCTGGGCTCGCTAGAGTGAGGCACTGGAAAAGGACTAGCTGGGGTCCAGTACGTCTACTGGTGTCCGTATCCCCAACTACGAGCGCGCTACAAGTGACTAAAAACAAACACAAGTGTCACTGTCCCACTGTCGTCTTTCCCTCAGCCGGACGTACAACTCAAACACAAGAGTGAGGGTGTCCAAGTCAGACGACACAGACCTCGACGGTACAACACAAGTACCGGGACAAAGCCCCGAGCTAACAGCCTGGCTCACAAAGAACCTGGGGCACCCAACTGGAGAGGTAACCACGGTAGGCGTCATACTACTCGCCACGTACACAAAATCACGTGCACGTCACACACAAACCACGTGAAACCTCACGTAAACCACAAGTAACCACGGTCCACCACACGTGAACCCAACTGACTCGTGTAAACAACACGTAGTCACTGAAGTAAGCAACTAACTGCATACCTTGTATGCTAAACACGAAAACCAAGTGCACTCAGTGCACCTCATGTGTCAACACACATGCATTATCGATAAATACTGCAAGCAGTCGTTTCAGCTCAAAACCAGTAGGCGGCAACATCAACTGCCGCTTATACTAAGTCAACGGAAAGGGACCTGGCCGTTAACTTCCTAGCTGAGGAGCTTGGCGACAAACGATGTTGACGCCAAGTTCTCCGGCCATAAACCCTGCAGAAACCCTAATCCGGCTCTGCGGGCTTTCTAACCGTTCTAACTACAGAAAAACATGCAAATGCAGTTCCTTTAGTATGCCAGAACCCAATACAACCCATTACAACATGCTTCGCACATTAAACTACTCAAACCACCCATATCCCCGTATGGTGCAACTTTATCCAAACATGCATTATCATGCTGGTTCAAGTGGTTATGATGTGTTTTAATGTTTCTACGGAGCTAAACGGGTTCGTCCCCTACCTCAGAACACGCTAGAACTTCCCGCAATCTCCCGATTCACGCCGAGCCCTCCGCGAGCTCCCACGGGAATTGCACCACGCCGCGACGTTTCCTCGCGCAATTCGTCAACGCCACGCGTTCTACGATTGTCCAACCACTCCTCGGAACCTGTTAGAAGCTTCGGAGACTTCGGGACGCGAAGCTGGGGCAAGAGGGAAAGAGAGTGAGCTGAGAGAACTGCCCTCGGGTGAGCCTATAACCTGCTGAATTCTCAGGTTGGCGTCAACCTCTATGCCGCCAATAGCAACCGCCACCCTTAGCGTCCACATCTACTGCCGCCAAGTTCAAGCAGTGAACGTCCACTAACCTGGACGCCAACCAGTCAACGGCCACCCCTGGCCGCCAACTCCAACTGAACAGCAGCAGGTCTTGTTTTATTTCAAGACCAACCCTGCTCTTCACCTGCTCAAGCCACACATTCACATCACACATTCCACACAACTAGCTCACATTACATTGGCCTCACAACGGCCTACACAACCAACACACACATGATCCGCATGGATCCGAAAGGCACGCGACGTTACATTACTATCATCTAAAAAGAAAATTTCGACCTCGAAATTCATAACACAATTCAAAGTTAAACAACTCATACATACACACCTTTACAAGTACTATCATCTAAAAAGAAAATACACAAGCTTACTCAAACAGATAGGGATACCCTTTAGCCATTTCCCCGGCCAACTCCCAGGTATCCTCACCACCTAATCTATTTTCCCATCTCACTTTAACTAGCTCAATTTCTTTATTCCTCAGCTTCTTCATCTTTCGATCTATGATCTGCACCGGATACTCTGGCATAGTCATGTCTGGCCTTAGGTCACCACCTTGATATCTAATTATTTGAGCTGGATCTTCAATACACTTCCTCAACATGGAGACATGGAAAATATCATGCACATCGGCAAAATCAGCTGGCAAATCCAACCTATAAGCTGCTTCCCCAACTCTTTCAATCACCTGGAAAGGTCCCACATACCTTGGACTCAACTTCCCAGACTTGCCAAATCTCATAATACCTTTACTCGGGGAAACTCTCAGAAAAACAAAATCTCCCACCTCAAACTAAAGTGGTCTCCTCCGCACATCTGCATAACTTTTTTGTCTGCTTTGAGCTGCCTGTAATTTTTCTTTAATAAGCTTCACCACTTCCGTGGTTTGCTTAATCAATTCAGGACCCACTAACTGCCTTTCTCCCACTTCATGCCAGTTTAATGGGGTTCTACATGGCCTTCCATATAAAGCTTCATACGGTGCCATCCCAAGACTGGTATGATAGCTATTATTGTAGGCAAACTCTACCATTCCCAAATGATGTTCCCAGCTACCTCCCTAAACTAAACAACAAGCTCGCAACATATCTTCAATTGTCTGGATAGTCCTCTCTGTCTGACCATCTGTTTGGGGATGATAAGCGGAGCTATATCTCAATTCAGAACCAATTACTTTCTGCAGACTTCTCAAAAAACCAGAAGTAAATCTTGGATCTCTATCTGATACAATAGTCTTCGGAATACCATGCAGTGGAACAATTCTTTCAACATAAATATTTGTCAATCTGTCCACTGTCCAAGACATACTTACTGCCACTAATCTGCATACCTTAGTCAATCTGTCAACAAATACCCATATTCCATTATGCCCGGAACTTGACCTTGGTAAACCTGCCACAAAGTCCATAGCAATATCATCCAATTTCCACTGTGGAATAGGTAACGGTTGCAATAGACCTCCAGGCTTCTGATGCTCTACTTTAATCTGCTGACAGATAGCACACCTTGCTACAAATTGTGCTATTTCTTTCTTCATATGAGGCCACCAAAAATGCCTTCTCAAATCATGGTACATTTTAGTACTACCCGGATGAATAGTGTACCTAGTTTTATGAGCCTCTTCCAGAACTCGCTGCTTCACCTCTCTTTCTGCAGGAACAAACAATCTGCCCCTGAGCCTGACCACACAATTATCATCAATAGAAACTCCTTCCATTTTTACAATTTCAGCTAAACCTGCATCTGCTCTCTGAGCTTCAATGATTTGCCAAAACAAAGACGGCTCTACAGCGCTAGCAGCTAGCATTGCCCGTCGCTAACTACTGGGCACATACAAGGAATTCTCTGCTACTTCCTCATACAACTTCCATTCTTTAATCATCATCAGATTCATATATGCTTTTCTGCTTAAGGCATCAGCTACCACATTGGCCTTACCCGGATGGTAAGCCAAACTGAAATCATAATCCTTCAGATATTCAACCCATCTGCGTTGGCGAAGATTTAAATCTTTCTGCGAGAAGATATACTTCAAGCTTTTATGATCTGTAAAAATCTCAAATCTCTCGTCATACAGATAATGCCTCCATATTTTTAAAGCAAACACAACCGCTGCCAATTCTAAATCATGAGTGGGGTAATTTTCTTCTGCTGGCTTCAATTGCCTGGATGCATAGGCTATCACTTTACCATGCTGCATAAGCACTGCACCAAGACCTCTCCTTGAAGCATCAGTATACAACACAAAACCACCACTCCCTGACGGTAATGTCAATATAGGTGCTGATGTGAGTCTTTTCTTCAATTCCATGAAACTTCTTTAACATTCACTGGACCACACAAAAGACACTCCTTTCCTGGTCAATCTAATCATAGGTGCTGCAATCTTAGAAAAATCTTGAATAAAGCGCCTATAATAACCTGCCAACCCCAGAAAACTTCTAATCTCGGTTATTGTCTTAGGCACTCCACACCTTGACACAGCTTCCACTTTACTCGGGTCCACTGCTATTCCTTTAGCTGAGATAACATGACCCAAAAACTGAATTTCTTTCAACCAGAATTCACACTTACTAAATTTAGCAAACAGCTGGTTATCTCTTAACAACTGCAGAGTAAACCTCAAATGAGCTGCATGCTCCTCTTCAGATGCTGAATAAATTAGAATATCATCAATAAAGACCACAATAAATTGATCTAAATATGGATGAAAAATTCTATTCATCAGATCCATAAAACCTGCAAGAGCATTAGTCAACCCAAAAGGCATTACCACAAACTCATAGTGACCATATCTAGTTCTGAACGCTGTCTTATCTATATCTTCCTCTTTAATTCTCAACTGATGGTACCCGGACCTCAAATCAATCTTAGAAAACACCTTTGCTGATTGCAACTGATCGAATAAATCATCTATCCTCGGCAACAGATACTTATTCTTGATGGTCACATCATTCAATTTTCTATAATCAATACACATCCGAAAACTTCCATCTTTCTTTTTCACAAATAAAATCGGCGCTCCCCACGGGGAATGACTCGGTCTAATAAAATCTTTTTGCAACAACTCTTCTAATTGCTTTTTCAATTCTTTAAGTTCTGCTGGTGCCATCCGATATGGAGCTTTAGAAATCGGCATGGTACCTGGCAGCAACTCAATAGTAAAGTCCACCTCTCTATGTGGAGCTAAACCAGGCAAATCCTCAGGAAAAATATCAGCAAATTCCCTAACCATGGGAACTGCTTCTACTGGCTGACTGGCCTCTACCAAACTCACCGAGGCTAAATAAGCCACACACCCATCATTTATCAACTTTCTATCTTTAATTGCAGAAATTAGAAACTTGGAGGTATAAAAAGGCATACCTTGATATTCAAACACTGCACCATTATGATGACAAAATCTGATCATTTTCTTTCTGCAATCTAACATTGCTCCATACATTTCAAGCCAATCCATACCCAGAATGATATCAAAATCTGACAATTGCAGGGCATACAACCGACCCGGCATCTGGTTCCCTTCAATCATAACAGGAGCTTCATCTATATAGCTTGAAGTGAGTAAAAACTCACCTGAAGGAACCTCCACCATTAACTCACAAGACTTCTCTTCTAAAGGATGAGCTATGCAATCCAGAAATTCTTCGGAAATAAAAGAATGAGAGGCACCCGAATCAAATAAGACTCTTGCTGAATATTCATAAAGAGGTAAAGTACATTCTATCATATTTGACGCCTCTGCCTGGGCTCGGGTGATAGCCATAACCCGGCCTCTCCCTCGCTGCTGCGGTGCTCCTCTGCCACGACCTGTCTGTGGCTGCTGGAACTGCTGAGGCTGCTGCTGCTGCACACCTCTACCATACCCATATTCTCTTGCATAGGGACAATTGCGGATCAAATGTCCCGGCTGATTACAATTATAACATCTATACCCTGGAGGAACAATAGGCTGCCTGGCAGTGCTCTGCTGCGACTCCTCCACCTCAGGCCTACCACGGCCTTGCTGGAACTGCGGACGACCTCCCCATCCTCTTCCTTTTCATTTAAGTGCTTGCTTTAATTTCTGGCCCCATTTACCAAAGCCTGATGTAGAAGGTCCCGCTGGTGCTTTACCCTTGCTTGCACCTACTGTCTGCTGCGGTAGCCGAAAACTACCTGAACCTGATCACCTGCCTGGCGAGTACGGATAGACCTCTCCAAAGTAGCTGCCCTCTGAGCTGCCTCTTCCACTGTCTTGCACATGAGAGGTACTATCGCATCCTGCAATTCCACTCTCAATCCTCGGATAAAATACTCAACCATCATGTTATTATCTGAAACCACATATGGCGCATAACGGCTAAGTGCCATAAATCTCATCTGGTACTCTAAGACTGAAGAGTTACCTTGCTGGAGAGTTCGGAATTGCTCTCTTTTTACTTGCTGCACTTGGATCGGAAAGAATGTATCATTAAACACATCAAGAAACTCCGGCCAAGTGATAGCTTCTTCCGTCCTGCCTGCAAAAGTGGTTTGCATCTTCAATCGCCACCATTCCAAGGCAAAACCTCTCAACTGATAAGCAGCTAATACAACTCTATCTGCTGCGGGACACCTCATAGTCGCAAAAACCCTCTCAATTTCATGAACCCAATGCTCAGCTGTATCTGGATTCGGCCCTCCCGAATAAGTAGGCGGCTGCAATCTCAGAAATTTCTCCACCTGTATCACTGGTTCTTCTGCTATCAATACTGGTGGTGGTGGTGGCACAGGTGCTACAAAAGGTACCTCCACTCTCGGCGGAACTGGAGCAACATGTATTGCCTCTCCATCCCCAGGTGGCACTGCAACCGGTGGTACTGGCGCCTGCTGATCCATTCTCGCCCGAATATCCGTGAGGCTCTCCCAAATTCTTTCTATCATTCGCTGGGTGCTTTCTTCAGAAATTTCTACATACACAAAACACCAGACAAAAATCAAAACCACCAATTATCAAAAACCAGGGTCCCTACCAGCAGTGTATAATGACCGAAATAAGGCTATGTATCTTTCTAATTCCCTTATATTAACACGGACCTTGCTCTGATACCAACTGTGACGGAACGCCTCGGCCAAGCTCGTTAAACCGATAACGTACTTGATCCGAGTCCGCCTCCCGCGAACGGGCCGAAGCCTCGCAAGGGATATCAAACCACAGTCCGTGTAAACACAAAGGAACACACCATTTTATTTATATAATTCACAAGTTACATAGCCAAATTTCCACAAAAACTGAAAAGAAGTACAAGAGCCTGAGGCATACCCCGAGGTACAACTGAAGAAAGTAAACAACTACAAAGCTACACTGCTGGAGAACTACACAGCTGGAGGTACTGACCCTGCACCGCTACGACGCAGCCCAGAACTGGACGTCGGACGAGAAACGTCCTCCTCGCTCTCACTTGTGGGGTAGGGGTGAGCCTCTCTAGTCACTGGCTCAGTAGGAAACTCCCCCAAAATCGAGCAAACCAAAACCACATGTACGAAAGCAGTAAACAATACCAACAATTTATAGAACAGCTAAGCAGAATATTAAAGCTGTAAAAGTACTCACCGTCTGCCGACTACGAGAAACAACTTTAATAATTAAACGGCAAACCAGTACAAGTGTACAATTAAGCTAAAGTAGAGACAGCCAACACAAGCCACGTGAACTGGTTCGCGACACCAGAAACTGACTCGGACAACTAACACAGGTCTACCTCTCAGTCTCGCAGCCACGGACGAAAGGTCCAGCTGCCGCTCCACGTAAAAAGGTTAAGCAACTGTGGAGACCAACTAAACACCACCACCTGCAGACCACACGGTCGCAGGCCCATGCCTGGCACCTCCAGAGACCCTGGCCTGGGCTCGCTAGAGTGAGGCACTGGAAAAGGACTAGCTGGGGTCCAGTACGTCTACTGGTGTCCGTACCCCCGACTACGAGCGCGCTACAAGTGACTAAAAATAAACACGTGTCATTGTCCCACTGTCGTCTTTCCCTCAGCCGGACGTACAACTCAAACACAAGAGTGAGGGTGTCCAGGTCAGACGACACAGACCTCGACGGTACAACACAAGTACCGGGACAAAGCCCCGAGCTAACAGCCTGGCTCACAAAGAACCTGGGGCACCCAACTGGAGAGGTAACCACGGTAGGCGTCGTACTACTCGCCACGTACATAAAACCACGTGCACGTCACACACAAACCACGTGAAACCTCACGTAAACCACAAGCAACCACGGTCCACCACACGTGAACCCAACTGACTCGTGTAAACAACACGTAGTCACTGAAGTAAGCAACTAACTGCATACCTTGTATGCTAAACACGAAAACCAAGTGCACTCAGTGCACCTCATGTGTCAACACACATGCATTATCGATAAATACTGCAAGCAGTCGTTTCAGCTCATAACCAGTAGGCGGCAACATCGACTGACGCTTATACTAAGTCAACGGCAAGGGACCTGGCCGTTAACTTCCTGGCTGAGGAGCTTGGCGACAAACGATGTTAACGCCAAGTTCTCCGGCCATAAACCCTGCAGAAACCCTAATCCGGCTCTGCGGGCTTTCTAACCGTTCTAACTACAGAAAAACATGCAAATGCAGTTCCTTCAGCATGCCAGAACCCAATACAACCCATTACAACATGCTTCGCACATTAAACTACTCAAACCACCCATATCCCCGTATTGTGCAACTTTATCCAAACATGCATTATCATGCTGGTTCAAGTGGTTATGATGTGTTTTAATATTTCTACGGAGCTAAACAAGTTCGTCCCCCACCTCAGAACACGCTAGAACTTCCCGCAATCTCCCGATTCACGCCGAGCCCTCCGTGAGCTCCCACGGGAATTGCACCACGCCGCGACGTTTCCTCGCGCAATTCGGCAACGCCACGCGTTCTACGATCGTCCAACCACTCCTCGGAACCTGTTAGAAGCTTTGGAGACTTCGGGACGCGAAGCTGGGGCAAGAGGGAAAGAGAGTGAGCTGAGAGAACTGCCCTCGGGTGAGCCTATAACCTGCTGAATTCTCAGGTTGGCGTCAACCCCTATGCCGCCAATAGCAACCGCCACCCTTAGCGTCCACATCTACTGCCGCCAAGTTCAAGCAGTGAACGTCCACTAACCTGGACGCCAACCAGTCAACGGCCACCCCTGGCCGCCAACTCCAACTGAACAGTAGCAGGTCCTGTTTCATTTCAGGACCAACCCTGCTCTTCACCTGCTCAAACCACACATTCACATCACACATTCCACACAACTAGCTCACATTGGCCTCACAACGGCCTACACATCCAACACACACATGATCCGCATGGATCCGAAAGGCACGCGACGTTACATAAACCGTCGTCTTCTCAGGCTAAAACCTAATCCGAGAACCATCCTCGGATTTCCATGCAAACCACATTTAATTTTCGATTTTCATGCTTTAATGAATAACCTGGCATGCTATCTATTGTTCATAAAGCATTAAACCTATCGAATACGCATCACATGCTATCCACGTAACAAATCAAGGTAGAACTCCCTACCTTCACGAAGAACACGCAATCCAAGCATGGCGCGGCGTCTCCCCCACTCCTCGCGACGTCCCCGCGTCGAGAGCGCGTCGAGAACCTCGCCAAAACACCCAACAGAGCCGCAACAACTCCTCCCCTGGGTCGAGCAAAGTTTGCAGAAGCTCTGTTCGGCCAAACCTTTTTAAAAACCACACAGCGGTTACTATCGCGACACACCTAACCGTCGCGACCTGATCGCGACAGCTTCAGGTGTCGCCTTACCACTCCTGACGTCAGCAGCCCCGCCCCGTGCACGACACGCGGCGCGCTAGCAGGCGTTGACTCCGAACAGCGGCAACCTGAACGCGACCCCCGCTACCGACGCATTCAGAACACGGCCTACACCACCGTCGCGTTCACACTCAGTGAACCAACGGGCACTACGGGCCTAACCTGCCGACCCACTAAGCTCCACACAACGCGCGGAAACCACAACCAAGGCCCAATGACCCCATATTGGCCATGAGCACCACACCAAAATCAATAAACACAGATCCGAACTACCACTAATTCACGATCCGCGAAGATCCGAAAAACGTGCTACGTTACATAAGAGGTGCCTCTTTCTTTCTCCTTGCGAAGTTTGTTGCATTGATTCATCAAACCCTTAATCCTGACGTTTTATATTGATGGAGACCACCCTCGTTAAACCTTATCCAATCATCTCATAAACAAATCGACCCTGCCTTGAGGGCCACTTGTGAGAACTTTTTACATCTATAAGTTATTTGAGGTTTTTTTGGGGGGTTGAATTAGGTAGTCAAATTTCCCATTCTCTCGATTTACCTGTCACCCGAACTCTTTTTTAAAGCCCTCCGATTGTGGATTCGATTTTAGTAAAAAAAAATTACAAAATTTGTAGAGTTAAATATTAAGGGGTCTAATTGGCATTCTTATTACTCTTTTAAACATTAAATGCACTACCGTTTATCTATCAAGAGATTCAGACTCAAAAATTGTCAAACAATGAAACTCTCTTAATTTGTTGCTCACAAAATTTGAGTCGACGATTATTTGTTGGAAGAATCAAATTATTAGGAAGAAGATGATGAAAACGAGTTCAAGTCTTTATCTCTGATCTTTACTTTGTCGTATCTTTTTTGAGATTGTTTCTCTTTATAGTGATTAGAGATTCCTCTTATTGATTTAATTTTATTTATTTATTTTTGATATATAATCTCTTACTTTAATTTTTTTATTTTAAATTTGACCTTCACATTGTGTGAAAAAGTCGTGCCCTTCGTCTAACTAACTAATGTCTCTGGATCTTGTAAGTAGCTTTTAACCTTTCATTTTTTGGTAATATTTTTTTTATTGAGAAGTGTTCAAATTTCTTTCGAAATAACTCAATTTTATCTGAATGAGCAGTAAACACTCCATCCCCACATACGTAAGTAGATATAGTCTACGTACATGTGCGAGTTCCATGTCCCGCCCACAAGAATTTATGACAACTTAAGACTACGACCGAAACAGTGAGTCAATGCCATTAAAGCGGATTATTAGATTAAATACATGTTAATGGACGACTATTATTAGATTAAATACATGTTAATGGACGACTAAAACCATTTAATTGCCATCGATCATCCTAAGACTAATAAAACTTAATGGAAAGCAAGCAAAAACCCAAAATTGATTTGATCAAAGCTAGTTTAAAGCTAACGAATTGGGTCTCCCAATCGCCGGTTGATCAACTGTCTCTTGCTATCCCAATCTCACAAGAGAGTTATTTTGCTTCTGTCGCCGTCAGTGGCGGAGCTATGAAGAGGTCAGTGGAGTCATGTGATTTCACTGAAAATTTGAAACTCTATTAATGAGTGTACATTTTTTCTGTTAAATTAGATTAGTTGAAAATTTTTCTATGCAGAGTGACCTCACCGAATTTTAACACAAAATCTATTAGTACACTCTAATTTTTGAAGTGACCTCACTGAATTAAATTCTTACGTCTGTCATTGGTCGCCGCGACGATTCCAACTACGTTGGAATTGCCGCAATAAAAGAGAAGAACAAGAAGAGCTAAGAGAGCCCTTCAATTCTATAAGGTGTGCCCCCCCCCCCCCCCCCTCCCTCTTTGCGTCAAAAATTTTGCTGGAATTTCCAAACGATTGGAAGCAAAACTTTTTCCTTCCTACAAATCTTTCTATAAAATATGAAAGGTTGGGGTTGAAGGAACTTGTCAGCAAACATGCGCCAAGTATTTTATTAACAGAGAAATAAGTTCCCACCAAACAGCTAACGAGCCCCACACATAAGTATAATATTATACCGTGTGGGGTCCAGAGCCCCCATCAATAGCGAGGTGTTCTAGCTTTGTGGTTTTATTTATTTTGTTTTATTTTTTTAATTTGGCGCCGCGCCACCATAGACGGACCCAAAAAATTTTTCAGTGGGGTCACTCCCTTTAATAAAATTTTCAACCAAATTAATTGAATGGAAAATTTTAGACTCATTAATAGAGTTAATGGAAAATTTTAGACTCATTAATGAAAAATTTGCAACTCTAATTAGAATTGCCGTACTAAAAGAGAAGGAGGACCTCGGTTGGGTCGATCGGTTAGAACTCTTGCTTAAAAGCAAGAGGTCCCGAGTTCGATTCCTGGGGGGGCTTACCTGATTTACATGCAATCCTCGAGGTGTGTAAATCCGGGGTTTTCCTGGTCAAGTGGGGTAAGGGCAATACGGGTATACGGAAAGTAGGAGCTGCCAAATCCTGACTTTGGGGTTCACGAACACCAATCCCTGAGCCCACAAAATCACACGGGGCGGGGTTTCCTCGTTACCAAAAAAAAAAAAAAAAAGAGAAGAGCGAGAAGAGCTAAGGGGGCCATTCTATAGGGTGTCCCCCCCCCCCCCCCTTCTTTGCGTCAAAAATTTTGATGGAATTTCCAAACGATTGGAAGTAAAACTTTTTCCATCCTACAAATCTTTCTATAAAATATGAAAGGTTGGGGTTGAAGGAACTTGTCAGCAAACATGCGCCAAGTATTTTATTAACAGAGAAATAAGTTCCCACCAAACAGCTAACGAGCCCCACACATAAGTATAATATTATACCGTGTGGGGTCCAGACGCCCCATCAATAGCGAGGTGTTCTAGCTTTGTGGTTTTATTTTATTTTTATTTTATTTTATTTTACTTGGCCCAATTGCATGGCCTGGTAGACTCTACGCGTTGCCTTGTTGGGCCCTTTTATCCGGCTGCTGGCCATTATCGTTGTTTATTTCGTTCGGCGAGACTGGGAGGGGGCGTGCGATTTCAAAATTTGAAATGTGTGCTTTTGTATGTGGGGCTCCAAAGTCCAAACAACGTGGAGGATGAGAGGAATCATCGCCGCAACTGCTAATTTAAAAATAGGGAAAAAAAAAAATCTCTTGAGCATTCAACATACAGTAGACATAGTACGGCTATTTTATTACTAGATATGTCTCACAATAAATTTCTTTTCATTAAACCTGTCCTATAGGGAGAATATACACTTTCTCCTGTTTTTTCTGGGTTTTTTAGAGAAAAAAAAACTCCTATAACCTATCGATATTCTAGAAAACTTGAGTTGGACAGCATCTTCTCTCTGTGTGTGTGGTGCCATAACAACAATGGTCATGGCAAACATCCACATTCGACCGATTGGAGAACCCCTTCTGTCTTCGCGGCAGAGGAAATGTAAGTAAAAAACTATGGATAGGAAGTTGCCAACAAGTCTTCAAGGCTATAGCCTCCCAAGTAGTTGTGGAAGCCCCATGTTGCCGAGTCGGAGAGTTTAAACTCGGTGAGGCTGTAACGCCCCAAAAATTTAAAGTGTTAAGAAAATAGAAATAATATGGTTATTATATATTAGATTTGGTATTAAATTGAGATAATTAATATTTAGGTATGATTAATGGTAACGAATGATATCTCATTGTCGTACATAGAGATCCGCACTTCCACAGGGCGACACCGAAAAATAACAACGAAATAAAAATTCGAGAACACCATAATTTCCAGAAAAATGTGGAGAAGTCAGAAATGTAATTATTAGAATTTTTCGACGTACGAATTTTAAGGTACAGTCGACGCGACTATTTTTCGGGTGATTTTTCACCTAGTGTAAAATAAAATCTAAAAATTAAATAAAAATCACCATAATTAGAAAAATTATTAAATTAACTTATGATTTAAATTTCAAGACAAATAAACACTGCTTGGATAGGTTTACCTAAGGAACACATGGCCAGATGAATTATGGAAGAATTACGGGAAGGATTTACCTGGGTTAATAGTTATGCCTACGTGTGAGGCAATAAAGAGGCCAGCACACCTAACCGAGCAGTGAACACATTTGTTACTAACGTGTAAACGTGAGGAGCTTAGCATGGACTCCGTGTTGTGGTAAAAACCCAAATAGTTTTTACTACGACACCTCAAGGGCCAACGTGCCGGTGCTTGAGGAACTTGCTGGGCCGAGAGAAGAAGTTGAGAAAAGTGCTTTCCATTAAATCCCCTTGAATTCAGCTCCTTGTTAGTTGTTAGTGGAATTTATATTCCATGATCTTTCCTTCATCTTTTTGCCATGTTACATTGAGTTGTAAATCTGAAAACATACTTGTTTAAGGTCCTAAATATGTTGGGAATGATAGAGAAATTTTTTAGAACCATTTGTGGTTGAATTGAATGGCTTTCTGAAGGTTTACACAGCCCTTGTCGACATACGAATCACTGGCTGTCGACAGAAACCCATAGCCAGAAACCAGAAAACTCTCCCCGTGTCTAGCTGTCGACAGCCCCCTTACTGGCTGTCGACAGATCCACATAGGACTTAAATCCTGTCTCAGGAAACCAGTCCCTGTCGACAGCCAGTCTCTGCCTGTCGACAGGTACTGACAGGGGCTCATTTCCAGCACTTAATTGCTTCGTTTCTTGTGTACAAATCTTACCCAATTGTTCCAACTAATAGTCTACCTATATTTGGTGGTTTTTACCATCTAAACACCTACTAAAATCAGTAATGTTATCTCTCTTTTTACCTTAAATTATTTCTTCAAGTTCTGAACGAAACTGATTTTGTGAGACTATCAAATTCTGAAATCAGTAAAGGAACCAGAGTTCCTTGATTCCTATGTGTAAACCATGAGTAACTATGAGTAAATCCTTGTAATTCCTTGATTCATTACAAAGATAAGGGTGTGGTGATGACAATTTGAGAGTCTCGGACTCAATTTAAGAATTATGTCTGGCAAATAAGGGCCGGTCCAGTCCTGGGAGGAGCACCCAAATTCGTTTAAGTGGCCGCGCGGAACGATAAAGGATACGTGGATGTTTGGCATTACATCATTAAGTATTTGATTGGTCATCATGACATATTTGTGTGTGTGATTATACATCCGATTCAGAACCTAAGTGTCCTCTTGAATTCTTGATCATGCTTTCACATTATTTCTGTTCTACGTGTAATATCTAGTAGACATACTTGTTTATTCATGTTGACATTCAGTGTTGTCAATAATCAAGTTTCCCACTTTGACGTTATACACCTTAGTCCCTTCTGATTTGTGGAATTGAATCCTACTGAGCTAGTTAGCTCACATAATCCTATCCTTTTCAGGTAATCCGGGTGGAACGAATGAGTAAGGGGAAATGTGCTGAGTGTTCCACGTGTCAACCAGAAACTGTCTAGTTTACTCTCTGTGTTATTGTGAATTACAAATGTAATAGTATAGGTTTATTTTGTCTATTCCTCATGAGAACTTTAATGAGGAAAAACTATGTAATCACTTACTTTGAGGTTATTAAGGAATGTATGGACATAGTTTTCTTTCCATATTATACTCTGTCAATTCTGATAAATAAATTTTTATTAGGACGTGACAGAGGCAGTCGCATGGGTGTTGACCGCTTTTGCATCAGTCGAGAACAAAACATGTTCCAACTGTAGGCCTGGGAGGACCAAATGTATTGTCAGAGGTGGTCGAAGGGATCCATGATGAACCTGGTCAGGAGGGGTCAGAGGAGGATAGATGTCAACGGAGCCCCCGAGTAGATGAAGGTCACATTGGGCTTGAACGGATTGTCGAATCTGAAGGAATAGATATATAACACTGTCATCTCTGGTGGGCCAGTGAAGCAATTGTCCGTCCACTTCCCCATTGACTAGTATATATGTGATGAGAGGCATCATGTTGTTCTCGTAGACGAGCTGGAACTTGTCGTAATCCAACAGCTTCAAGCGGAGCAAGTAGGGGCCCACAATGTCGCCACCTGGAGCATCAAGAGAACACATGGTGGGTCATTGGAGGGAGCTGACAAGACAAGCATTTGCCTAATTGGCACAAAGTTTTCAAGCACATTTGTAATAACCTGAAAAATGAAGAAAGTATATACACAAATAAAAATAGTACAAGGAATGAAATATCTACAATTATAAAAAATTTAGGGTCTAAAATGTAATTGACAATTTTTCCAGGGGCTCTGGTGAAACTTCTAGAAGCCCCCAAAGACGCATTTAGAATCTCGATCGAAGGACATTTGAAGCTGTCTGAATCAAGAAGTGGAGTTGGCATATATACAATTTCTAAAACTTGACTGTTAAAATATAATTAGTAAATTACATAAGGGATCAAATGAAAAATATCTAGAAAACCCTAAACTCTCTTAGAGAACCCTGGAAGCCCTTGGAAGGCCCTAAATTGGAAGACCTCATATTGGAAGACCCTACCTCCTCCCAGAAGCATCCACCACCTCCTTAACTGGGGTTAACTTAACCCTAGATTAACTAGGGTTTAACCCTAGGTTGACCCAAGGTGGGAACTGCCCTGGGGGTCTGCCAACTACCCTAGGGAGTCTATAAATACCCTCCTAGCCCTTCCATCATCTCCCCTCAAGGCAAGAGATCAAGAGGTTCAAGGAGAGAAGAAGGAGAGGAAGGCCCTAATGTTTAGAGCTTCTACAACCTTCAAATCTTCAGGTACATCCCTCTGATCTTTTCTAAGTCATTAGTTAGTAAATTTTTCTTCTTGTTTAACTATTTTCTATAGCGAAACCCTGTCAATTTGTTTAGTTTTATTCTTTTTTTATAACGGAACTCTGTCGGTATGTTTACTTGAGATCCTTTTCTATATGTCAGAACTCTACTGGATTGAATTCTTTTTATCATGCCCCTCCTAACGCAGAACTCTGCTAGATTAAAATCTAGTTCCTTTATCTATCATGAAACTCTACTCATTTGAATCCTTGACATTACATCCTACGCCATCTCCAAACACTGGCAATTTGTATTCCTGAAATAGTGCTAGCCTATATCTCTGAATTGTCTGCAAGTTCTTAAGTGGAGTCTTGGATCCATGTGATGACCTTATGCCTATTGGAGGGCTCTGGTCTAGTCTTAGGAAGATCATGAACACTTGCAGTGTATAACTAGTACTAGTTGACCAAGTGATGGCTTAGTGTCGGCATACACTACAAGTGAGTGCTTGATTTACTTTTTGTTTAATTCATCTGCATACGTGCCATGTATAAAAGTGTTTAGCATTCTACTTCTTGGATTGTCCATGTTCAATTCATCTACGTGTGTGTTATTCATGAAAAAGTGTTACAAATGCTAGCCTTCTTGAGTTATTTAATTCTGATTAATTTTTGATATCATGTTAATCTCGTGTAATCCTATTAAGTGAAATTCTTATGCTCACCACTCTAGTGAACTGTACATTACTGATACTAAATTTATATATTTATTTTAATCATTATTTATCTTTCTTTGATCATTAATTATACCTAATTATAACTACTAACTTATGATTTAGTAAAATTAGAGGACAACCTACTCGACATTTTCATGTTCATTATATATTTTAACATTTTAAAAAAAATCAAGTGTAAAATTTTAAGGACGGGAAATGTGCTAAGCGCTTGAGCCATCGTAATATAAGTGAGTTGTTTTTTTGCTATTATCTATTGTGTCTCGATATTTTTGTTGTTATCGAGATTTGACAACATCTATAGTGGAGTCAGACTATGCCTCAAGTAGGGTTGTCAATAGATATCTGCTTTCTAACTTTTCGACCTGTTTTCGATCTTCATGTATTTGTTTTTCTATTTTTGATTACTTTTTATTTTTTTTGTTCATGATAATATATAATTTTTATTTTATTTACAAAATATATATTCTTAAAATTTTATTTCTTAATATTAAAAAACTGTAGACTAAATTTTTAGTTTCTCCTTAATTTGTAAATAAAATCTAATTAACTTATCTCTCATAGCATTTACTATATCTATTATTATCAAAGACATCTTTTTTACCATTACTCTTAATACTACATACATCTACCATTTACTATTACTTTTCATTTTCAATCTGTTTTCAATTTTTTTTACAAAAAATAGATGTGAAAAGTGCCATTTTCGACTCCAACTCCGACCCATTGATAGTCCTAGCCTCAAAGAAAAATGCTCCTCCACCTTGCCTTGATATTAGATCGCCCTCCTTGACTTGATCCTATTTAAATAGGTGTTCGCCTCACACAAAAAAAGGGGGGGGGGGGGGGGGGGTCAGGTTTCAAACTTGACTTCACCTGCAAAAAAAAACACGTCTTTTTTTTTTGCCAACTAAATTGAATATGGGAATATAAACCTAGATCATTGAAATGTACCCGGAAGGCTTTCTTAAGTTTGGCACCATGACCGAGGAGATAAGAGAGTAATTTTTAAAGTGAGAACACTTCAATGGTTATCTCTCTTCGTTTTCTCCATTTGTTTTTTTTTTAATCTTAATAGCTAGTTTGACATAGCCGGGAACAAAATAATGTACTTGGATTTGTAAGACTTGAAAATTCTTGCTCACTCTTTGTTGAGACATAACGATGAATACATGTATAGATTTTTAAAAATAAAAACTACTCATACAAGGAGGTTGAGCCAGGCCTCAAATGGGCCCTTACAGGGAAGGCCCATTTTCTCTATGTCAGACCTTTCTTTTTGGAGCACGCCGCAGGACTAACACTTTCACGCCCTGTGAACGGCCCAATATGGCTACTAAGCATAAGGATCCAACCTTGTTCTGCTTTCAATTAGGAATTAGAACTGTCTACATATCCACGTAATACTGGGTTAAACATGAGAATACTAAACAATTTGGTAACGAGTTAATTTAAAGTTAACTCAGAATTAACTCAAAATGTAGTTTGGTAACAAAAAAAGTTAACTCAAGTGAGTTAGATTAAAAGTGAGTAAGATGTAAGTTAACTCACAATTTTTCAACCCATATCTAGAGGTGGATTGGAGTTAACTCAAGTGGGTTAACTACCTTTTTTTCTTGGCGGTACACAACATTAATTGCTACTTTCTCTTTTCTCAACACAACATTAATTGCTATTTTCTTTTTCAAGTCACTTTTTGATATGAAAGTGAGTTAACTCACTTTATCTTGTCAAAGTAAAGTAGGTTAATTCACTGTAGTTAAACTGGGTTAACACACAAAAAAATAAATTAAAAAATAAGTTAATCATATATAACTTTAGTCATGGGTTGGAGTTAACTCTAACCCCAACCCATTGCCAAACTAAGACTAAGTCCTATTAATCAATTGCCCAACTATGTGTTTCTCTCCTCTTTTGTCTTAACCAATTCGCGCTTGGCATAATTCCATTACAGATCAATGATGTCAACTTAATCACACACTTATCGGTATATATGAGCGAAATGTCCAATCACTTGTATGCGTAGACACAAGTGATGGGCCCCACTGCCATGTTGACAGTGGGGTCCATCCGCATGCGTCTATGGCCGAATGTGACACTTTTTTGTCCATACATTAAAGGCCTATTTGACAACACTTAATAGACATTTATTGTATGAGATAACTAAATTTTAAAAAATTAAATTATTTGATATAATATCTGATTTCATCACTTAAATCTTAAAAATTACTTAATTTTTAAGTTATGAAAAATCACTATTTTTTAGACCCTCAACTTTCTCAACGTGCGATAGTCTCGGTCGATCGTTGGAGTCCGACAACCCTCAATCGACTACCAGATTTCAGTTGCCAAAATCCAACAGGCGATGTCGTCGGTGACTGACCGATATGTCGTCAGATTCTGGCGATAGATGGCTAGATTCAGACAACTAGATCTTCCGTCGGCCATTAGATTCTGGTGACCAGCAACTGGAGAGTCGCTAGATTTTGGTAGACTATTGCTGGAATCTAGTGATTCCGCCAGCGATCAACCACCGAAGTTTGGCGGCTCCGTTGGCAAATTCTTCAGTCATCGAATTATGACACTCGACGATGAGATTCGGATCGTCAATCAACTTTTAATATACTAATTAAAATGTTCAAAAAATATTTAAATATAATATTTTTATCAAATAAGATATTTATTCAGATGTTATATAAATTAGTTATCAAATAACTCTTAATAGATGTCTTATATATATTAAGTATTTTTTAAAATTTATATTTAGAGAATGAATGCGAAACAAGATTCCAGACTTAAAATTTAAGTGTTACGAAACGCCATTTCATCCGCTTTATGTCTTCTTGTTGACATCCTTCTCGTTCTCCTCATCTATTGAACCAAGAGAAGAGCTTATTTCCCATCTAAATGGATAGTAAAAATATCAGACGATAGGTAAAAAAAATCTGTCCAAATATTTTTTGTCACCCTTAAATGAACCGATAATTTTACTATTTATCTAGACGGTTAGTAAATATTTCTCCTAAACTAAACTCTTCGATAAAGATGCTAAATTTGCTTTCACCAACACACAACTAAGGTGTCATCTAACCCCTACAGTCTTCAATATTTCATTTCTAAAGTAAAACTGTTTTATAGAAATATATTTTTCAGAAAATTGTGTACAAGTATAGATATACAACAATGCAACTGCAGCTACATAACATATCTATACTATCTATATATAACACAGTCTTAAAAAATTGACGTGGCAGCAACCAAGCAAAACTCTCCTTATAACCTCTCCCTCTCTCCGGTGACCACTCTTGCAGGCAGTTCACCCTGTTTTTAAAAAAAATATAGTTATCACAAAACCTCCTGCGATGCTTCTTCTCCTGTAGACGGCGGATGCATGTCTTTCAAAAATGACAGTTTTCAGAAAAACTTCCCCGACATGTTCTCCGTCGTCGCGACTATCTTCAACAAACCTGCAAACTTGAACAACTGTTTTTCCCCCTCACCTCTGTGTCTTTTATCTGCTCTTCCCTCCGTGTCTTTCCTCTCCCAGGGTCTATCTCTCTCCAACTATTTTTCCCCCGCACCTCCCTCAGATAAAAAACACTTTTAAATTCAAATGAGATTACAACTTGCCCTGAACTGAATAGTGAACAAAGTTGAAACCCAATCGCCTCCCTCCCATCTCTCTCTCTCTCTCTCCCCCTAAAGTCACTCAATATATCCTCCATGTTGATTTCACTGCGCTCTCTCCTTCACCGTTTTCACCATCCCCCTCTGCCTCACAATCCCCTCCGTCTCCGAAGGAAAGTGCTGCCGATGCCGACGCCGACGTCACAAGCATACATTGTTGTTGCATACAAAGTGGTCATCCCATTCTAGCAGCGATTGAACTGGTCTGTTCCTCCATTCCGGCCTGAGATGGTTTCCACCTCGCCTCTTTTCTGACATGTTAACGACGACTTTAACGCAGTCCGCTAACACCAGCACCACCATCATATATATCTGTCGCAGATCTCTCTAGGATTGCCAACTTTGCAGCCACGCAATCAACACAACCGCTCTTTGGCCCGCAAGTATACGTTTGTCGTTTTTTCGAGACATGTATATTCGAGGGTTTTCCGTAGCAGACCGCTGAAGAGCTGAAAACTCCGGCCGTACCTTCATATCCACTGTTTTTTCATATTGAGGTACAAAGTCTCTGCATAGTTCTATGTTCTAAAATGCGTAGGGTCGCTATAGATGTAGCCCACTTTCATATTTGTTTGATATCCAAGGTTATATTGAATGGTTCCATTTGTGGGACTACACCATCTTCCCAGTTTGTTCAAAAGTCTCATGAATATGGAGTAGTAGCAATGATCGACCCCCACATTGCAGTAACCACCATGACCATGGCCTCGATCGAGAAGGCCGACACCATGCGCTCCTCAACCTGTTCTTCGGTCTTGCCTTCCTGTAGGTCTTTGTTGATGCCTGTTCCTATTTCTGTTCCTGTTTCTAAGTCTTCCGCTGGTTTCCAGTACTACCAGTGCAAGTAGTGAAAGCTTAGCCAAATTCTGGAGGAAAACAAAGAAGAAGGGAAGCTCTCCAAGACTTACTACGCCAATAAATATGACTACATCAATGTTGCTTACCTCACCACCTTGGGCAGTGGCCAAGCGCCGGCATTCTGGAGCCAAAACAAAGAAGAAGGGAAGCTTTCCAAGGCCTGCTATGCTGGAAAATATGGTTATATCAACGTTGCTTACCTCAACACTTTTGGCATGTGGCCAGACGTCGGTACTCAACCTCTCGAACCCCACCGGCCAAGCGCTCCGCCTGCCAACTGTTCCGCTGGACCATGTCTTCCTCTGTAGACTACAGACTGGGTAATCCATCCACTTCTTCTACATATTAAGTTTCTCTTCCAAAAAAGAAAGAAAAATCTAGAATATACATACACCTCGGCTCGGTCCTCCCTCCACCATCTCTCCCCCAGTACCCCCCTGCATTCTACCGTGGGCACCGTGAAGGTGGTGGGCGCCGGAGAAGAAGAGGGGTTGTGTGGGAGAATCCTTTTTCCATCGCTACCTAAGGACCCAGAAATATTTAGAACATTATCTTTTAAGCCCAAACTTTTCTAAATACACACAAGTGGTTAACTTTTATATGAAGTTTACTGTTAAATTAGTTTTAGAATTATCCTCATTAGGTGAAAGTAAAATTAGTTTTAATTAGTTGATTTCATGCCACATTAAGTTGATTTGACATTTTATTATGAAGTAATCTTAGATGGATTTTATTAACAGTTGGCCTTAGTTTGTTGGTACATTTATCTTTATGAATGTTTGATATTCTCAAATAACTTGACTTCTTTACTACATGCAAATAATTTTTTTCTTTATGAATTCATTGACCAAAGCAATAAGCAACGGGCGTAATATTATTGGAACAAAAAAAAGAAAAATATTTAAATAGAATGGCAAGCAGAAATATAAATAAATAGAAAAAGTTAGAAAATATATTACGAAATATCCCTAATTATTAAACAGTCAATGTAAAAATCTATCTTCACCATATTTACATTTTATAAATAATATTTTCTATTCATATTATTTTCTAAACATTATATGTTTTTTCATGTATGCTGTTTTGCATATCCTTGAATGCAAAACAACATAATAAAGATATTATTACATCAGGATTATAAATAATTTTTTTATTTAAAATATCTTCATGAATTCAATGATCAACGCAATAAACAAACCTGGCTTAATATTATTGGATTAAAAAAAGAAAAGAAAATATTTAAATAGAATGTCAAGCAGAAATATAAATAAATAGGGAAAGTTAGAAAAAATAATGAAGTAAACCCTAAATCAAACTTCACCGTATTTTACATTTTATAGTAACATAGCTTTTTATTTTTAAAATTATAAATCTGTATAAATAATATTTTCTATTCATCTTATGATTTTCTAAACATTATACATTTTTTTCATGTATTCCATATCTTTGAATGCAAACAACATAATAAAGATATTATGAATTTAGTGATCAACACAATAAACAAACTAAGGTTAATATCAAATTATATAAAAAAATATACATCGCACGAGTAGAGATCTATGATAACAATGTATATATTTCTTATGTATCTTACAATGTGATTAAATTTGTTATTCTTCTTTTTAGATATATTAATAAATTAAAAATATTTAAATTTAAAAACTTCCCGTACATGACACGGACATAGAACTAGTTCATTATGATAAGTGACACATACCTAGGTTGTACACTCAGAAACGCCAAAATATCAGCAGCCTACACTTTTTGATGACTCAGTTGAACTAATTGAATTAAGAACAGATGGGAGGCTGCAGAGACAAAGAGGAAATCTTGTCAAAAATCTTGCCAAATTTATAAGAGTCAAAATATGTACCACAACTTTCACAACTCATATGCGATTAAGGCTGCCTAACAAAAATCCCTGGACACTCTTGTGAATCACATGCCCACTACACGTGGGATCTCGGGGGTTTCAATGAACACTTTTAGACGCACATCAGCTGTGTTGCTGTGCAAAAGTCCGACTAAAAAGTTGTCTTGAAAATATTATGCTAGTGAATATTGAGTTGGATAATGTCTACATTAGAACATGATAAAAATATAATATAAATAAAAAATATTTTATTTCGAATTGATTTAGGAGCTAGCCGAGCCCAGCTCGGTGAAGCCCGAGATCGACTTGTTTGAGAAAACGAGCCTTGTCTGCAGCTGGAGCTTGCCTCTTTGAATTGCACAATGCAATAGTTTGACCGGCCCATATGGGGCGAGCTCTCTCAAATCCCAAAATGGCCCATTATTGGACCAAGTATAAAGTGGTCCAACGTCATCTTTGGCCCAACCACACTCTCTCTCTCCCCCAACCAAAAGAAAAGTGCTTGGTCTCGATATCGGGCCCGGATCGAACGGCCCAATTGAGGTCTCAACTCAACTCGATCTATCCAGCCCCACTAGGAGACACCGTCCCATTCCTCCTTTGCTTCAACCCAAAGGCCGACGTCAGCCCAAAAAAAGAATGCCCAAGAAGAGACCAACTTGAGCCAGACTACACGTCAACACTCTGAGTATGATGACAACTAGTCCGAGTTCTTCGATGATAAGTTTTTAGGGTTGTCATAACTCTTTCTCTACATCGAAAACCTAGCAAGGAAACTCTGATCAACTCATGTTAGAAGTTCTAATTGAGAAACCAACCATCCGAAGGACTCAACTCGTTCGAGACACAAAAACCATAAGGACTTAAATCTCTTTGCCTATAAAAATAGTCCATCACTACAGGTAAAGGGTCAAAGTTATGAATCTTGACCAAAGATCTCGACCCAACTTGGGTGCCCGCTCTCTTTCTCACCCTCTCTTTCCATTGCATATTTTATTTTCCCTCAATCCCCTTCTCCGAGTTGACATTTAACTTTGAGCGTCGAAAGGTCAATCCCTAAAATTCTTTCTTAGACTTGACTTCTTCCAAGTTAAGGCGTCGTCCATATCATCAGCAACTTCAATTTCCCCTCCATCAGTAAATCTGATTTCCTCATCTCAGACCCCTTGAAGTTGATCTACAATGATCCATGCAGGCACAAGACTGGCTTCATTAAAAGAGAAACATGTATTGCAAGAAGAGAAATACTTAGTACTTTTCACACAGAGAGAGAGAGAGAGAGAGAGAGAGAGAGAGAGAGAGAGAGAGAGAGAGAGAGAGAGAGAGAGAGAGAGAGAGAGAGGAGAGAGAAGAGAGAGGGAGAGAGAGAGAGAGAGAGAGAGAGAGAGAGAGAGGAGAGAGAGAGAGAGAGGAGAGAGAGAGAGAGAGAAGATCTTATTAAATTTTCAACTAATAAATTTACTTAGAATATAGTCCACATCATCTTTATTACCCTCTTTCAAAGGTACTAAATATTTTTCTTGCAAGCATAGTCTTACAACAAATATGACATGTATTGCAAGAGTGGCAATTCCATTGGTTGAAGGAAAGAGAGAAGAGTCTCATCAGATCCAATCACCTAATAAAATTGCTCTCTTATATACTTCCAAGATCATTCTCGCAATAAGTATTTCTCTTCTTCAAAAGGAAAAAAGAGCTACTAAGTTGCCGTAGCTTCACGAAAGGATGAATCGTACGAGGTAATTTGAACAAGTATTACGAGGACACTCCCAGGACTTTTACAACCCAAAGCTGCAGCAACACAGAAGGGTGGCCCCAGCAGGCAGAGATAAGAAGAAAGGTGGCATGATCGTTCCCTGTGGGACTCCACTTCCTAGCAGGGGCGATGCCACCCATGGTGGCCCTCACAATAATCACATTCGTTGTTGTTTACGGAAGAAGCTCTGCAACGTCGTTGTCACCAATGCCCTCTCCAAAGGAACCTTTGGGACCCAACAAGCTCAGGGCACCCGAATCCCTACCCTCCATCTCCGGCATATTTCTTGCTCATATATCTCCTTTGGCTGGTGCACTTGTCTTGCAGATGCTCCATTCAATTGGATATATAATTGGAGCAAACAAACAACAACAGCCCATGAACACGTACCCTCCCTTCTGTTCTCTCCTTGGCTGCTGAGGGAGTACCACATGCTCATGTGCTCCTCCCCTCACTACACTTCAAATCCTGCACGCTCACACTTGAGGCCTTGGAGATGCTCGCACCCACATAAAGGCACACCAACATTATTAAAATGGGATTCTCTCCGGACCACTAGGCCTTGAACTTAGTGCTTGTTTTTGCTTGGGCAGCCAGTGCCAATTATATTGTTGGCACTGCCAGAATGGTGCAGAAATCATTCTTCAACAGTCCCATCCGTTGAATTCAAAAAAGTGGGGAACCCTCATCAAAGGAGTGGGTGATATAATCCTCCCCAACTCAAAACATAGCTGGAGCCAAGGACACCTTCAAGACTGACATCTGAGCTTTCATTTTTGAAACTTACAGATCACCACATAGACACTGCAGGGCATTTGAGTCTTTGCTTTTGTTTAGGAGTGTTAGTTTAGAGTTCAGGAGGGATAGTTTCATGACCAACCTGTAAACTCAAGCCTCTTCATCAGCAAAAAAAGAAACCACCCCCCAGCTTGCGAAGGCACAAAACCTCTCCCCCTTTGAATACAAAATATATACATTAATAGGTGAAACTAGTCACACTTTCAAATGCCCAGATAAAGCATAGGGCATAAGATTTCAAAAGAGGAAGAAATGAACCAGACTGCTGCAAATCTCCAAATCCAAAAGTGAACAATAATTCTATCCTAAAGGGTCCTCGTTGAGAATTATTTCTTTATTACATGAGTAGGGATTGCCCAGTCAAATTCACAGGGAACTGCATCTCCATTAAAGATTTATGCCGAACAAGGGGGAACCGGCAGGCAAAAGAGCCCTAGCTACTCCTGAACAACGATGGCCATTCAAGAAAGAAAGTGACAAATATGAAAAGGGAGCTCCTTTTTTACAATGTGAATCAAATCAGAAGTGAACCCATTCACCCTTTGGCACTTTTCCCCCCTCTTCTCGTCGTTTGAGAAGAGTGACCACCCACCAATTGAGGCAAGGAATCGAGGGGCAGAGAAATGGCAATCGCAAGTATCTGAGCGATGTGTCAATGACTTCAGCTTTGCAGAAGCAGACTGCCTAACACTGGAAAAAGATACCATGTTGGACAAACTAACTTTTCCATGTCCACATCAGTTCATGTGCATTCACGGAAGCAGCCCCACAAGACAAAACAAGGCAAGAAAAGGGAATTTAATGAGGGGCAGATGGAATCAATTACAGAGAGGACTGGACACCCAAGCATTCCCATCTTAAATTCTAGAAGAGAAAGGGAGAAAAAAATTCATGGTGCTCCTCTTTAATGGAATCATGCCAAGGTCATGGGATTGAAGCACAAAACAGAAGCCCCAAGGATGTAATCTTCAATGGGAGCGAGATAGAGTGGTTTCCAGATGGCGGTTGTCATGGGGTTGTTCCTGCTTTGGGTGGTGATGAGATGTGGAGGAGAATGGAATCACTTATGAGGTGGTGTAAAGAACAATTCTTAACACCCAGCTAAAGAATTGTACAGGATTACTCATCGACCAGCATCCTTTTCTTCTTTCTTTTTTTCATGGAAGTTGGGAATTTTCATGGGCCTGTCGACCCTTTGAAGGGGAAGAAGGCAGTGGAATGACCTGTGAGGAGCTCGGGGGATGCTGGTGCTGCCCTTGCTCTTTGCTCTTGCTGATGATGATGGTGATAAAGGAACCGTCTTCCTCTTCTGAACCGGCGGCCGAGGCAGCAGAGACCAGAGAAGGAGCAGGCGCAGCGGAAGCGGGGAAGGGCGGCGCCTTGGCCGCGTTCTCCTCCGCAAGATTCCTGTTCCTGTTCACCTTTAGGGCTTCTTCCATTAATGTCTTCCTGTAGAGTTTGTCCTCAGCGTCCCTCAAAAACTTGAACTTTGGAGGCGGGGAGGACCGGATCCTGCTCCAGTCGTCGTCTTTTGATGATTCGAAGAGAGGGTTGAATCCTTGCCGGCTGTAGCAGTGATCCATCGGCGTCAGCGGCGGCGTAAAGAAGGGAGGAGAAGAGAGGGGAGTGAGAAAGGGAGTCTCCGGGGCGAGGAGCACATCGCTCAGGCTTCTCCCCCTTGAGCCCTTCCTGCTCGTGTCCCCCCTGGACCTGCCGTCCTCGGACTCCATGTCCTCCTTGGTCTCCTCCTTGATGGTGAAGAGGAACCTGGGAGGGCCCGAGAGGTTGTGCAGCCTCATGAGCTCCGCCTCCACGCCTTCATCGCCGCCGAAAGATTTGATCAGGAATTCTTTAGCGGAGCCGGGGTCGAGCGGGT
Source organism: Colocasia esculenta (assembly GCA_014218235.1). Lineage (NCBI taxonomy): Eukaryota > Viridiplantae > Streptophyta > Magnoliopsida > Alismatales > Araceae > Colocasia > Colocasia esculenta. The sequence goes on from CM024757.1 coordinate 5,993,245, forward strand.
GCTGGGCGTCCATGGAGGCATCCGTCGCCCTGCCGGAGGAGCAGAGCTCCTGGGGGTTCAGAGCCGCCGGCTGCAGAGAAGACGGCTTCCGCCAGCAGAAGAGGTAGAGGAGCTCCCGGGGAGAACTGGCGTAGTCGTCTTCCACATCCCCGTTGGCTATCTTCTTCTTCCACCACAGCAGGTAGTAGACCTCCGCGACCAAGGCCAGGAACAGGCAGCCGAACACGAGGCTGAGACCAATCCCCAAGCTGCTCAAAGGTTTCATCTTTGGCGATGGTTCATCCCCAAGAACACTAGACTCCTGCAAATCCTCCCTTTCTCGCCGATCCACTTACCCCAGATTGCACAGAAGCAGCCGACGCCCAACTCAGAACTGCTATGCTACAAACCCAGAGACGAATACCACAGCACGATAGAGAAATCCGGTATTTACACGGGAGAGAGGACCATGTAACAGGAAAAATCTCTAGTGTCCCCCCCGCGAAATCTCACATTCGCTGCCCAACAGCAAGAACATTGCAGACAAAACACAAAACCCGCCGAAATCTCCCGAAAGGCGCAAAGAAAGACCTCACACCGCCACAGATGACAACGACCCAAACTTCGTCCTCCCCACACAAACACACGCTTACCCAGTTTTCTCTCTCTTTCCACACCTGGCCCGAGACCAACCCACCCGATGAGACACGGTTGCAGAGCTCGCACCTTTCACCTCAGCAAGCTGCGACACCCCAGAGAGCCATGATTAAAAGCACTCGGAGAACGCCCGCTTTCCCATCCGGCGACATGAATCATCCCCACCGGCCCTCCCCACGGCACGGACTCACCCTTACTACTCCGAGAGAGCCTACTTCCCTCCCACCCCTCACCCCCCCGAGGCCAGCAAGAATAATGGGGGATCGAAACGCCTCCAGACACCCACGGCGCCACGCCAAGGCCGGCCCTTTCCCTCTCCTTCCCCGGCTCGTCCGTGCCTGTGTCTTGTGCGCTTGCCCGCTTCGAGGCCCCGCCCACTTCCCCCGGCTCTTCCCCGTGTACGTATATGCGTAGGCAGGCGGTAGCGGATGCCAAATGGTCGGGTGGGAGGTGGCGTGGTTCGAGAGGAGGCTCACATGGGGTGATGGAGATGGGGGCGCGAGCAGCGGCGTCCCCTCCCCGACGCCATTAAATTTAAATCCCTTCTCTTACGGTTGCCCCTGGCCCTGGCCTGGCCCCCCACCCCACGGCCCACGCCTCAGACGTTTACAGGTGACCTCCCTCCCATGGGGGGTGGACGCTGCTTCTGGGCTTATCTCCCTCCTCCCCTCTCGTCCTCTCGGCTCTCGCTACTGTCTCAGACGTCACCGGATGGTCCGGATCCTTACGACCCATGAACATTTCTTAAGTACTTCGAATTAGTTTTTTTCCCCCCTCTTTTCTAATCAGATAATTCCAGAGTTTACAATATCTAGGATGCGCTCAGGAAGATCCTGATATGAGAAACAGGAATCCTTACAAAACAGTTGTCCGTGCCTAGGTAGTTCATTGGGTTTAGGCGATTACAGGTTCTAGGAAAAAAACTGAATTTTTGACATTTGAAGCTGCTGACAGGCTCCTCCTGCCCACATCTTTTTAACTGCGGATATTCAAATCTCAACATGGGAACTTTTTTAAAAAAATACGAGAATTTTCTGTCAAATTGGTTGAACAGGAGTCCTCGGAAATCTCACTGGGGACATGTTTTCTCTTAGATATGATATTTTTCTGCTCAAGATATGACATGGTTGCGTTGTTTCAACGTATGCAGAGAGTGCTGAAGCATAAATCTCATAAAAAATAAAGAGAAATGCTTAGTGTTCTTTTTAGGACGCAAAAAAATGACTTAGATTGTTTGATAAATAATTTTATTAATTGAAAAAAAAATATTAAAATTTTAACTAATAAAATTATTTATCGAACAATTCACGTCATCTTTTTACCCTCCAAATAAAATATTAAACATTTGTAAAAAGAATAGTCTCACAACAAGCTTCACCATTTGCGAGCAGCACTGAAAGAGAGAAATCTCACAAATTCTAGAGATGGTTCAATATTTTGTATAGAGCAATGGTTATTGCCCGTGAGGTAGGCACAAAGTGGGTGCATAGACTCGCATAGTATCTGCCTTGTATTTGTCGGATAGAGAGATATTAAGTATTTTCCATAACCATAGAAGAAGAAAATTGTCTCCATGATGCAAGAAAAGTCATTAAATTATCTGATCCAGTTGCTCTAAAGACGTCGGCCGAAGTCGAGGTGTCATAAGTGGAAGAGTTCACGTGAAGCCGACAAGAGCCACTTAGTCGCCCGAACTAAAGACTTGTACAGATCTATTGATAAAGTTCGGTGGAAAAACACTTCGATACTTAAGTTAGTGGATGGTCGAGAAAAACTAGAGGGTTCAAAGTGAGGATATTGTGTATCATTCGGCCGGTCGAGTGCTTTTCCCTTTTACAGAGGTTGACATATCCTGTGACCACGCGAGTAATCATCTTGAACTAGTTGGACTATTCTAGACCAATGTGGATAGTGTCTTGTCACCGTATTAGACATCCCGTGCCATCATGCCCGACATGCAGGCCACCATATTGGGCACATCTCGCCACTATATCTCGTTACCTACGTCTCCGTACTGAGTGCGTGGCTTACCAAGCACACCACGTTGTTGTACAAGCGGCCCTTGTCTGTACGTCCGGTGCAGTCCAATGGTCGAGGAGTGGGTGATTGTGTGTCCATATAAGCTAAAACCAACCCCTAGTGCTTGAGATCCCTGCAAGTCAACGCGACTTTCGTAGCGTCGATTGGAGTCGATCTTCTCGTCTCAGTCTTAGGCATCGTTTGTTACCGAGTTGAAAAAGATTTTGATTTTTAAAATCTTTGACAAGATTTAAAGTGTTCCCAAATAAGTTCGGCAGGTCTCAGACTTACGTGTAAACTAGATTTTAATGAGAGGAGAGAGATTGAGAGAATAGTTTTTCTCTCCCCTCCTATCCAAAATCTGGTTTACATGCACTTCTAAATTTTTTTTATCTTTTTCACACTGCAAGAGAGTGACGTTTACCTTTTCTTTTTAATGCAAAACAGCCTCGTCGCCTATGCTTTTCACAGCACAGGCGATGAGACACAAAATCTACCCCCAACCGAGGTGATGTTGAAAAGTCGATTTTTATAAAAATTTATTTTCCATAATCGATAACAAACGATACCTTAAACTCGAAAGGAGTTTTGTCACCATCCAGAGTTGATCTCATCACCTCAACCTAGTTTTGAGATGATCTTGTCATCTTCACTGATGTTAGACATTGGCCATACCGGACGTCTCTGACCTAGTGGGAGCCACTTGCGTCACCATCAAATTATCCGCTCAAAAAAAAAGTGGCACCATATCAGATCAAACATATTTGCCTGTACTAGCTTCTCTTTCCAATGGCCTTTCTCTTGCTTTCTTTTAAAATTTTTTTTTTAAAGAGGTAAATAACCTCCCAGCCCGTTTGATTCCTGTCTTCGACGACACACCGTCGTCAGCGCCCCTTTCGGCGTCTTTCCGCTGGATTCCAGTGACAGGTAATTTATTCGCAAAACCCCCTTCCGGAGAGTTAACACTCATAACCTCGCGGTTCGCTGCCCCGCGAGCTCGCATAAGAGGTGGGAACCTTTGCGCCTCCCACAAAGCAGCCATATAGGCGGCGATCCTTCTGCTTCTGCAGAGCGTACCCGCGCGGTAGCAAACCGCAACAGGGGAGGATTAAAAAAAAAGGAAATACTTCGATTGTGGAAAACGTAGCGGTGAAATCGTGACTGCCTACGTCATCTTATGGTTTTCCTCGTCATCGCGACCCTCGAGCGTAAGCCGTTCCCGATGGTGACTGGGCCCCACACTCATTACCGTTTTTTAACAGAAACATTAATCACCTGTCCAACTTGCTGCGTCACATCCTTTTTTCTATCATGCATCGGCAATCACTATCCCCAATTATAATTAAAGAGTTCTTTATAAAATAATTTTATTTTAATAATTATTTAAATATACTTATAAAAATATGTTTCCTTCTCGCGACCATCACTTCCTCACATATCATATTATTTTTTTCTCCTATTTATACCACACCATCTCTTGCCACATCACTCACCTTATCAAAGTCCTTTGTCCCGTGATAGGAGAGGCAAATCCAAGTCACCTTCTTGATTAAAAGTCCTTTGCCCGGGAGTTGAAGAGGACAATTGAAGGAGAAGTGCTTTGCGCGCGTCCACTAAGACAAATGATTTGTCAGGATGCGTTCGTCCAGGTAAATCATTTACTCGAGTGGATGTGCATGAAGTATTTCTTCAATTGAAGAGACCTTACGAATGGTGGAGTTTGTGCTTGTGTGACTGCGAAGGGAGTTTGAACGAATTAAAAATTTGTCCAAATTTTCAGTAGTAAAGACTGAAAAGTGAAAGATAAAGACCTATATATCTCTGTTCGTGCAAACTGTAGTTTAATGGGGTAAACTAGAGGGTATTTTAATATCTTAAGCTATGTTTAGTATTTAGATAGAAGTGAGGTTATCTTTAAATTTTTGAAAATATCTTCAACATTTTAAAGATAACTTCATTCTATCTCCAATCTATCCAAATACTAAACATAGTCTTAAGAATTAATTGTACACATTTTTGTTATTTATAAGTAAATTTATTAATTAGCTCCTTCGATATATAAATGTTTTACAACTTACACAATTAAACAATAGTTACCGAAATAGAGATCGTTTTTTTACTCAAATTATTTTTTTTATAAGAATGATAAATTTTCAAATTGAGTCATTTATATAAAATAGCCTTAGCATTACACAAATATTCTTAAAATTACACAATTATATATGTAATAAACTAATATGCACAATTATCTCTTTAGATACAAGTACGCTCCAGCTTAGATCATTTTAAGCTATAACTTTACACAATTAGATCTCTTGCATTTTCAAATTATTTTATGTGAGGATGACAGTTTTCAAATTGACCTATATACATAAATAACCTTAAAGTTACTCAAGTATGCTTAAAGTTATACAAAATATCCTTAAAATTATACACTTATTTAATGTTACACATTTGTAAGCACGATAATATATAACAAATCAATGTGCACAATTAACTATTTAGATACACAAATATATTCCATCTTACATCATTAAGCTATAGTTTATAGAAATAAAAATATCTTGCTAATTCTTTTTATTTTTGTGCGGATGACAAGTTTTCATCCTCAACCATATGCACAAATAGCTTTGACATTATACAAGTATTCTTAAAGTTACACAAAATATCCTTAAAGTTACACAATTATATAATGTTATATATTTGCAAACACACTAGTATGTAAGAAATCAATTTGTATAATTAACTTCTCTGATATGCAAATATATTCCATCTTACACAATTAAATTATAATTTACAGAAATAAAGATTGAAATGGCTCAATATCTCATATTTGCAACGGATCGTTGGAGGCCTGAAATGATTAGAAAAGTACTGGATGGCGCTTTGTGGCTGCAAGAAGGAGACCTTTAAAGAAGAGCAGAGGATTAGGGGGTCCTAAGAGTGGCGTCCCAAGGAAGAATCTTCTGATGCTTAAGTTAGAACCCAACAAAAGTAAAGCAAGAGGGCGAACGGTTCGAGATTTCTCCCCATAGTGTTGGTGGGTCAAGAGTTTTTTGGGCTGCAAATTTTATTACCTCGCATTGAAGGGTTCCTTATGGGTTCTATATGCTTTGAGCCGCCCAGTCGATTTTCATGTGTCGAGACTGCGGCATGGTCAAGGCTATGGGCCTTTGACTTTCTCATGATAGAGCTTTCCATACACATGGCTCAGTGGGTCATCATCGACCATACGTAGACTATCTCGCTAGCCATGATTGGGAGCAACTTTAAGTCATCTTCTCGTACGCATACCATCCCTCATTGACGTCAGGGGGTCAACTGTGACGTAGGCCAATCTCCTTTGACATATTCACGAAGAAGTGCTGAACGTCGGTGAACATTATGGGCTTTAGGGCTTGCTCCTATTGGTATGCATACCAACCGACTAGGCTAGGAGTGTCTGCCGCTTCCCCACCGAGCTATGGCTTTGCAATCCTAGAAGAAGATCGGGAGAGAAATCCTCTTAGTCAGATTGTTGGATTACTCGTTGGGCCAGCTAACATCTTCTCGAGGTAGGCATAGGGTATGATGAGCTAGCATCTTGCCATTTTACGTTCCGAGTCGATTAACTTGTGAGCCATCTTCTATCACTTGGGTTGCCCTTCTCGTGCCAATGTCAAGAGAAGGAGCCCTTTCCGTTGGGCCAACGGATCAAGTGCTCGTCAACTCTTCATGTGCCTAGTTTAGGAATCGAGTTCTCAACAAGTGGGCCCTGTCGTGCTTTCGTCGGACAAGCCCTATTTGATAATCAAGCTATCACCCAATAGGCCAAACTAGATCACTGGGCCTTATGACTTGGGCCAAAGGATCGAGATTCTCCCTCTCCGAAGATCTCTTATTCAAATTATTCTCTGTGAGTGTGACATGTTTTCAAGTTGAGTCATATATATATAAATAGTTTGATTGTTACACAAAAATTCATAAAGTTACATAAAATATTCTTAAAGTTATACACTTATATAGTGTTATATATTTGTAAGTACATTGATACCTAACAACCAATGTGTACAATTAATTCCTGACATATACAAATACATTCTAATTTATACTATTAAGCTACATTTTACACAAATGGAGATCTAGAAGTTTCCATCTTTTACTTTTCAACATTAATTTGTTATTGGGAAATTATATAAATTTCTAGTTCTTTCTGACTCCCTTCCCAAGTTTATTGCTCTCTCTCTCTCTCTCCCCAACTCTCTATTTCCCTGCAAACCCTCTCCCCAACAGCCCTCTTTCTCCTCCAAAACCCTCCTCACCTTCCCTATCGTAGGAGCATTAATCTCTGTCGTCTAAGAATATCTCTAATGGGCCTATGACTATTCGAGGCTCACCCCTACCCCCCTTTCAAGTTGTTTGGTGGAGTGAGATTGTGGCCGTCTGGCGTCTACCACCTACCAAAAGTCAGCTTTTGGGTTCTCCTTTTGGGGTTCTCCCTCAACATTTGAGTTAATAATTGGGAGCTTGTTATTTAATGATTGTCAATTGTAGTTTATTTTGATTATTATTGTCACTTGTTTACCCTTTATATCCATTAATATTCCTTCTGAATTTCGGACTCAAAGGAGGTAGATCAGATATCTAACTTTTTCGAGTATAAATATGAAGAGCGCTACAAGATAGGTGGTATAATCATGTTTGGGCCGGAACCAAACGGGCCTCCACTAGAGAGAGTAGGGAAGACGATCGCCGGTGAGGACGAGAACCTGCAAGACCAGAAGAGGATCAGGGGGGCCCGATGAAGACCGGGGAAACCCTCCGATGCCTAAGTTAGTGGAGAGCTTGCAAGGCAGGGGGTTTCGGAGTATGAGAGTGTGTTCGCGTGAGGAAGAGAACGTCCCCCTGCATGGTACTGTACCTGTGCTTTTATAGGTGTCGATGCCAAGGCCAACGTGCGTAATGTTGGTAGATCGTGCCTGAAAAGGCGCCTTGATGGACGCGCATAACGAGAGGAGTTATGCGCTCAGGCGCCCGTTGGGCTGCCAGGCAGTTCGTGCCTCTTGATGGTGGAGTACGTGGCCTGGGACGGTTACAACTGCGCCATAAGCCAGAGAACCTGCTCGGCACCCTTTGGAAACACTTTCCGAACAGGTGACCCACATGGGGGCTCGAACATGCTGTTCGTGATATCCAGGGTTGTTCCGCGCAGCAGGTTACTGTTCCTGTTCGGAACCCCTCCGCAGTTGTTCGGTGTGGAAGGGCAGATGACCTGCTCGGGATATACCGCCGCGAAGCTTGACAGTGTCCGATCAAAGGGGGGCGGTACCTTGGAGATCTTGAAGCCGTCTTGAAAAAGACGTGGCCCGTTGAGATGGGGCCACATTTGATGACAGGACATGCGAGGGCCGTAGTGGGCCATCATGGGACTAGGTGGTCAAATTTGGCCACCACACTTGCCCCCCACGCTCTCGAGTGGCTCGGTGAGACGAGCGCTTCGAGGGCGTCACCTCCACATTTAATGCGATGGTCCGTTGCGGGGTGCCGCCGCTGGGAGCCTTGGAAGGCGGCTAACCCATCATGATGGGTGCAAAGCCGCGCCATGCCTGAGGTGCCGCCGCTGCGTTCAGACGATTGCCAACGCTGTACCCAAAAGGGCACTTTCAAAAACGGGAAGGAGCGGCGTTTCAGGGCCAGCCTCGAATTTCGTTCCCTCCTCTTTCCTTATGAGGAGGGGAAGAGACTAAGGCGGGAGCTACACCTCCCAGAAACCTTCCAGCCTTGTAACTTTCGTGTTTTCTTGCCTTCCCCTCCTTCCATCTTCTCCTTCGTCCCCTTGCGCCGTCGCCGCTTCCTGCAATCCTTCCAGCGATGGCGAGCAAAGGGAAAGCCGCTGCCGGAGTGAGCGGGGTGTCCGTCGCGGCGTCCAGCGGACCACGGTGCCGCCACTACAGCGGACTTCGCGAGCGCTTCAGGATCGGGGACGAGTACGAAATCATCGACGCCAAGGAAAGTGACTCAATCCTGGTGAACAAACCAGGCTGTCTGCTCCTCTTTGTGGATCACCTGGAGGCAGGCTTCCGGCTGCCGCTGCCGGAGGTGGCGAAGGCGCTCCTGAACTGCTGGGGCGTTTCGCCGATACAACTGACGCCCAACCCCTGGAGATACATCTATATCTTCGGTGTTATCTGCAAGATCAAAGAGATCCGGGGCTCGGCGGATGTTTTCCGAGCTCATTTCAAGCTGTCTGCTTCGCGGGCGTCAGGAGCAGACGTTTACTACGCCAAACACCGAACAGACCGGATGCACATCGGACTGTCCAACAAGTATTCCAACAACAAGGGTTGGATGGACAGGCTGCTTTTTTGTGCGCCACCGGAGTGGTGCTGAGTGGGGATTCCCCACTGTCGTCCGCCCAGCACGGAAGGATAGCTTTCCGAAGCTGATCCAGGATGAGGCGAGGGCATCGGATAAGCTTCTCCGAACTGGTGTTCGGAACGGAGAAGGATACGTGACCGAGTACACGCTTGTTAAGTACGGGTTGAGCAAACCATGGAGTAAGTATACGACCTCTCGGTTGTTTACTCTTAGGTTTTTGTGTCCTCATGCTAACTTTTCTTCTTCTTGCTTTCTTTGCGCGCAGCGGCCGCAGAGCTGGAGGCCGGAAGGGATCAGGAGGCGAATGAAGACTTTGCCGAACAGATCCCTGTCTTGGCGCACATGGTGTATGAAGGCGATGATGTCGCCGCCGTTGTCCGGATTCCCTCTGCAGTGAGGGTTGGCGCCGCGGTAACAACGGCGCTTGTTGCTCCCTCGCCAACTGGGGGGCGCCCAGCCAAGGCACAGGCTCCTGAAAAGGGGCCTGGGAAGATTCTCCTGAAGAAGAAGGCCACCAAAGAGGTGGTTCCGGCTGGAGCTCGGGCCTCTCCAGTGGAGGGTGACGGAGCGAGCCGGACTTCCGCTTATGCAAAGAAGAGGTCGGCTCTGTTCGAAGAGAGCGCGGAGGAGGCGGAAGAACTCCGTGCTGGGAAGAGGAAGAAGACAGTCCAAGCTACCCCTCCACGTGCCGAGGAGGGGACTGAAGAAGAATAGGAAGCGCAGTTGCTGCTGCGTAGAAGGAGTAGGGCTGTAGAATCGGCTGATCAGGGAGTGCCACAGGTGGCCTCCGCGACGCGCCCCGAGGTCGCGCAGAAGATGGCGACCGAGCTAGGGCTCATTTTTGTAAGCGAGGGGTCCGGGAGCTCTGCTGGAGGAGAGGCCAGGGGATCCACCTGCTCGAAGGATAGGGAGCCCTCCGGTGCTTCCAACGTTGGTGGTTCCGAGCACGGTGCTACCAGCAACACCGCAGAGGTTTCTTCTAGGAGGAGAGTAGAGATTGCGGCGTCTCCTGCTCGGCGGGAGGAGGACACTGCTGCAATGGCAATTTCCGCCCCTGTTGGGGTGGTAGCCAGTAGCGCTATAGCTCCGGCGCCAAGCGCAGCTCCGTCCGAAGGACAGGAGGTGGTTCCTGCTGAAGGGGCCACTGAAAAAGTGGCTGCGACGACGGGGACGTCCGAAGAGGTTGCTACTACCCCTAGGGGTATCCTGCCCCCCATGCCCCCCACCGAGGAGGTTGCTATTGTAAATGCAACCTCCAAGGTAGTCGAAGATACTGGGGCGGATGCTGCGGGTGCTGGGGACGGTGTTCGGGCTGAAGAGTCCGAAGACGACTGAAGACCCCTTAGTGAAGCGCTGCTCAAAAGGCTTCCCGAAGATCCCTCTGTGGCAGCGTTGGAGGCGACCCTTCGGCGTATGGAGAACGCGCCAAGGAAGCTGCCCCCTAGCCCCACTGCCTCTTACCTTGAACGCTTAGCAAGGTGCCAGGACCTTCCCGCCGAGAAGACTCCGGAGATGCCAAGAGAAGAATATCATCCCGAGAACCAGGATGATGATGTGGCAAGCGACGTCGATCTGGAGGCTCTTTTGGACGGAATATCCACATCGCTGGGCGTTCTGAAGGCTCTGGCTGCTCGGTCCCGGAAGCAGAAATACCTGTACGAAGCGCAGTCGGCTTTCTGCAAGGACCTTACAACGAGACATAAGGCTCGCGAGGCTGATTTGGAGGAGAAGGTGAAAAACCTCAAAACTGCCCTTCAAGCTTCGGAGCTGAATGTTGCCGTGGCCCGAGCCGAGAAGGATGCTCTGGCCAAGGTGGTCTCAGATGCTGGGGTCCGCGCCGTGACGGATTACAAGGCCGGATCAGACTATAAGGAGGAATCAGAGCAGTATGGGGACCACTGCTATAGAGTGGGTCTTAATTCCGGGAGGGACTTCGGAGAGCGTTTATCCTGGGTCGAGCGCGCCCGAGAAGCTTTCGAGGCCGTTGTTCGGGAGTGCCGGCGTCGCACCAATGATGCCCGCTTGGATGATGTGCGCTTCGCGCAATTCCAATCTGGGCGGATGCCTTCTTCAGATGAAGGTGCTGGCCCTTCCGAACAGGCTCCTTAGCTTTCTTCTGCTCCATATCCTTCTTATACCCTTTTTTTGTAACCGCAGCCAAGAAGGGCCTGCTTGTAAGAACAAAACTTTTTGTAAATGAAATGATCTGCTCATGAGCTTGTCTATAGCTTCATTTTCTCTATCTTCTCCCTTTTTGTGGTTGCTCCTGCTCGGATCGGAATCCGCTAGCTTCATAAGTGTTGCATGTAAAACGCAGATCGTTGGGAATCGTAAAGGAGATTCCGATCAGGTGCATATGCTAAATACTTGTGAAACAACAGGAGTGGGGAGGAGAGAGGTAGGATGCTGACAAAAGGCTTTTATAAATGATAAGCCTTAAGGTTAGAAACATGCCAAGTCCTGGGTATGGCTTCGCCACTAGGAGTAGTTAACTTATATGAGCCTTTTCCGAGGACATGGGTGACCTGATAAGGTCCTTCCCATTTGATGGCAAGTTTGCCGACTGCTCTTCGGGGATCCGAAGCCGAACAGCGGCGCAGAACCAAATCTCCCACATTGAACCGCCTTTCCCGAACTCGCGCATTATAGTATTGTGCGAGTCGTTGCTGATAAGAAATGAGGCGAATGCTGGCGTCGCTTTGTCGTTCGCCCAGCATATCCAAGTTCTCTCGAAGAGCACGGTTATTGGCGGCTTCGTCGAAGTGGGTTGTTCGGATAGTTGGAAGGGCCACCTCCAGAGGTACAACTGCTTCCGAGCCATAGGCCAAGTGGAAAGGTGTTTCCCCTGTAGCTACCCGAGCAGTCGTTCGGTGACGCCAAAGGACGTTTGGGAGCTCGTTGATCCACGATCCACCTGCAGCCTCCACTCTCGTGCGGATCCCGTGCAGCAGTGTTCGGTTGGCGTTTTCGACCAAACCGTTAGCCTGGGGATGAGCCACGGAGGTGAAGTGGTTGTAGATCCCGAGCTCAGCGCACTTCTGCTTGAAGAAGGTGCTGTCAAACTGCTTCCCGTTGTCAGACGTAATCACCCTTGGGATGCCAAACCTACAGAGAAGGTTCTTCCATACGAACTTCCATGCGGCTTGTTCGGTGATTGTGGCAACAGGTTCGGCCTCGATCCACTTGGTGAAGTAATCGATGGCCACAAACATGAATTTCTTCCGCCCTTGGGCCTCTGGAAAGGGGCCCAAGATGTCAATGTCCCATCTGGTGAAAGGGCGCGGCTCGAACAGACTGTGAAGCTGTTCAGCTGGCTGCTTGATGAGTACTCCGAACTTTTGGCATTATGTGTAGTACCCCAGAAAATCTATTAATTAAAAATTATGGATAAATTAAAATTTTATCAATTAATAAATTCAACCAATTAAAATATACGCATCATTATTTCATGTGTATAAACCCCTATAAAAATTTCGTAAAAATAGTACTTATACTTTAAATAATGTTCTCTAATGACCCACCATGAAATTTGGGCATAGAAAAATCGTTTGGACTTACTTTAAGAATTTATGCGACTTACTAGCATAATTAAGAAATAAGTCGAAGAACTCATTATTTTATGACCCAAAGTGGATTATAAATTAAAATAAACATGTGGGTAGACTTTAAATAATATGGGATGATAGCCCATTATGATATTTGGACCAATGGACAATCTTGGCCCATAAATAAATTTTTTAATGAAAATGATAGATAAAAACCCATTAAGTAAAGTAAGTACATGAGTTGTTCAATTAAGCTCACATGAGTTATGGGGCCAAGAGTAATTGCCCAAATGATGAATATTAGAAATATTAGCATGAATAATATTTATTCAATTTAAAAATATAAAATTACTTGAATAAGTGTGATAAATAGATTTAAATTAGAATAAATGATGAATAAATAGAAACTAAATCAATACCCATTAAGTTAAATTAGTAATGGGTTTGGTTAATAGACCTAACATGAATTGTTGGGCCCAAATGAGAAGAGCCCATCATGAGATGGGAAGTAATTATGCTAAATTCGTACCTACAAATAGTAATAAATAGAAAAGGGTTAAGATAATGACTATTTTAACTCTTACTTATCTTAAAAAGAGTCCTAACCCTAGTGTAACCTAATAGGACTCTATCCTAATCTAAAATTGGGATTTAGATGAGAGACAATTGGGTTAAATATAAGAGACCCAAATTAAATAGGGAAATTCGTAACTATATTATCTCTTAATTAAAAAGGGGTCATTAAAGCACTAATATGACTCATATATATCTTAAAAAGAGTCCACATCTCATCCTAACACATTAGCCATGAAATTAGATCTCTCCCTAAGCCAATTAGTGGATTAATGCTAGAATATGGGAGATAAATGTGTAAATTCGGAGTTAATATTTAAATAAATTAAAAAGGGATAAGATAATGACTAAACTAGCTTATAAATGTCTCTATAAGAGTCCTAATCCTATCCTAAACTATTACCCACGAAATTAAACCTCTCCCCTACTCATTAGGTGGATAAATGGTAGAAAAATAGAGGATAATTGTGAATTTTCAAAATTTAGGAGAGAAGGGAAGAGTACGGAGTTGTGTGGACTCTATTACCACCCTATACACTTCTCATTTGACCCTATCAACCCTATTTTTGTGGCTGGAGTTCTGGAGCATGAGGAGAAGGGTTGGAGCAAGGAGAAGAAGGAGGTTGGAGCAAGGAGAACTTCGAAATTCGTCACCCCTCAACCCTAGGATCTTTACAGCGCAAAAAGGTAGGCAATCTCTCAAGTTAAAATCGTGAAATAATTAACCTAGGTAGCCTTCATGTACCTCTTCTAAAGCTCTATGATTTCGTGGTATTTCGTTCACCTATTTGGGATAATTTAATTCGTAAAATCCTGCTGTCACCATGAACTCGAATCTCATGTTTTCTCTAATACCTTGCAAGTACTTGTTCCCATGCTATGAGAAAATTCTCATTGATACTACCATGTAATAGCTTTCAAACTCCCCTGGTCTTGCTTGATTTAGATCTCCCATGAGGGAGAATTAAATCTTTGAATATCTATCAGACCTGTGCACTCGACCCTTCTTGTTTCCTTTTTAACCTCGTGCAAACTTGACATCATTCTATGATAAAATTATCATAAATACTACTACATGTTAGCTTTCAAACGCCGCTGGTTTCATAGTTTTTCATTATGTATTCATCCCTGAATAATTCGTTGAACTCTGACTGCGCCTGTTTAGGTCACCGAAAAGTAACCTGATCAATGCATGTCTAAACCTTGTCTATTTTCAAATTAATCGTGCATGTTGATAGATATACATGTCTACATTCGTTTAAAACTGGTTTCATGCTTTTTGGACCACCGTACTATTTTATATGGAATTTAGAACGTCCCTGTATCACAGAGGACTCGCCCAGAGAAAAATGGAAAAACCAGGACCGCCCCTATTATCGCGGCGGCGCGATACGCCGCGATAAGAGGAGTGTCGCGGTCGGCCTTCAGGCCGCGTCATGAACGCGACGGACCTCGCCGCTGCGTTCCCAACCCGAACCAGGCCAGACCGGCCGGTTCGCCTGTCGCGCCAGGCCGCACCACCGCGACTTGAACCGTGACAGGATACCCTGTCGCGACACTATGAGTAACGCGTCCATGCACCCCGTCGCCTTCTTAAAATTTTGGCCAGAATCTCATATTATGCATATACCCCTGCTTTATTTGCCATATAACCCTTATACAAGTTAAACCACGTATTGTTAAGCTTAATAATCGACCTGAATATTTTTATTTAAATAATTCTTGTTAATTTAAAAGCCGTGAGCACGACTTGTCATATCCTCAAGATTTCTTTACACTTGCACACTCATAACATTGTAAATTGCCATTGACCTTGATAAATTATGCAATAATGTATTCGGTAAATTAGCAAAATAAATGACTAAGTTACCCTATTTTGTTAAATACAATTGTTTCCGTTTTGACTCGCGCATTTTATCTACCGTTACCGTTTTCCCTCGGCCTTCGAGCACTCGAGGCACGACGGACCCGTTTTCTACACACTTTCCCTTGACTTGGACCACCTCTCCACCGAGAATACTCTCGACTGGACCAGGGACTCCTTGTCAAGACCTCCGTAAGTCTTCTTGGCTTTGGCGCACGTCCTTAGTCAACGAGCTGGTTGTACCCTAAAACCCGTTACACCTTAGGGATCAGTACGATCCATGGCCTTAGTGTTCTCTCCTTATCTTGCGATCACACTGGACCATCTAGCCTGTGTTCATAGCACGGCTAGTGGGCGGTTGTGACTTCCACCAGACTGACGGTACCTGACTTGGTGCCGTGCAACCGTTACTATCGTGTGTTTCTCGTCATTTTACACATATGTCCCTATCTCATCTGATATCTCGTTACTCTCATCTGTTCACGTTCTCTCTACACTCTCGTCTAGTTCATCTACTACTCTCATCTATTCTTGGTACTCTCTTGGCCATTTGTGATTGTCTAAGATAACAAACATGACTATGCTAGGCAACATAATAAGGGCCCGATCTGGTCCTTGGGAGGAGCACCTGAAAGGCTATAACTCGCGGGGGTCTAATGATCAGGTGATGGCATACACCAAACGCATGACTATCAAGATTTAATCTAAGACAATTCACAAACATTCATGTACATGATACTTGACTTGTGGTTGATAAAATGATGGACCAAACGCATGTTACTTGCTTTACTTGCTATCGTGACTAGTGCACTGTTGTGCAACCATACACGCTATCTCGTTACACGCTATCTCGTTACACGGCCAGTTCTTTATCATCCTAGTTTTACAATAATCTTTTGAAATGTATTACCGTTCACGTGTTATCTTGTACTATTACTCTCTTGACTATACTTGATCGTTCTCTCTAGTTAACCTACTTTACAAGATATTAATCACTTAAAGCATGCTTGTTTACACGAGATATTAAGTCCTACTGAGCGTTATCGCTCACCCTTCGTTATTTGTCATTGTGTTTCAGGTAAGTCAGATGATGACCTTACACACAACAACGGGATTGGACTGGAGTGATGAGCGTCCTGGAGTCATAGCGATGGAATATCTTTAGTATCATAGAGTCTAGATAATTAGTTGCTTAGTTATCATTTCCAATGTAATAATGTTATTGAGCCCTATGTTTTGGCTCTAAATTAGTGATTGTAATAGTTTAGATGAATTATCAATAAAATGAGGAGTTTTATTACAATTATTGTTCATTAGATGCTCTGATATTTGCGGATGTATGCGCAATTTACGTTACCATACTCGTTGTTCATGCCTCCCCGATTTATTCCGCTGCTAAATTGGCGGGGCATGACATTCTGGATATTTCCGGACGAAGGACATGCAATCCTTCTGAAGAGAAGGCCACCAGAACCCTGCTCGGATGATGCTGCGCGCTAGCGTTCTGCCCCCCAGGTGGCTTCCGCACAGCCCCTCGTAAACTTCTTCTGTGGCCGCAAGGGCCTCCTCAGGGTTGAGGCAACGCAGAAGAGGTCTTGCAAGGGACCGTCGGTACAGCTTGCCTTCTACGAGGGTGAAGTGCTGAGAGCGCATCCTGAATTTCCGAGCTTCGTCCTATTCGGGCGGAAGCTCTCCTCGGAGAAGGTATGCCAAGAGAGGGTCCACCCAACTTGGGGTTGGTGGGCCGGTTTCTATGGCTGCTACATCAACCTCGTGCTCGGCAAAGCGAGCTCTTCAATAAACACAGAGCGGGAAGGGGTGATGTCACCTGAAGATGCCAATTTGGCTAGTGCATCAGCTCGCGCGTTCTGCTCCCGTGGAACATGTATAACTTCGAAGTATACGAGGCCCTCTGTCTGGCTCTTGACCTGTTGGAGGTATTGAGCCATGCGGGGTTCCCTCGCTCTGAACTGTCCGCTCACCTGGCTGGCAACCAGCTGGGAGTCACTAAAGACTCTAAGCCGAATGACTCCAAGGTGCCTAGCCATGCGGATCCCGGACAGCAAAGCTTCGTATTCGGCCACGTTGTTGGAGGCCGGAAAGCGGAAATGGGGGGCGTATTGGAACTCTAACTCCTCTGGGGAGGTGAGGACCAAACCTGCTCCACTTCCGGTGACACAAGAGGATCTATCCACATAAAGCTCCCATGGGGGCTCGTCTGCCAACGGTGGATCCTGCTCGGCCGGAAGGGTACATTCCGCCACGAAGTCCGCCAGCGCCTGCGCTTTGATAGCCGTCCTCGGTCGGAAGCTGATGTCGAACTCACCAAGCTCTATCGCCCACTTAACCAACCTGCCGGAAGCCTCCGGCCGCTGAAGGATGGATTTCAGCGGCTGATCGGTTAGAACTGTAACGGAATGGGCCTGAAAATAGGGCTTAAGCTTCCGAGCAGCTGTGACGAGAGCAAGGGCGAGTTTTTCTGCTCTGGGGTACCTCCTTTCAGCTTCTTGGAGGACCCTGCTGATGTAGTATACAGGATGCTGCGCCGCTCCTACTTCTCTGATCAAGACCGCACTGATGGAGTGTTCGGTGACCGAAAGGTACACAAACAGAGGTTCTCCGAGCACAGGCTTTGAGAGAACAGGAGGGGCTGCCAAATATGCCTTCAGCTCGGTGAAGGCGGCTTCACACTCATCAGTCCACCGTACTTGCCCCCCTTGCTTCGAGGCGCTTTTAGGGCCTCGGAGCAACTTGAAGAAGTTAAAACTTCTTTCTGCTGCTCGGGACATGAACCGGTTCAGTGCCGCAAGACGCCCCGTCAGGCGTTGGACGTCGCGCACTGTCTTTGGGCTGCTCATCTCAAGTACGGCTTGGATTTTTTCCGGGTTTGCCTCTATTCCCCTGTTTGATACGAGGAACCCGAGGAACTTACCCGACCGAACACCAAACGCGCACTTGGCGGGATTGAGCTTCATATTATACCTTCGCAAAGTTGTGAAAGTTTCCTGGAGGTCGGAAATGTGGTCAGTACTCGGAAGTGTCTTGACCAGCATGTCATCAACATAGACCTCCATGTTGCGCCCGATCTGCTGCTCGAACATCTTGTTGACCAGCCGCTGGTAAGTCGCGCCTACATTCTTCAGACCAAAAGGCATTCTGGTGAAATAGTATAAGCCTAGGTCTGTAACGAACATCGTGGCGTCTTGATCCAGGGGATGCATGCTGATCTGGTGGTAACCAGAGTAGGCATCCAAAAAGCTGAGAAGCTCGTGTCCGGAAGTAGCGTCCACCAGCTGATCAATGCGCGGTAGAGGGAAGTTGTCCTTGGGCGTTGCCTTATTGAGATTTTTGTAATCCATGCACACACGCCATTTGCCGTTGGCCTTGCGTATGAGGACCACGTTGGAGATCCATCTTGGATATTGGGCTTCTCGGAGGAGCCCAACAGTCCGGCTTTTGACCACGTGATCCTGAATCACGGTCTGCCGTTCTCGGTTCACAAGTCGCCTCCTTTGCTGAACTGGTGGGATCCGGGGATCCAGCCGGAGGCGATGCACCATGACCTCCGGGGGAATGCCTGGAAGCTCATCATCAGACCAGGCGAACACGTCCAAATTGGCCAGCAGGAAGGTTGTGTAGCGCTGCTGCTCGGCCTCTGTCAACAAGGCGCCAATGTACAAGACGTGTTCGGGGTCATCGTCCACCTGGATGGGGATTAAATCTTCCGCAGGCGTCCCTCAGCTGGTGGAAGGCTGATCGGAGGTTGAAGGGGCTGCATCAGCGAGTGGTTGCTTGTCCCTTAAGGAGAGGACATAGCAACGACGAGACTCGCGCTGACATCCGAGCACTTCGCCCACTCCGCCCACTCCGCCCGGAGTAGGAAACTTCATCTTCTGATGGAGGGACGAAGGTACTGCTTTGATGCGCCCGATCAGACCTCTGCCGAGGATAGCATTGTATCCAGGCATGTTGTTGATGACCAGGAAGTCAACAATTTTGGTCACAGCCTTTGGAGCCGTTCCCAAGGTGATCGGAAGGCGAACCCTTCCCATGGGCTGGACCGAAACTCCCGAAAAGCCGAACAGTGGCGAGTTTACAGGGGTGAGTTGATCGGTTCGCAGGTCCATGAGGACAAAACAGTCGTAAGCCAAGACATCAGGGGCGCTTCCATTATCTACCAGAATCCGGCGCACATTACAGTGGTTGATGGTGGCCGAAATGACCAATGCATCAGTGTGTGGGGTCGTAACCCCTACAAGATCTTCATCCGAGAAGGTTATAGCCTCCTCGGGTTGTGCGCGTGCAGGACTGGCGAGATATGGAGCCGGCCGAGGTGCCGAAGGCCTATCGACGACATGCACTCGCCTTGCGTAGCCGCGTCGGCTTCGAGTGCTTTCTCCGCCTGCGCCGAAGCCTCCCGCGATCACGTTGATCTCTTGCCCATTGGGCTCGTTGTTGATCGGCTGCTCGGGAGTGCGGTCTCGGCGTCTAGGGCGCTCTTCGTTACGGCGCACGAACCATCCAAGATAGCCGCGCTTGATAAGGTCTTCGATTTCGTCCTTAAGCTGGCGGCACTCGGAGGTGTCGTGGCCATGGTCGCGATGAAAGCGACAGTATTTATTCTGATCGCGCTTCCGGGGGTCGGAGCGCATTCTCTGTGGCCACCGAATAAATGCTTCATTCCTGATCTCCGCCAGGATCTGTTCGGGTGCCACGGTGAGGGGGGTGTAGTTGGTGAAGGGGCGCGGACGGCGCGGAGAATCGCCATTGCGTCGTCCCTTCTTCCGATCTCGGTCGGAACCGTTGTCCGAAGGCCGCTTCTTATCCGACTACTCCCCCTGTTCGGCCCTACTCGCCGCCAGGCTCTCCTCGCAAGCCGCGTGGCGTTGTGCGATGGAGAGTAGTTCGGCGAGGGTGGCGGGCTGCTGGACGCCGAGGGTCCTCTGCAAGAAGCCGTCGCGAGTGCCCTGGATAAGGGCACTGGTTGCCAGAGGGACGTCCAGGCGCGAGATGCGAAGCGCCTCTGTTCGGAACCTCTTGACGAAGTCCCAGAGTGCCTCGCCTTTCTTCTGGCGCACGGCCAGGAGAGAAGCCGCCGTTCGCGGCTGCGACCTCCCACCAAAGAAGTTGTCCCTGAAGGACTTCTTCAGTTGGCGGAAGGAGGTGATGGAGCCCGCAGGGAGGGTTTCAAACCAAGCCCTGGCGGTTTCCTTGAGAGTTGCAGGGAAGGCCCTGCACTTGGCCGCATCTGATGTTCCGTGGAACACCATGTGCGACTCGAAGCCGTGGATGTGGTCGGCCGGGTCAGTGGTGCCGTCGTAGGGCGCGATGGTGGGCAGAGGGAGCTTGGAGGAGACCAGAGCCTCCAGGATCTCCCTGCTGAATGGGGAGCGAAAGTCCAAGTCATCCTCCACTGGAGCTTTTCCCTCCGCACGCTGGACCATCGCGTCCATGCGGCGCTCGAGGTCGACCACGCGCCTTAAGTGCCTGGCGAGCTCCTGCTCGGAGTTGGCGGGGCCCCCTCGTCCGGACGCGGGAGTTGCCCCCCACGACCGATCGAGGCGGACGGGGGGAGGCGACGGAGCGACGGGGCGAACGCCCGCGGCGCTCCGGTACCCGCTCTTCCGACGGAGCTCGGTGGGAACGGTGCGGCGAATCAGCCTGCTGTTCTTGAGGCGCCGGAGGGGCGCGAGAACGTCGATGCGACAATTCCGCCTGCCGCTCGTGCTGCAGGGAAACCGCCGGGGCCGCCGCTCCTGCCAGCTAAACCTGCAGGGCGAGGCAGATGCCCGTCAACTGCTGCACCTGCCCCCGAAGTTCTGCTACTTCAAGGGCAGTTGCAGGTGCGGCGACCGCTGGTGCAGGGACGTCGTGATTAGCGCCGGCAGGGGCGATAGCGACGTCAATAGGGGGGGATCGCCGGCGAGAGTCCCCTCGCGACTGACGGGACCTCGTCGCCCTGCTTCCTACGTTCTGGTATGTGGATCGTCCTCGAGCCATGGCTGCGTCGATTCCCACAGACGGCGCCAAATGTGGTGGTGTAATCCTGTTTGGGCCGGAACCAAACGGGCCTCCACTAGAGAGAGTAGGGAAGACGATCTCCGGTGAGGACGAGAACCTGCAAGACCAGAAGAGGATCAGGGGGGCCCGGTGAAGACCGGGGAAACCCTCCGATGCCTAAGTTAGTGGAGTGCTTGCAAGGCAGGGGGTTTCGGAGTATGAGAGTGTGTTCGCATGAGGAAGAGAACGTCCCCCTGCATGGTACTGTACCTGTGCTTTTATAGGTGTCGATGCCAAGGCCAACGTGCGTAACGTTGGTAGATCGTGCCTGAAAAGGCGCCTTGATGGACGCGCATAACGGGAGGAGTTATGCGCTCAGGCGCCCGTTGGGCTGCCAGGCAGTTCGTGCCTCTTGATGGTGGAGTACGTGCCCTGGGACGGTTACAACCGCGCCATAAGCCAGAGAACCTGCTCGGCACCCTTTGGAAACACTTTCCGAGCAGGTGACCCACATGGGGGCTCGAACATGCTGTTCAGTGATATCCAGGGTTGTTCCGCGCAGCAGGGTTACTGTTCCTGTTCGGAACCCCTCCGCAGTTGTTCGGTGTGGAAGGGCAGATGACCTGCTCGGGGATATACCGCCGCGAAGCTTGACAGTGTCCGATCAAAGGGGGGCGGTACCTTGGAGATCTTGAAACCGTCTTGAAAAAGACGTGGCCCGTTGAGATGGGGCCACGTTTGCTGACAGGACATGCGAGGGCCGTAGTGGGCCATCATGGGACTAGGTGGTCAGATTTGGCCACCACAGTAAGTTATTTTGATTATTATTGTCACTTGTTTACCTCTTTATATCCATCAATATTCCTTCTGAATTTCGGACTCAAAGGAGGTAGATCAAGATATCTAACTTTTTCGAGTATAAATATGAAGAGCGCTACAAGATAAGTGTTCCATAAACTGGCAGTATCAAGATTGCACTAAAATCCATACCATCTTAAAAATATCATCAACTGACCCTCTTTTTTTTCACTCTAGGTTTTCTAGAGTGAGAAGCTCTGCGTTTTCTTCCAACCGACTTTGCCTTGTTCTCTCGTCTCGCCGTCCGCACTCAGTCCAGAGGGGAGGGGGTTATTCCCCATTCATCATCGGAGCCCCCTCCCACTCCGTCTTTGTCACCGTCCGTCGGCCACAGGTGGGGGGTGCCCTCTCTCTAGTGCGTTAGTTTTGGGACTCCTATTCGGTAGGAGGTTTCTGTCATCGACGACTGGGGTTTCCCCTTTGCTAGTCGAAGGAATTGTTTCTCCAGCTGGCCGGAGAGTAGGTTCACCGGTCATCTAGAGAGTCGGTTGTGGCGATTTAGTAGGATCTGAGTTCTTGTTTATGTTTGTAATGTTTTCTCTATTTCCTCCTTTTGGTGGCTTGTGCTTGGCGATGTTTGACGCGGCAGCTATCTGCGGCAAACTTTTGTCTTCTATTCCGGTGGCCGGTGTTGCATGCTCGAAGGACCTTCTTTCACGCCGGTGACTTCAGATGGTGGCACCATTCACTTATCGTTGAGCTCTCCTTCCGACATTAGATTGATCTGAGGGCGCGGTTCCCCTTGCCGTGGAGCGACCAGTGATAATCGGCATTTGTTCATGGCGCTATGTGCGACAGGTATTCCTTCTGGTGTTTGGGTTTGTCCAAGAGGTATATATGGACCTAGGGTCCCTGTCATTTTCATGGCACAATGTCTTTTGCGATGCCCTGTTTGTACTGGAAGTAAGGCTCAGTGCAGAGCATTGATGGTGACCAGTGTTACCCATTGCTTGCTCTGTGTTTTTCTGTACTAGTTGCTTTGCGTAATGAAGGATCCATTTCACTTGTCCAAAAAAAAAACATCAACCGACCCTCACACCTTTGTGGTCACATCTATGTACATTTTCTATCATCATTCATCACTTGCCACTGCCGTCGATTATCATTATAGCAATCAAATAATTACCATTTATATGTTCATTAATTTTAACCTTATGTGTCTGCCATGATGTTGTTCGGGTGAGAGCACCCACTGTTTAACCTTCGAAGGGAAGACCAGCGAGGAACTGGGTGTTGTATGTGTAGACACGCGAATTTTCCCACCGCGGGCAAATTTTCAAGTTGCACTGTAACGCCACAAATGACCCTCATTTTGTCCTGAAAGAGCTTTTTCTCATCTTTTTGGATCTCATGCATTCTTTCTTGGTGCTTCCCAAGGGGGTCCGGTCGCGTCCACTATAGTGGACGCTTTTCTTAGAACCGCCTTTCAAATCGCGTCCAACATTCCTGCCGCGATTCATAAACCGCCTTTCGAATGGCGTCCTGGATCCCTGCCGCGATTCAGAGTCTAACAGCGGCCCAGAAAGTCTTCGCGCGCAGGCCCGTAATCATGACAAAATCCCTGAATCGCGTCCGTGTCAGACGACGCGATTCAGAGATGTCAAATCTGAGTGTCGCGTCAACAGACAGCGCATTCGTGGGTCGGTTGCCTCGAAACCACGCAAGTCTTAATCGCGTCCGGGCGTCCCGCCGCGATTTAATTCGCGGCGGCATGCCCCGACGCGATTCTGAGAGGCGGTGCAGCGATTCCCCATGCTCAAACCGACCTTCTAAATCACGGCCTACTGGCCAGACGCGATTTACTTCTTTAATTGCGGCTGCTGTCCTGGACGCGATTTTGTCCCAGAACCTTAAATCTCAACCAGCGGCCTTCTATTGAAAAAAGGGCTTCATTTGTTCGGTTGGAGGGGGTTTTTAGAGAGAGAGAGAGAGAGGTTTTAGAGAGAGTGTGTGAGATTTTAGAGAGAGAGGGAGGGGAATTCTCAAGCGGCGGAGCCCTGCTCAACGCCGTTTGCTTCCTCGCCATCCTCGTCCCTTGGAGCTCAACGTCGTCGTCTTCCTCTCCATCACGCGTACATCGGAGCGGAGCGCCATCGTCCTCCTCGTCTTCCTCTCCATCCCCCGTCGCCCAACCGGCAACGCCGTCACGCCGTCACGCCGTCCGACACTTGGGGAAGCACCCCCCTTCTTATTTGCTTTTTCCTTCCTCCGGACCCCATGTGGTCCTTTACATTTCCATATCACCCGGCCCCTACGTGGCCCTTTTTGCTTCATACACACACACACATGCATGCACACACATACCTATTTTAGGGGTTTTAAAAGCCACCACAAAAGGTGTGTTCTTCCCCTTTCATTTATGTCATTTTATCTATTTTTAAGAGTTGTATACTGCACATCCGTCAAATTCGCTTCTCATTTTATTGTCTTTTTTGCAAGGTAACCGAGATAAATCACCTTTGTCGGCCGGCCGGTGGAAGGAGGAGGGTGGACCCACACCCACATCCCGTGCTTTCTACGGGTGAAAGGTAACCCCTTTTCCGCCCGTTACATTCGGTGCCCTCGAGCACCTGTTGATCACAGTTTCTTTATTTTTTTGCCATTTAACGCTTTTTATATACATCCACCTTATGGGACCCGTGTCTTTCTTCGCACCCCCCTAAAAAGGGAGCGGGAAAAATCCCACGTCTACACTATGTCCATTGAGGATTAGACATAGGACTGAGGTGCATCTCAATGCCGAGCCTGGATAAAACCTTGTGCATGTGTGTGATTGTTTGTATATATAATTTCGCTATTAACTAACACTAACAATCGGTTTTAAGTTTCATTTTTGAGCAATAGAAATTGTAAAGCAACCTATTCACCCCTCCCCCCTTTGGTCTTGTCATCTGGGCCAACATAGATTACCTTGATCTTCGATGGTGTTAAACCAATCAGCCACATTTATGAAATGTGTCAATTGACCAATAAACATTGAGAAATACTTAGTGCAAGTATGCACCTTCACTTGAGTTGTAAGTGAGTTGGTCTTATAAATACTTAAGTTGAACTTATAAAAATTCAGATTGGACTCATAACTTACATGTTAGGGTTCATTGGTCCATCCTAAGTGGACCATATGCGCTCTCTCTTACAACTCAAATACCAGTGGCCAGCGGCTGATGGCCTGGCAGTCGACGTCTGGTGCCTCGCGATCGACGGTTGGAGATCGGCACTTGGCGCCCGTTCCTGGACAGCTGGTGCTCGGTGCCCGACGATCGGCGCCTGAAGATTGGCAGTTCGACACCGTAGTCAGCACAATGCCTGACGGTCAACGTTTGAGACCGACAAACTGGAGCTGGTGCTTGGTGGCCAGTGCCCGACAGTCGGCGCTTAGTGCCCTACGGCCAACGCTTGACGACGGACAGCCAGCTCTCGATGGCTAGAGGTCGGTGCCCAATGGCCATCGCCCGACAGCGGACGTTCAACAACCAGCACCGAACAATCGATGGCCAGTGATCGATGGCCGACGCTCGACGACGGTGGGCACATTAGCAGTCGGCGTTCGAATTCTTGCAGTGCTCGACGTCGAAGGGCTAGTTGTTAGCGGTGATCGCCCAATGCGTGTTTAAATTTTTTTTTTAAAGTACTTCAGAAAAATATTTCACTGGAAATTAAATACCAAAAAATTCAAAAAAATTATTTATGTGCGGGTACCAAACAAATATTTATATAATTTTTTTTCTTCTGTAAATATATTTCTTTGAAAAACTTTTTCTCCATAAATATATTTTACAACTAACGAGAAGAGTCTTAAATATTTCTCATCAGAATTATACAAAGCTAACGTACGGTAAGTTTAGATATGCATGCAAGCATTTTTTTTGTCCTCACTTTAACTTCTCTTGATCAAGCCGGGTCTCCCTCGAGACGCATCAATCAGTATTAAATGATAATTAACAGACCCCCACGGGTGACCATCGATAAAATTAATTAGGTCTTACTCCACACAGATCATGGAATCGATTAAGATATTCTGGTCATTAATATGGGTGTAACTAATGACATAACGTTTTGACAACGAGTGAGGTGGTAATTGTGGAGAATTTAAATATGTGCGCTTGTCTTCGTGAAAGCTTCATTAATTCCATGCATGGATTTTTGCAAGCATGAAAATGGATTACCTTAAGTTACGCTTGGGAATGTCCACTTTCAAAGTCTCGTGGGATAATTTAATTTAGAACAAAAGTAAAGATTAAAAATATATTAATCCTCACCATTTTAAATCAGAAAAGTTCCTTGTTTATTAACATGAAGAGAGTTAAATGTGAACTTCCAACCTCTCTATACCTGTTATGCCCAAAAAAAACAATTTAGGAGATCTCAACTTAATTAAAGGTATTCTTATTCCGAAATCAAATTTTCAAATAAGATCTGTTTGATTCTAGATAGGGTTGTCAATGGACCTCAATCCGTTGTCTATTTAGTTCATCTATTTTCTTATTTTTATAAGATACGAAATTTTGAAAAGAATTTTTCGATAATTTAATAAAAGTGAAAATAGATATCTAAATTCTCACAGGACGCGAAAATGGAAACATCCAATTTTGCATCCACTTTTCTTTTTTTTACTAATTTTAATATATATATAATATAATATTTTTACAATAAAAACTCATCAATCTTGAAACTTTGACTTTTAAATTTTTAATTCACTATCCTTGACGTTCAATCTTTATGCAAATGACATCTATTCTTATCTCAATTAGTGGCTAATCTTCTCTCTCTGATTCCATTATATAAAAAAAAAATTCTCTGACAATTCATATCTGTATATATATGTCTACTATCTATTGCTCAAATATTATATATAACTATATGATGTTATTATACTAATTTGATATTGTCATACTTCATTTAGTAAAGATCATTATTATATACGTGGTGGAGAAGATATGATAGAATATATCTTTTTATTTATTATTTTTAATTATCTATACTAGTAGATTATTAAATTTATATTTGTAATTATTCATAAATTTAATAATAATATACTTGTAAAATTTTAAATTTATTCTAATTATGTAAATATTATTATATCCAAAAAATATTTTATTTTTATTTTCTTTTCTATTTTTTCGACTTAAAGTAAAAAATAGATGCAAAAGTGAAAATACTTTTTCTCATTTTTATTTTTAACTCTAAAATTTCTTATGATGAGAGGAAGTAGAAACACTCATTTTTTTATTCTGAATCTGATCCATTGGCAACCCAAATTCTAGGTGATCAGTTCGCATTGAAATAAATTTTTTTTGTTACTTTTAGATCTAAACTCTGGGATAAATCACTTCAGCTGTTTTACGGAATAAGTTATCCACAATGCTTTAGCAACATTTTGTTGTATCACAGTCGTATAAAATATTAATGGATTCACGTGCCATAAATTATTGTAGAATATCATAAAAACGACATATTTGTTATATCTGAAATACTGTAAATAATTTCTTGTGATGCTTTCTTTACGTTTGCAGCGTTGCATGTTGCGCAGGATCCGACATCTTTTCTAATTGGTTTCCGTTGTTAGCACAAAACAGCATAAATTATAAATTGAAAGGATTCTAAAATTTTAAAAAAACTTTATTTTCCGTAAAGTTTCAATTAAATGATTTAATTAATAACGATATTTTACAGTATTTTGGAGTTAATAAAATCCTCGTCAGAGATCATATATGCATGTCCTCAGCCATGTCATGTGGGGGTGGTTTGGGCAATCCCTCCAAATGACTTGCTAGTACTAGCTAGGTGGGATCGTTAATTAGCACCGTGTTTTGTCTACATGTTAAATTTTAGAACAAACGTACTTGCTATATATTGATGTACGAATACAGGCTATCGATGACCGAAAGATCGTGTGCAGTGGCGGACAAACACATTAATTCTTTTGCTAAAAGACTTGGGAATTTACTAGGTGAGGTTTTTTTTTTTTTCTTTTTTTGGGACGAGGAACCCTTCTCTGTGTAATTCTGTGAGTTTAAATATTGATATTCGTAAATCTCAAAATTAAGATATTATAGTGTCTACTTTCTGTATATCCGTGTTATTTTTACTCTATTTGATCGAAAAAATTTTAAACTTACGCACCTCAAAAATTATATGTAGATCAGATAAATTCATTTAAAAATCAAATTCGTTACGTCCTACTTCTAAACAAGAATTCTAACATCGAGGATTGCTAACTTAGATTCTACTCTACGTGTAAATTTTCTAATAATTATTCTCTCAACAGATCAACCATACCTTTCCACATGTTATCACCCGCGACTATATCATTCTTTATTTTTGTCCTAACATCTCAATCTTCTTCGTCTTCTTCTTCGTCTTCTTCAACAATAAATATAGCAGCAGTAATTAGATGGAATTTTTTTTTTGACAGGGAATATACTTCTATCATATTAATCGAGAGACATTATATAATACATAAGAGAGAAAATAGAAAAGAAAAAGTATATCATCCATTGCATGCAAGCGTGGTACAAATATCGACAAATAAGATGAAGAAGTCCCACCATCAATTGAAACGATAAATCTTGTTTTGAGAGAAAAAAAAAATGCTCAATATTGATCATATATACAGCAAATGAGAAGAAAGTGATCAAACAATAAGGTCTAATATAAATAGTGTGCGGATATATCTCATTATACGAGCTCATCTATATGCTTCAAAAGTCACAAAAAATGGAGTGATACCTAATTAGAGATGGATGCATCGACCAAGCTTTTCCACTGTTGGTGATTAGCTCCCGACAAGGAACGTGCCAACTTAGGAGCATTGAATAAAGCACACACAGACAAAGAGGCAACTTGGGCTGGTACCCATCACCTCTTTCCCACTGTTAAGTGTTAACTTTCGGGTCCGGCGTGTTCCTATTAGTATATGGAAGGATCGGATTTTAATAATATTAGAGAGAAAAGTGTATAAAAATTCTTCCACCTAAATTTTATCACATTTTTATTTAAATTTTTATATAAAATACAGTTGGATCTATCATTTTCTTTCTAATACTTACGGAACCGATCCTCTTATGTATTGAGAGAATCCGAACTCTTAACTTTTGTTTCTTATGACTTGTGAGACCCCTCTTTCCAAAGTCTTCTTATTTGAAACCTCTGAACGGAACCTCTTCCCCACACACACCTCTTCATCACCCCCCCCCCCCCCCCCCGCCCGGTAACATGTTGTGTTTGTCTTCACCACCTTTATATGGACGACCCAGAATAAAATCTGCTAGATCCTTTTATAGGCTAAAACTGAGGTTTATTGGAATCTTTATGATTTTTTTTCTATATCTATAGCCAGAAAGTTCGCAGCCCATCATAGCTAGCACCTTCCTTTCAAAAAGAACGCTTAGGGTTCAAGCCCACCATTTTTTTTTAATTAGATATAGCTAGCTTAGGTCAAGTGACAAGCTAGGAAACTTCCTTGGTTTGGATTTAGGTGGCACATAAGAACAAAAAATCACCGCCTAGAACCTGTTCTGCGCTAAGGGAGAGGAGCACAAATATTCCTTAGTATTGTGAGTTGCCATCTAGCTGTGAATAGGAAGGCTTCCCGTAGGCTCAACAGTTGTGGAGCGATGCATAGGAGGTGGACCCTATAAGTGGAAGAAAGGCTTTAAGCCCCTTTTGCTCAAACCCTCACCTTCTCTTCCCTTACATATATGTCATGAAGGGGTAAAGTTGACTCGGCTTAGTAAAACTCATTCACAAAGTCAATTAAGATGTGAGGACAGAACTTGCAGCTCACTAGTGCCCCTCTCCCCTACCGCGGCACCATGACGAAGGAAGGGCATAGGTCTATCTTACTAGAGATTGATTTGTTAGGCTCACAAAACCCTCGACACTCAATCTAGAGTGAGTGCAAGTAGTCTTTAGTGAGGTCTGTTATTTCCAGATGATTTGTTGGATGTCAAAGTTGAGTCCTCGGCCTCTTGATTAGCAGTGAGGCTTATCCCTACAATGTCAAGACATGGCCATGCCAACAACTGGACATATCCTTATTGCGTTAGTGTAAGGCGACGTTGATTACTTGACACCAACCATTCCGCACTAGGACATATTAGTGTCACCTAGCTATCTGGCACGCCTGTTATTTTCAGAGCTTGATAACAACAACAAAGATCCTACCTCGGACATTCCACCAAAAAATATTATAAATAAATGTGTCCCTCACTTGTAGGTGGGATAGATATTGGGCAGGGTGAGGAAGGAGAGTTGGGGGGTTCGAGTCTAGATAGGGATATTAATTTGTCAGTGATTTGAGCTAATTTTTTATTAAAAAAAATATTAAGCTAGACACTTTCACAATTGGTAGGCTAGGTCAAATAGCGTGTTGACCTTTTACCCAAAGTCATTAATTATAACCCTTCACAAGCTTACAACTACTCTTTATGGTAGATAACATGGCTCTCAAAGGGGATGGAAGGTGCAAAAGACTAGGGGTGAACACCGTCCGGTTCACCTCTTATTTTTTAACAAACTGAATCGAACTGTATTACTATAGCAAATCGAACCGAATCGAACTGGTTCGGTTCAGTTTGAACCGAAATATCAAAAAAAGAATGGTGAGGAGCTACGCGCTAACCAATTGGGATACAAAGTGTTTTGTGAAATTATATAGTATTATTTAATTATATATATATATATATATATATATATATATATATATATATATATATTCGATTCATTTCGACTTTTTAACACCAAATCGAACTGAACCAATGAAGTCTGCAAATGCAAACTGAACTGAACCGAATCGATCGATTTGATTTTTCGAGTTAGACCAAATAATGAACAGCACTGCAAAAGACAACCAATATATGCTTAAATGAGAAATGATAGAGGTCAAAAGAGATAAGTCATCTCTGAAACCTACACACAAGAGCACCATGTGCTCCTCTCTCTCTCTCTCTCTCTCTTCATCCAACTATTTTTGTTCTTGTCAATTCTCGAACTTGATCGTTGGAGAATTCTTTTCTGAAATCTCACCCAAGGCCCCTTATTGTTCTCTCCGGACTATAAATGTGAGTGGTGCTCCAATCATCAACAAATTTTAAAATCTATAAAAATTAAACGTTGAAATCTACGTGAATATCTTTTGACCTATCTCTCTCTCTCTCTCACTCTCTCTCTTTCTAAAGATGAATATCCTTCCTTAGCATCGGTCGCCGGGCAAAATTCTCTCAACTAGATCGCCATTTCATTTGCAAGCTCTTTAGAAAGGGCGTCACTGTTGACCATCATTATTTGACAACACTAATCAGAGAAGTACTTACTCTAGTACTTAAAACGATTGTGAGGCTATCCACGCTTGATGGGGGGTCGGGTGGGGCTTCTTCCTCGTTGTGATCGTCCATGTAATGAGGCTGCTGTCATAAGATAATTTTCTAGGCATGCATGGTTAACATCTGGCAATGCTAGAGTACATTTGTCCCATATCCTTGTCCAAAATAATGGAGGCAGCCACAGGTTTGGTGCCAACTCTGCCGTCTAATCAATTTGGACAACGTGAAGCGATAGACTTCTCGGTCGGAAGGGGGTCGAACCGGCGTCCACACAGATCTGATCCTGTTGCATGAGAGAAAGATACATGAAGATCTCCTTCTTGACGGATTCAGATGTATGCATATTTTGGGTACCAACCATATGTGCTTTCTTGTAAGTGAGTACACGAAAGCTACACTTTGTCAAATGGTAAATCATGGCTTCTGTGGTAAGTTATAGGAATTTAAGTTTGATTATACGAGCGAGCATAGCAAGTAATGTGTTTGGTGATCACCAATTAAGGAAGGTCACCTGATGCCAACTGAGACGACTTGCTTATAATAACAAGAAAGCAATAATATATACGAGGCTGTAGGGGCATGCAAGTTATGTGCTTGCTCATTGGGTTCTACTCTTGTGTGGTCTTTGTGGTTTTAAGGAGTACTACCACCCTTCTGTTGTAACCACAAGATATCTGATATGTTCTGAATACTAATTCTATACAATGCTAGAGCATGTCCAGTATATTTGAAAATTATGCTATTTGATGGAAGATAATGGCACGTATGTTTTTACGAATTATCTAATCTCCTGATTAAGGACGTTATTTTAGGCCTCATCATCTGTGCTTGTGTTTGCACTCAAATATCATAATATCCGAACACTCAGACAACGAGGCATGAACGGACGCAGAGTGTATCCAGTGGGGTCACCTGATCCCACTGAATTTTTTTTTTTTAGAAATGGCCAATTAAAGTGTGGATTTTGAGGAGTTTTAATATGAGAGTGACTCCACTAGAATTGACGGTGTCTAGTCTTAAGAATTTATTTTATTAAAAAAATTTATTTTAAATATATATTTAAAATTATTTATTTATAATATATAAATTATATAAATATTAAAAAATAATAATTTGAGTGAGAACAAAATTTTTGCGTCTATCTCTACAACGAGAGCTTTCCGTACAAGTAAGGGCCAACGTAATAGACGCGCCAATTCCACCAGGCCATGTAGTTAGTTTGGGCCGGCCTAGAAGAACAAAAGCTCAGGAGGCCTAGGACGGAGTTAGGATGGACTGGGCCAGGCCAATTTGATAACCTCTTTCTTGTACACCGAAGATTTAAAGCCTAATTCGCTATGTTGGTAGAGGCAAGGGTTGTATTCTTTACCATGCAAACTAGTCACATAAATTATATGTGACCTGTCCATGTATGATAAGAGATTATACCATTTGAAATCGTAATCTCACCTGCTAATACTAATACTTTTGGATAGGATACCGAATTTTAATGTATAATCTGCACAATATATATACTTAGAGACCGACATATGTTTATAAATATTCCACAATTATAAAAGCAATTCTAGAGGGGAGTACTCCACTTATAGATCGTCCAAAAGAGAGAGAGAGAATAGAATGCGCGGGCAGGTGGGGGGTTTGGTTAGGGTTCACGCTTTGGATCTAAATCTAAGCCTCCGAAGTATAATAAGTGTTTGAGTATGATGTAATTTAATTTACATCGAAGAAATTTAACAAATATCAGATTTGCTAAAAAGTGTGTTCTTTCTCCTAAATGTTGTGCATCTGTACAGTTGCATTTTATATTTGTTAAAATGCCTTGTATCTATCTATGGTCCTATGGACCTTTCAACTAAGAGGATTAATGCCACCGAGACCCAATCCTATCATAAAGAAACTCCACGAATCTCTTATTATCTTGGGATGGAAGGCATAATTAGGACTATTCATAGTTTAGTTCAACTTCAAAAACCAAACCAAATAGAGTGGTTTTGTTTGGTTCAAATTGAACCAAAATATGATTTCAGTTGGTTTCACAAGTTGTGAAATACAATTAAAATAAAAAATTATTTTTAAGTATATAAATATTAATATTTTTAGTTATATTACAAGAAAAATAAGCTTTTTAACAGTGAACATCATTATATATAATCTCAATAATTCTTTTTTAACAAAGAGAAATACTTACTAGCCATTAACTAGACAGGATTAATAGTGGATGCAAAAGGGGGCGGACCCTATCTCATGGGGATTTTAATTTTCATACAATTTTTCATAAAATTTATTTATCTCATTTATTCAGTTAAAGTGAGAAAAATAATCAAATAAGTATGACCAGAAATGACTAAATAAATAGAACAAATAGATTTTATAAAAACAATGGTGCAAAACTAAAAGTAATTTAGCGTGGGATGCACAAAGAAGCTTTTCGCTTTGCATAGTTAATTACTATGATCAGCTCAATTGGAGGCCCCTTTCGACGAATCACCTCAACACTGTGATCAGGAATGCCGAAGCTATACGTACGTGTTCAGTTCATCCTCCCACTATGTACTACGATCTGCTGGTGGCCGGAGCTCCGAACATGGTAATGGTAATCGGCCAGCTTCACGAGGGAGGCGGCGGTGATAGGTGGCGCGCGCAACCTTAGAGAATATATATGCATACAACACACCTCCACTCCCCCGCCGGGAAACGTCGTCTTCTCTCTCTCTCTCTCTCTCTCTCTCTCTCCCTTCTCTCTCTATTCTCATGTGATCGCTGTTTCGTATTTCTCCACCTTGATCTCGCTGCATGGCACACACAAGACCCTGCCGGTCGGTCTCCCTCCCACGTGTCGCCGCGCTTGTGCCAAATAGAGCCCCACCCCCCCCCTCCAGTTCCCAAAGCTGACAGTGCCTGCACTCTATAAGCTGCCTACGTACCTAGCCATTGCCGGCCGGCCGGCATCATCTCCGCTGACTGTCACACACACAAACATGCCTCAACCCTGGTTTCCTCTCTCGCCATGCATGAAGAACAGAGGATGGTCGATCTGCCGCAAATATTTATCTTTCGGCCATCAGAACTCCATTCAAAGCTTGTCTTGTGTCGTAGTGAGCACCCCCACGGCTCATGTCTACTTTACTGCTGCACTAGCTAGCTTGCTAACCCCCACCCAACTTTAATTACCAAGGATGGTGAGTGAAGGAGAGGAAACTAAGAGGGCGCTCGGTAATTGGTTTCCGCACTGCATGCACGCCATGATCGCCACTTTCCTCGAGCACCCACACGGCCTGCATGCGTTCCCGGGCTTGCTCCTAATCATCACAGTTTTTGGGAAACATGGAAATGGCTCAAGCCGCGCGCTCAACAGGTGTTATCCTTCGAAGTTCGTCCAAGCACATACATGTATATGAAACCTCTTTTTCTCATGGATTGTTGCACAGTCTAGTTTGTAGGCTTAATCTACTTAGCATTAATTCTGATAGTCGCCAATGTTTTTCTCAACGCAATATCCAAAAGATGATCACAATCCGAACGCCACATTCTGCCCTCCAAAAGAGAACTGTGCATGCACCCATATGCTATAAAGTGAAGTATTCAGCAAGCTTAATTATGCCTTGTTCGAGAGAAATAAGGTGAGATGACGCATGACGTTTCGAACAACGGGCAGGTGATTTAAAGAGGAAAAGAAAGGAAAAGAAATTAAAAGCACAGGAGATCTATCGGAGCTCCGCCTAAATAAGAGTATAAATATGCTGGGAATTATATTAGCCAGGGTTTGAAATGTTTGCATGCACACACGAGAGCTATCATGCACGCTTTAAAGGCCCCGAAAGGAATTAGTGGCTAATGAAGGGCTGGTGAACGGGGTTAGAGATTCTTTGCTATAGGGTTTTTTTACAAAAGATTTTTTATTATAAATTATTTTTATAATAAATATTGTAAATTTGTCACTTATACTAAAATATTTTTAAAATGATCATTACTAAATTCTAAATGTCTCAACAGTACCACACCGCGCAATTAATTTCTCTTTAAAAAGCGACTATGCCTACAAATTCCATTGGTTCTGTTATAGTCCAACATTTTTTGACAAAAGAGTTAATTTTTTAGTCGTAAACTATTATAATACTAAATATTCTAAATCCATCATCTTCGCTGCATCCATTGTTTAAAATATCATTATACAATGTTGAAAAATATCACCTCTGTGACATAGATGTATGATCACGATAGAGAGAGCACACGGTGGTGGCGAAGAAGGAGAGAGGTATTTTAGTCATCATATTATTACTTGATAGCAATAGTCGAATCTTCGGGGGAAAGAAAGTAAACATATTTGACATTTTTACAATGTTTTCTATTATACAATATTTTAACAAAAATGGCAGATTTGTAATAAAACATCTTTTTTTACAATCCATCTACTTAATTTACTTTACATTCTAATCTACTTTTGCTATTTGCCTTTTCCTCTAAATATTGTGAGTTTTTTGATGCCACATATATATACTGTAACATGACATATTGTAATGTTAAAATGGTCATGTCATAAAAATGAGAAAGACTTTCTATCCAGTCCACTGAGTAAAGATATCTA
Source organism: Colocasia esculenta (assembly GCA_014218235.1). Classification (NCBI taxonomy): domain Eukaryota; kingdom Viridiplantae; phylum Streptophyta; class Magnoliopsida; order Alismatales; family Araceae; genus Colocasia; species Colocasia esculenta. The sequence goes on from CM024757.1 coordinate 6,029,005, forward strand.
TGTGACTAGTTAGGTTGGACGGCCGAGGCTCATATATTGTTAGTGTGTGAGTTTCTATCATCCAACTCAATAGATGAAAAAAAATTCTGAAAAAAAATTTTAAAAATCAGAAAAAAAAAGTGTATAATAATTTACAATAAAAACTGATAGCAAAATAAGTAGATTAAATCGTTGTAAAATAAAATAACGTGTATGTATCGGAGTTTGATCTCCTTCAAAAAGCAGGCCCAACAGGGACGAGGAGGGGGACGGCCGGCCACCTGAGACTCCCCAATCAGCAGATGCCGGCGCCCCCCCAAGCAGATCTTTCATTCCCGATGCCACCCTCTCTTCCATGCATGCATGCCGATCGAATAGGTCCAAACCCCGGAGAAAAAGGTGTGGAAGGTGGGGGGGGGGGGGGACGCCATTGATGTCCCCCCCTCGCCGGCCCTTCGGCGCCCGGGATTTCTCATGCTCCAGGCAGCAAAGAGATGAAGAGAAACACAGCAGCAGCAGCAGCAGCACCTGGCGCCCCTCCGCCGCTCTACCCACCCATGTTTTCAGAGATGTCCGCACCCCGAAGCTTTAACAGGCATGTCAAACCTCACCAACCCCTTTTCTCCCTCCTCACCATCTCTGAAGTCTGAACTCCCCCCACCACCCCCCCGTTCCCCGCCCTGTTATTATACGCTTTGACACCGCTACGCGACACCCCCCCGCCCCCCCAACAACACCACCCACGCGCTTCTCCTCCTCCTCTCCCTCTGCATGCAGAACGCGCAAAGGCGTTCCCTCGGCGAGGGTGGTGCTGCGCGTTGCTGTGTGGTGTGGCGAGGTGGGCGCGAAGCAGCAACTTTTGCTTGTCTTGTGCTCATAAGATAGAGTCCCCGGAGGTGGGAAGTGACAGTCTTGAGCAGGGGCAGCGGGGTGCCGTCACTATGGAGGGGGAGAATGGCATACCGGCGCCGCCCCCGTCGCCCGCTTCGGGCTCGCGGTGGAACCCGACCAAGGAGCAGATCAGCCTGCTGGAGGGCCTCTACAAGGAGGGCATGCGCACTCCCACCGCGGAGCAGATACAGCACATCACCGGGAGGCTCAAGAAGTACGGACGAATCGAAGGGAAGAACGTGTTTTACTGGTTCCAGAACCACAAAGCCCGGCAGCGGCAGAAGCAGAAGCAAGAAAGCTTCGGCTACTTTGCAAGGTTCCTCCGTAACAGGGCTGGGCCGCCGGTCCTGTACCCCGCGCCGCCCCCTCCCGCCCTCTTTCCGGCGACCCCAGCGTGCGCCGCCGTCAATGGTACGCTATATATCTCCACGGCATCTTCTTTTATCTTTCTAATAAATGTACAAGTTATGCTTATCAGTTTTCTTTGGTTCATACCTTGAGCGTCTAATCATTTTCTTGGCTACAGTGGTTCAATCTGTTGCAATCTAGCTCCCACGTTTTGGTTTGTTCATGATGGGTTTTGCGTTCTTCACGTCTTCCAGGTCCTATAACTTCCTCTTCCGGTTTGATCTCTTTTTCTCATCCTCGTCTTTTTGCGGTCTAGTCTTTATGGGATGTCTTTTCCTTCTTCAATGGCGTCAGTAACCCTTTCCCATGCAGTTCTAGAATTCTATATGGCAGCGACGCCGGCCGGTCCACCCATTATACGTGTTTAGAACACCTATCATCTGGCTTGTAGACATTAATGCCAGCCACCTTCCCTTACGGGGACTCCGCAGCTGCGGTCCATTTGCTTCGTTGTCCTTTTCTTCACTCCAGCTTCACCAGAAGCTAGCGAACTAGAACTCTGATCGGTTCTTAGTTTTGACCATGCACAACGCAGGAAACAAGAAGTTTTTACATATCTACACGTACTCGTACAGATTTTTCTGCTATGGTTCGATCTCCTCGTTCTTGTCCCATTTTGTCTTATGTTGCACCGCTTCCAGCCCGCGCACCACCTTTATCATGACTTTTATCACTCACAAGTATCTCGAGCAGTCCTCTTCGCCGCCCACGTTGCCCTGCTGCACGCCCAGCTTCACTCCTTACGTTACTTGTGGCTTCTGCACTTCCCCACGGGGATTTCGGGTTTCCTTATCTTAAAAAGATCGCTGTTATACTTTTGCTTTCGATTGCATGATATGTATCATCTTTCTGGAGTCTGAACTTTAACTCCCCTTGTGTGTGTTTGTTTTCTGCCCCCTGCATGCAGTCGTTCGCGCCCCCTTCTGCATGCCGCAATACGCCGGTGCGATCGGTTTCTATTCTCCGTTCCAGAGGGTGTTCTTAACCGGGGCTGCCCACTTGGGACCTGAAGGGGTTTTGCAGATGGTGGAGACGGAGGCTTATGGAACTCCAGAAGGGCCCAATAACCCGCACAGACAGCTATACGACGACGACTACACCAGCGCACCAACTGACGAAAGAGGTGCGTGCATGGGCGACGACGCACCCCATGAAACCCTGCAACTTTTCCCGCTGCACCCAACTGGTATCTTGCAGGACAAGTCGGCGTGTTCTGTCTGCTCCGTCTCCGACGATTCTGCAGAGAGCTTGGACGAGGAAGAGAGTGGAGTACCAGACAAACACCCGCCATTCGATTTCTTCGGTTCTTCTGGAAAGTGTTCTAGCTAGCTAGCTTAGCTAGGTTGGTGTGATCAGATGGGGAGAACATGTCGATATCATTGTGGTTGCAATGTTTCTAGCTAGCATTGATCCGGGTGATTTAAAAATTGAAAAAGGACAAACTTATAAGACCTTGGAGATTGTCCTTGTTAATTTTGAGATAAAAGTGACCTTGTTCTTCGTTTAGTGTGTACTTCTGGAAGACCAAGATCTTAGGGATATTTCATCACCACCGTACATCGAGGGGAAGAACCGCTAGCTTGTTCGATTCCTTGGTTAGATCTCATCTGTAGAAAATTGAGTAGAAATAAAAATATAGTCCATGTTCACAAAGATCATTAATCAGGCCCCTTAAAATCATAGATATTTGACACACACTTCCTTATTTTTCGGACTGCATTCTACAAATTCCCAATTGAGAAATCTTTATAGTGCTCTCTAAAGAGGTAATAAAAGTGATGTGGATTGTCCTCTTCCTTATTTTTCACTCTCTTTTTCTATAAATTGAAAAGTTAGTGAAAAAGATCTTGTCAAATTTGACGGCAATCCACACCATATTTATTTCCAATTATACGATATGACACTGCCATATTTATCGTCATGTAATTAAGATACCAAAATCATGCAGGTGCATGCATGCTTTACAGACGTGATTCGCCTGCAGACTACCTTGGGCTTGCAGAGCATGTTTGGGCCGTGCGTAATGGCTAACCATGCTGGTCTGGGCTTTTGACGACTGCTAATGGCAGCCAGGTGCCAGAGTAGGAAGCCTGTTGATGGCCCACAATTCCAGATTAATGTTATGTGCACTTAAATATATAATAAAATTTAAATAGTAAATATATTCTGATGTGATTATTCTACATAAAAATGAAAAAATATAAGATAAAAAGATCTTTATTAAAAAATTTAAATAGGAACGACACTCTATTTCCCGTATTTTATCACTCAGATATTAACTAATCACATAGAAATATGCTTCCATCTAAAATATTGTCATATATTTTATGACCCAGACATCAACTAATTCATCACATAGAAATATACTTTCATCTAAAATTTGCGAGATGTTTTCAGCACGCAACTCTTTTCTCATAGACTTCAGAAGTCATGTCCACCGACCCTTTTTCTCCACTTGGATACCAAGATGGAAAATTGAATATTTTGCAACATGGGAATCTTGCTCCTTTGATTTATTCTAGTGTGAAAAGAATAATATTATGGCCCAAATGCTTAGAAAATTCAAAACCTAGTATGACCCCATAAACAAAAAAGTAATACTTGGTATACACCACCGTCAGGTGGTGTGTGCGTAAATTAGACAGTTATTGACTGTCCATCCCCTCAACATGAGACACCAACCAATACGCACACCGTGTGGTGTACACCAAATATTACTCGTAAACAAATCTTAGCTAGTCCGGGCAACATCTCACCTCATGATGGGGATGTGTCATCTTCTCCCCGTTCCAATCATATTTATTCGTGATTTAACCGGTGGGCCCTTCTCTTCACATGCAAAGACTAAATAGTTGGGCGAAACAAAATTCAAAACCCAATATGACCCATAAACAAAAAGCAATATTTGATACACACTATCGCGAAATGATATACGCGTAAATCGGATAGTCATTGTATGTCCATCCTTTCAACTTAAGACACCAGCCAATCACATTCCGATTTACACACGTCGTGATGGTGTACACCAAATATTACTCGCAAACAAATCTTAGCTAGCCTGGCCAACATCTCACCTCATGATGGGGATGTGCCATCTTCTCCCCGTTCCAATCATATTTATTCGTGATTTAACCGGTGGGCCCTTTTCCTCACATGCAAAGAGTAAATAGTTGGGCGAAACAAAATTCTCCTAGCTGGGAAGTGTGATTAATTGGTTGGTGAAAAGGTGGACACGCATGAGATAACAAAGTTTTGAATGTTAGAAGTGGCCTACGATCTTTTTAAGATACCCCTTTTTTGGCAATTCGTTCAGACGTCTTTGTCGGAATGCCTACCACACATACACAAATGTGTCGGTTGTTTACACGTGTGTGGGAGGATGGATGACGGCGGACTTATCCCTTGGGAGGCCAGGTGCAGTAAATATCGGTGGTTCACAGGGCTTTTGGGTACTTCTATCATTCTTTCTTTTCTTTCTTTGGATAAGTATTATGGGATAATTAGAAAAAATAATTCTTGTATTTATAATGATTGGTAAAATGATATTTGCATATATGTACTCTCCTATATAAACTTAAAACATATCAATGTTTTTACGATTAAATACCGTCAAAAAACAAGACATGTACATGTTATTGTGGATTATTTGGAGATAAACACGGTCCGTTTTGCCTCTATTTTTTCACAAATCGAAACCGACCCGAAGATTATGACAAACCGGTTTGGTTTGAACCAAGAAAGCAAAAAAGAAGATTTTTATGATATTTAGGCGATTCAAATCCCAGACTTTCCAAAGAAAAGTCCAATGTGTCAACCAACTATGTTATAAGATTCTTATGAAATAATATAATATTTATTATATATATATATATGGTTCATTCGACTTCTCAATGTAAAAACGAACTGAACCGAGGAAGACCTTCGAACGAATTGACTCGAATCTATCGGTTCACTTTAATTTTTCAGGTTAACCCGTTTAGTAAACAACTTTAGGAGTATCTTTGCATATATATTGACATAATAAAAATGATTATTTTGTTTTTTATTATAGTTAAAATGTTTACTAAAAAAATCATTTATTTAACATTAGATGACAGCATAAAAAGTTTTCTGACGATATTTATCAATATTTGCATACGAACTAACATTAAAAATACAGGTAATTAGACAATAATTCTCACGATCATGTTAATACTTTAAAATAATATTTACGATGAAACACAAAAGAAATTAACTCTCAATAATATAATCCACAATCAAATAATCCAAAAATCCCTTATTCCTTCTTTTGCCTACTGAGAAAACACTGGTGCTTGAATTCGGAAGGCAGACCATAAATCACAGGTGTATGAATGTCTTGGAGCAATGGGGATCATCGGCATGGACCATGATTTGCCCGTTCAGTCTACAAGGATGGAATCCTAATTTCTCGCAATTCCTTGGGATTCATATATGCAAAGGAAAGAACAGATCTAGGAAAAGAAATCAAAACATGAAGTTTCCATCCATACCGTGTTGCAGGCCATGGAAGGATTTAGGGGGGAAGAAACTGGCAGTAAAAGCTCTATCGCATGCAGATTTAAACATCTTACAGAGACATGGTTCCAACCTCAAACGCCTGCCTCCGCCAGTACAGTTCTTTCCTTCTGCTTACTAGACGAAGAATGGCACAAAAATGTGCAAGCGCGTGACGAACCCTTCACACCAGGGCCATGACAAGCGCAGTGTTCATCGAGGAGCTGCCGAGCCCCTGCGCATGCGCCGGTGCGAGGTCCTCCCCCATGGCCGCTGCAGCTGGTACCGGCGCGCTCTGCGGAGGAGCGGCCGCCAGCACGCTGGCGCGGCAGAGCGGGCAGCTGGCGCGCGCGCAGAGCCACGCATCAATGCACGCGGCGTGGAAGGAGTGCCCGCACTTGGGCAGCCGCCGGACGTCCTCTCCCTCCGCGAACGCCGACAGGCACACCGCGCACTGGCTCTCGTCCGATCCCCCCTTCTCGCCTGCGGCGGCGGCGTCCCCCGGCTCCCTCCGGTACTTGTAGGCGGGGATCATCCCTGTGATCTGGCAGCTCCGCGGGGCTTCCGCTTCTGCTCCCGGGACCCGGGGGATCCTCCAGCCCCACCGGACGGGACAGTGCCGGGCGCACCACCCCACGGCGAAGGCGTTGTAGAGGAGGAGCAGCAGGGCGACGGCGGCGACGGAGGCTATGAAGTAGTTCAGCTCCGAGGAGTTGGGACGCAGGTCGGGGGGTGAGGACGACGGCGCCGGGGAGGCCATGAGAAGGCAGGCATCTGGGTCTCGGCCGGGGAGGGGGGTGGTTGGCGAGTGGGTCTCTTGGGTTTCAGCTAAAGCTGGGGAGTTGGAGATGGTAGTAATAATGGTAGAGCGCTAGCTAGCTAGCTGAGAGAGTCCGCCATGAAAGGGGGGGTATTGATTCGTGTACAAGAGGGAATGGCGTATGGAAAGGGAAGAAGCCAAGCGGAGGCGGGGCCTCAGCTGGCGGCAAACGACTACAGGGATGATGACGGCAACGCGACAACTACAGCGGGGAGTTCCCTCCGTTGGTATGGAAGGACGCCAGTAGGAAGTCCGGCTCCAACCTTTTCTCTCTCTCTCTCTCTCTCTCTCCCTCTCTCTCTGTTCTTTTATTTCTAAAAAATATTTATTACAGACAGTTCTTATAAATAATAAGAATCATGTAAATTATATAAAAAAATTAAAGATTTATCGGACTTCGTCATCCACGTTGCTCTACTCAGTGATTAGACAAATAACTGGTTTATCGGACTTGGTCATCCTACTTGTTCTTCCCATCAGTGATTAAACAAGTGGCCGGCAGGTAAGGAAATCCACGGACTTTCTTTTGTCGGATTTTTGTTGTCCACGTATTATATATTATACGATAAATGACTTTTATAGAGTTAGTCAGTATATTATGTTTAAAAAAAAAACTTTTTTTTTTCTAAAAGAGGTTTGCCATACATCTCGTCAGGTGTTGCTCATGTGGCAAACCGCATTGATTGGCCAATATCCCCCCACCACATAGTTAAATCCCGCTTACAATAAATATTTATCTATCTCATTTTTCAAATGATGGGTCTTTACGGTCGGCTCTCCTCGACTTAAATTTTATTTATTTAAATTTATAATTTTATTAATTATTAAAATATAAGACAAATTAATTAAAAATCTTTATTAGATTTTTGACTTATTTATTAGTCCCTAACAGAACTGTAACTCATTACACTAAGTGTTATCGCCTGTTAAAGTATATGTTAAGTTCTGTTACCATAAAGACCTCTCTATTACAGTCAGAGACTTCTAATTAATTTATCTTAAAATATATTATATTATTATTAAAAATTATTTGATACTTAATTTAAATGACATCTGAGTTAATATAGTATGGATAAATTAACTAAGAAATCTTATCAAATGTTTGACTTATTTTCTAATACTTAACAGAGTTGTAATTCATTACAGTAAATGTTATTCTCTAGTAAGATATATGTTACGCCTGTTATAGTAAGGAACTCTCTATTACAATAGGAAACTCTTAATAAATTTACTCATATATTATTTCACATAAACACCATATATATTTAAGAATATGTCTATTTTTTTTCTTCTCCCCGCGAAGGTCCCCAAAGGAAGGCGACTTGGATAGAGATATCCCCCACCCCTTCTCATGCCGAGCAACAAGAATAGCCAAGAACAAGAACCAGAGGCGGAAAATGGATAGTATGGAAGCATAGGGAACTTTGTGGGGAAGGATAGGGATATATATGTCATGAGAAAATTTTAGTGCACTTGAAATTTAGACTTTGCACTTGTACTTTTTCTTTTTTATTGGTCAATGAGAAAAGAGCACAATACACACATCTAATGAGAAGCAAAAAATACAAGTGCAAAATACAAAACTCAAATGCACTGCACTTTTCTCATATGTCATTCCCTAGCTGATGTTGCTGCTGGGTGCATGCAGCAGCAAGAGGTTTTCCTTACTTTCCTGATCAGAAATTCATAGTCTTTTCGAAGATTCGTGTGTGAAACATTGTTCCTTTTTCCTAGTTTGTTTGGTGTCTTTCTGGAGATTGTTGTTTGATCCACTGCATTGCTCGGGACCACGGGAGGGAGCTCAGGGCCCAAAGGGACAGTATCATGGATCAACTCTACGCGAAACGATTCGACGGCCAATCCCCCCTCGCAACGAGAATGGAGACGTGGGACCGAGGGAGAGGAAGAGGAGGCGATGCGGTGGCTGCAGCGCCGACAGACGGTGGCGTCGAGGCTTGGCGACAGTCGAGGGCATTGCACCCACAAACTAGGCAAGCTGGTCTCCCTTATAGAGGCCGATAGAGAAGGAAAGAAAGAGGGAAAGAGAGATCTAGGTGGCAGATCTGAATGAAAAAAAAATAGTCTACGTTTCACTTTTTTTTAAAGAGGCAACACTACAAGAAAAACGGCATTTCCGACGGACAAAGTCCGTCAGAAATCCGACGGCAATCCGTCGGAAACAGTCTTTTCTAACAACTTTCCATCGAACGGTCGTCGGAAGACGTCCGTCGGAAAATTTTGGTCAGAAATTACCGACGGCTACCTAATCCGTCGGTATTCCGTCGAAAATTCCGACAGAATATTCCGTCAGAAAAATAGTCGGTAATCCGACGAAAATTAGTCGGAAACCGTTGTCGAAACAATGGACAGTGAATTCCGACCGAAAACTGTCAGAAAATAAGTCGAAAAATCTGTCGGAAATTATTTTGTCGGAACTTTCGACAGAAATACTGACGTATAAGTTCCGTCGGCCAACTACAAATTTCTGACGGACACCTTCCGTCGAAAAATCCGTCGGAAATGTGTAATATTTTTATAAAAAATTACAGAAATTAACAATAATAAATTACAAAACCTGCTAAAATATTCATGCATTCCACAATAGAAGGTACTCACAATGAAACATAAAATCATAAAACATAACTAATACAAAATCATACACAATCATAAATACTAAAAATCAAGACAAGTCTGCTGGATCGTCCGCCGTCCCCGTCTCCTGATCGTCAGGTGTCGGAGGATCCTATATTAAAAAAAAATATGAGAAACATTAATAAAAATTAATATACAAACATTATTTTCAAAAATTAAATTTAAAACATATGATTATTCCTCAAGTTTATTTAGAAAATATTTTGGATCCTTTAGACTTGAGTTTTTTATAGATCCGTCATTTGAACGCCCAACCCAATTCTGGAATCCAAATCGGATTATGTCAGTTCGCACACGTCAATTTCACCTACCCAGTCGTGTCGGAGCGAACGACACGTCGATCGGATCCCATTTTGGGATTTTGGACCCCCGGGTTGCGTGTTTTGATCATTTAGACTTGATTTTTTTTTAGATCCGTCATTTGAACGCTCAACCCAATCTGGGAATCCAAATCGGATTCCGTCAGTTCGCACACGTCAATTTCACCCACCCGGTCGTGTCGGAGTGAACGACACACCGATCAGATCCCTATTTGGGATTTTGGTCCACTGGGTTGTGTGTTTTGATCCTTTAGACTCGGTTTTTTTTAGATCCGTCATTTGAACGCCCAACCCAATCCGGGAATCCAATTCGGATTCTGTCAGTTCGCACACGTCACTTTCACCCACCCAGTCGTGTCGGAGTGAATGGCACGCCGATCAGATCCCTATTTGGGATTTTGGACACCCGGGTTGCGTGTTTTGATCATTTAGACTTGGGTTTTTTTTTAGATCCGTCATTTGAACGCTCAACCCAATCCGATAATCTAAATTGGATTCTGTCAGTTCGCACACGTCACTTTCACCCACCTGGTCATGTCGGAGTGAACGGTACGCTGATCAGATCCCTATTTGGGATTTTGGATCTCCGAGTTGCGTGTTTTAATCCTTTAGACTCAATTTTTTTTAGATCCGTCATTTGAACGCCCAACCCAATCCGAGAATCCAAATCGGATTCCTTCAGTTCGCACACGTCAATTTCACCCACCCGGTCGTGTCGGAGTGAATGGCATGCCGATCAGATCCCTATTTGAGATTTTGGACCCCCTAGTTGTGTGTTTTGATCCTTTAGACTTGAGTTTTTTAGATCAGTCATTTGAACGTCCAACCCAATCCGGGAATCCAAATTGGATTTCGTCAGTTCGCACACGTCAATTTCACCCACCCAGTCGTGTCGGAGCGAACGGCTCGCTGATCAGAACCCTATTTGAGATTTTGGGCCCCCGGGTTGTGTGTTTTGATCTTTTAGACGGGTTTTTTTAGATCCGTCATTTCAACGCCCAACCTAATCCGAGAATCCAATTCGGATTCCGTCAGTTCACACACGTTAATTTAACCCACCCGGTTGTGTCGGAGGGAACGACACGCCGGTCAGATCCCTATTTGGGATTTTGGACCCCCGGGTTGTGTGTTTTGATCCTTTAGACTCGAATTTTTTTTTTAGATCCGTCATTTGAACGCCCAACCCGATCCGAAAATCCAAATCGGATTCCGTCAGTTCGCACACGTTAATTTCACCCATCCGGTTGTGTCGCAGTGAACGGCACGCCGATCAGATCCCTATTTGGGATTTTGGACCCCCGGGTTGTGTGTTTTAATCCTTTAGACTCGATTTTTTTTAGATCCGTCATTTGAACGCCCAACCCAATTCGGGAATCCAATTCGGATTCCGTCAGTTCGCACACGTCAATTTCACCCACCCGATCGTGTCAGAGTGAACGGTACGCCGATCAGAACCCTATTTGGGATTTTGGACCCCAGGTTGTGTGTTTGGATCTTTTAGACGGGTTTTTTTAGATCCGTCATTTCAACGCCCAACCCAATCCGGAAATCCAATTCGGATTCCGTCAGTTCGCACACGTCAAATACAATATGATGTCTTATCTGCATCATCTTTGTGGTACAACATACAGTGATTCGGACATGCATCAATTTTCATAAAACCAAGCCCCAGATCATTCACCATCTTCTTCGCACGGTAAAAATAAGCAAGTAACCTCTCTGATTGAGGAAGCATACTCTTGATGAGTAAGAGAAGCCGATCAAAACAACTCTCGCTCATATGAAATTCAGACTTCAAATTAAGTAGCTGCGACACTGCAGACAACCGTGTATACTTCTCACAACCATCCCATAATGGCTCATCGGCATCTCGAAGTAACTGATAAAATCTCTGAGCTGTATATCATTCGGCACCTCTTCATTTGTTTGATCTTCATGAATATTGAACTCCGGACCAGCAACATCGACAACCTTGCCTACGTACGTACTTGTGGAGGCAAAGTTAGCTGGTGCAGATGACTGAATATTCAACTCACCATGAGACGACCATAACTCATAATGGGCAACAAATCCTCTCGTATACAAATGATGCTGCACATCCCATGTCGATATCCACTTTCTGTTCTTACAAGCAGAACACAGACATCGGATGTTACCCATCGGATCAACTGTTACTGATGAATTACTCAATGCAAACTGAATGAAACTGTCAACTCCATCTTTAAACTACTCTGTCACAACTCCATTAACTATTCCACGATACATCCATGATCGATTCTCATAAGATATTTTTCCTACACAGATTAAAGGTTATGTCACGAGTTAAAATCCAACACACCCTCACATCGTTCGAGTAAGTCAAAATGAATAGGTAGGATATATTATTTAGATTATCACTTTTTACCCATCTGTGAATATTTGATCGCACTCAGATGACCATTACTATATGTTTGTATTATTTACTGAAAATTTCGGCAGTATCTCTCCACACCTCTCCGATATACCAAAAATATTTATTGATTAAGATATTTTCTTAAACACTTACTAATAAGTGGTTAAGAAAATATTCTAAATCAATAAAGGTATATCAGAGAGGAGTGAGTAGAAGCACCCGAAATTTTTAACAAATAATACAAACACATAGTAAATGACCACCTAACTGCGATCAAACATTCACAGACTGTCCAAAACGGGACAATTCAAGACTTTGAGTTAGATATACACGTTCTCATCATTGAAAATAAGACTCGTGCACATCAATCCCAAAGTCTTGAACGGGAAGGTTCATTGATACGGGCTTAACACGCTCTCGTGAGGTGTGTGCAGTGATAAATTGCTATACATGCATACATCAAATTTAAAACACACATAAATATGAAAGGAATATGAAAACAAAATATGTCATGTGAACAAGTGCAATATTAAAACAAATTCACACATACATGTAAATGAATTACATTAATGTAAGAACTAAAATACTAATCAAATGAATTAAATTAAAGTAACAACTGCACATCATCGTTATATTTTTTCTCTCTATCTCTCTCCTCTATCTTAAAATCTATTTTTACACAATTTAAAATATATTTTACTTGTTTCATAATTAGAAGGAGAAAAATAAATTTTCAATCATTAGATAATTAAAACCCACACTTTAAAAATATTACCAAACAATGTCTGAGACTCAAAACTGGATTCTTCGAGAAGATATCAATAATTCTAGAGGAGGGGGAGGGGGGCCGCCTAGTGGGGTGGGGGCTGCACATAGGAGGGGGAGGGGGTCGCCGAGAGGGGGAGGGGGTTGCCGAGAGGGGGAGGGGTACGTACCGGCGGCGGTGCTCGACGGCGAAGCTCGACGGCGGCGGCGGTGGTGCAGGTCGTGGCGGCCTGCAGTGGCGAAGCAACTCTCGGCGGCGAGAGAGAGAGAGAGAGAGAGAGAGAGAGAGAGAGAGAGAGAGAGAGAGAGAGAGAGAGAGAGAGAGAGAGAGAGAGAGAGCATTTCACGAGGATGGCGGGAGCGCGAAAGTGCGGGTTTACCGATGGATATTCCGATGGAATTATACAGTCGGAAATATCTGTCGGTAAATATCTATTCCGTCGATATTTCCGACGGAATTTGCCTGTCAGTATTTTCGACAAATATACCGACTGAAATATTTCCGTCGGCATATCCATCGGTATTATTGACAGACAAATTCTGTCGAAAATATCCGTCGGTAATACCGCTTTCTCTTATAGTGCAATTTAAGATAGTACACATATTTTTAGACATCTATTAAGCTGTTTTGTCAAACAATCTGAAAACATAATGTGTAATCACTTCAGATATTAAACATGTATTAAATGTTATCAAACACACCCTTAACTACTCAGATCCATAGTTACAACTATCTAACGTAGTGGTTGTCAGCTCATGACGACTTAGAAGAACAAACCAGACACATGTATGAACGGCTATCACGTTCCCAAGTCTGCGCAGGAAATCATACAAAAGGCTAAGATTGTGATTTTGGCAAAAATTGAGACATTGATGTGTGATCAATGATAGTTAACGCACATTCGAGGGAAATGCAGCCACTCCTCCCATCAAATCCAAGAGCAAAGACCACCCTCCTCCCCCTCTTTCCCTAATAAAAGTGTCCATATGGTCACAAGTAAAAAGGGACAAAATGATCGAGACCTCTGGACACGACTTCTCAACTCTCTCTCTCTCTCTCTCTCTCTCTCTCTCTCTCTCTCTCTATCTCTATATATATATATATATATATATATATATATATATATATATATATATATATATTAAGACTGTCAAAAATACTTGATTTCGATAAAAATTATAAGATTTGAAAACACATTTCACTGCTTATAACTTATCGAATTTACATTCAGATATTTTCGATAAGCTATCGGAATCAAATACGAAAATGTAGTTTTCGTATCCAATTTTCGAATCCGATAATAAATAATATATTATATTATATATTACATAATATATATTATTTGATTATCCGATTTTCAAATCTGATTTACTGAAAATATTCATATTCAACACTATCCAAATTTTTAATCAGATTATCCGATAATTTGATGAAATGAATTCGGATACGGAAAGTTTTTGTATCCGATCATTTTCGATAATTCTTATCGGAGTTAATTTTAGAAACTACTATTTTCGATTTCGACTCCGACTCGTTTACACCCGTAATATATATTCTCTTTAGTTCTCTCCTCAAAACCGACCTCTGTTTTAAGTTATGAAAGGTCAACCCCCAAAGCTCCACTCCAAGATTAACTTTTTACATGCTAAGGTGCCGTCGGTACGACAGCAACCACTTCATTTTCTAGCTTTCCATCCCTTTCTAAACAGTCAATCTCAGACATTCGAAGTCGGATTGTGCAGATTCTTGGCTTCATCAACTACCAAAATCCCAGCAAAACCTCTCGTACCGTATCGAAATCGTCCATTCGCGCCAGGTATTGAAAATTCAGTCTGCCTTTCTTTAAACAGCAGGTTAATTTACATCGTTTTCGTACTTCTTAAACAGCATATAAGTTTTATAAAGGATTTAATTTCGCAGGCTTCCCTCAAATTTAAGGCTAATCGAATGCAAAGTGCGATATAAATCGGGCCCATTTATACAACTACGTAGACACCTTAACGGGTATTCCTCGTTATTGGATTAGCTGTTTCCAACTTTAGATACAGGTGGAGCCATTTTGCTCACAGTTCTATGAATGGCCCTACTGATGGCCCACTTCTTGGGGCAGAACATGGGCCACTACCGATCCTGTCCCTGGAACAAAGAAGTGATAACGCTAGTGGGTTGCATCGTTAGGTTGTCAAATGGGCCTGGCCCAATACCGAAGGTGAGCCCAATAATATCTATAAGGTTTTTGCCCTGCTTGGTTTGACTTTTATTTGCCCTCCAGTTGAGAGGAAGGGGGAGGCCTGAACTGGACTCAAATTGACCAGATACGTTGATAGAATAGAAAACCAACTTACCTAGATCCCACAGTGTTTTGGATCCGGACATATCCGATTGCCCGATAGCAGACCTATTGTCTCCAAAACCCCCAATGGAATCTAAATTATGTCTGAAAAATATCGTAATTTACAACAATGTGGTATTTATTTTCAGAAACAGAAATCCGAAGAAAAAAAATAGTTAAACACCATTCCATGACCTATCAGAAACTGTCTATCTAAATAGTGTGGCAGATCTACATGGTCTCTAGTGAAGTCTTAAGATCTCATTAGATTGAAAAATTTTTATTGTGATGTAAATTTTCATCATTTAAGATTCCATTGAATTAAAAATATAATTTATAAATATACTATTAAAGATTTTACTGAATTAAGATCTTGAGAAATTAAGATTTAATATATTTTCATATTGTACTTGACTAGATGCTAAGTTCATATGACATCTAACAATTGTGTTGTTACTTTATCACTCTCTATATGAGGGGTGTTATATAGATTTAATATCTAATCATATTATACTTAAGTACAATATGAAAATATATTAAGTATTTCTCTAAAATCTTACATCTACCATTATATGTAAAGCTGCATCTTAGCTCCTAACGCAAGGTTATAACTTTACAGAGTGATATCTCACTATTCAGTAAGGAGAAATGCTATGCTCCCGGCAAGCCAGGAGCATAGGGAAGGGGTTTGCAGCCGTGCTCCTCCACAAGGCGCCATGTGGAGGAGCAGGGCCCCAGCGCATTAAATGCGCTTTTTTTTTTTTCACCCTCAAACATGTACACAAATACTCTTATGGTGCACACAAATATATTTTATGCACACAAATTATGCACACAAATACCTATGTAGTGCACACTATTTGTGTGCATTCTTATACTATTTGTGTGCACTACATATGTATTTGTGTGTATAAAATACGTATTTGTGTGTACCATAAGAGTATTTGTGTGTACTAGAAAAGTATTTGTGTGCATATTTCAGGGTGAAAAAAAAATACGCATTTAATGCGCTGGAGCCCTGCTCCTCCACATGGCGCCTTGTGGAGGAGCACGGCTACAAACTGCTTCCCTATGCTCCCGACTTAACATTTCTCTTCAGTAAGATGGTCTAAATTTCCATACAATATCGTAAAATTTCTCATTTAAAATATACACGAAATTCTCAAAGAAACTAAAGAAATAATGCAAAGACTCGTACTAGAAATCGTTCAATTGGCATCCCAAAATTATTGTTTATTAAGTGATGAGCTGCAACCTCCACTGGGAATATCCGCAGGCATGTATTGAAAGCGACGTATCAAATGGTTTCTCGAGGGGTTTATACCAGATTCCACGAAATCCATCGCCTTTGATGAGACGCGATCTCACGTATCAACGCGAGGTACGGACAGGAGAGGACGGCTGGAGTTCGCAAACGTCCGCACCGCCCGCGGCCCGTGAGTTGGTGCTACCTGCGCGGCAGCTGTCCCGACCAACTTCCCCTTACCCCCGTGGAGGCCCACGATTCGCTCCGACCATTCGGCCCACTCCGGCACCAGCTGTTACTAGCTGCCAAGAAGCCATGCCACATCTCTCCCTCCATGCATCTGTGCCGTGCAACTGTATGATAAAAATCCGACACCGTTTATATAGGAAATTTTAATAAGATATAAAAGAATCGAAGTGTAGTACGCTCCATGAAAGAAATAATAAAAAAAACAGTAGATAAAGATAGAATCACTTCTGAGTGATACTAAAGACATCTGTGCCGTGCAACTCAACTGTGTGATAAAAACTCTACACCGAAGTGTAGTAGATTCCATGAAAGGGAAAAAAAAAAACGTAGATAGAGACGTAGAGTGTTGCTTATACCTGCAAAAGTTAGATTTCAAGCATGTGTTATTTTTAGAGAAAATTACATATGTATCTTTGAAATATTTCATATTTGAGATTATATATCTTAAGTATACATATTATATTTTATATCTCCAAAATTTAAAAACTTAATTAGTGTTGTTAAATCAGTGGGATAATGGCATAATGCATGGAGATTCATCAACATATAAATCAGTGCAAACCACATGGTAAACACAATAAAAAGTAACATGTACACAGGCGCATCCCACAAATATAAATATAACATGAGATTACAGATAATAAGCATAGCGATTACAGTAAAAGGAAAGCGTGAAGGACGACTGTGGAGGCATTCCATAATGGAACTCGCCTTAGAGAAAGTATCGCCCCCACTATACGGTGCGATGGGGTCCGGCGACCTTCTCCCAGGGTACAACCACGAGACACGGAATCGTTCTCGCACAATAGCGATTCCGTAAAGCGAAAGCTATATAGAAACCAAATCCTCTACTACGGAAAAGCTAGGGCAAGAAGCATGCACCGAACACCGGAGAGAGCGTCCTACGATGACCGCAGCGGCCTGAACATCGGAGAGCGACGGCGAAGACGCACCCGGACGGGAAGGCGACGACGGAGCGCGGAGACCTCGCCGGTAGGCAGTCCGGACGGGAAGGGGCGAGAGAGAGAGCAGCAGGGTCGCGAGCGGTTCCTCCAGACCTTAATCACTATATGAGACGCCTCACGCCCACAGAACCGAAGACAATGGGCCGGTTCAGGGAACCGGTCTAAACAGGCCCAATCTCTCCAAGAAAAGGGGGAAAACGTAAAAATAAGAAGTAAAAATGTACCAAGGCAAGTCGGCTGGACCGCGTCATCACACGCGCGCGCCCGCCCAGCCCCGCCCGGCCCGGCGGTGCGCGTGTGTGATATGGTCTAGTATAACTCCACCCTTGTCTATAAGACATAGTCCCATGGACATTAGGGGTTATGAAGCCCTTAACTCCTTAGGGGTATCTCATGTGGGACTAAAGACCCCTCACATAAGGACAACATAACACAACTTTTGAGGTACCTTTTACTTTATCAAATTTTTGTGTTTCTTTTCTCCCATTCTTATAATTGGCCCTCCTAATGCCACTTTTTACCCAACAATTAGTTATATCTTGTAAATTCTACACCGTTTATTTAGGAAAAAATAATAAGATACAAAAGAATCGAAGTGTAGTAGGCTCCAAGAAAGAAATTAAAAAAAAAACGTAGATAGAGTTGTAGAGTGTTGCTTATACCTGCAAAAGTTAGATTTCAAGCGTGTGTTATTTTTAGGGAAAATTACATATGTATCTTTGAAATATTTCATATTTGAGATTATATATCTTAAATCTACATATTATATTTTATGTCTCCGAAATTTAAAAACTTAATTAGTTATTTCTTGTAGTTGGTTGGCCATTAGAATGACAGCCACTATCACCTTAAATAATGAACAGATTTATTAAAATATCTTTTTTAAGAAGAAAGAGGGAGAGAGAAGATATATATAGAGAGAGAGAGAGATGCGGTAGTGGGGGACGCTATCGCCATTCCACCGCCTTCTTCTCGACAATCCCCCGCCCACGCCTCCACTAGCCGCCACAGGATCTTCGCATCTACCGCCATATGGTTCACAGACAGCTCCACTGCCACCGCAAAGCCCCTAGAAATCTCGTCACTCACAGTGAGAACACTGGCGCAAGCATCTTGCCGATGTGTACGTAGGGTCTGTGCTAGAGAGAAGGCCTCCACGTCATGGTCTTGGTTCTCGGCCCGGCCGGCCATTGGAACTGTCTCACACCCTACTTCCGCCTCAAGGACATCTAGCTATCCCATCATCTCAGTCTACAACAATTTCTCCGAGGCCTACATGCATGATCCTACTGACAAGGGAGAAGAAATGATGGAGGGTGCGAGAGAGGGATACCCTTGGCCCAATTCGGTGAAGGAGGGGAGGGGGCTCGTTGGTGACATGGAGGAGAAGGCAGGGGATAGGAGTAGGGCTGTTCATAATATGGTCAAATTTAAAAAATTAAATTGAACTGGTCAGTTCGATTCGAGATTTAGTTGAATTTTTTGTTGTAAAATCGAATGAATCGAATTTATATTAAATATAATTAATCATTAATATGTATCACAAGGGAACGCATAGCCCAGTGGGCTAGCGTCTCCCAATTCCTGGGGCGGATACTCAGGTCCACCGTCTGGGCCTTTATATGTGTTTTTTTTTTTTCCGGTTCAAACCGAACTGAACTGGTTCGGTTCGGTTCGTTCGATTCGATTTGAATTTAATTTCGATTCGATTTTGATTCACTAAAAAAATGAGGTGAACCGAACCGAATTGGATCATGTTCACCCCTAGATGGGAGGGAGCCGGATTCAATGGACGTCGAAGAAGGATAAATAGAGGGGGAGGGGGAGAGAGAGAGAGATGTAAAAAATAATTTTTTTGAGAGTTATAAAGAGTTAAGGCCATGTTTGATAACATTTATTCAAATTTGAAATTTGAAAATTTTAATTTTTAAGATTTTAAATTGTTTGATAAAATAGTTGAAATATATTGTAATTAATCACTTAAGTCTAAAAAATCACTTAATTTTTAAGTTAAGAAGAATCTTTTTTTTTCAGATCGGTGATCGGCAGCGAACATCGCCGGATTCCAGCACCGCGACAGCTGGTGATCGACTGAATCTGACGATAGTCGTCGGATTCCGATCGTCGGTCGTCAAAAAATTGGCGATTATCGTTGACGATCGCCGACGCACTGACAACCAGTTCCGAAAACTCAATTTCAAAAAAAAATTAATGTTAACCATTCTAAATTTTGAGCCTAAAAACTACTTATTAGAAGAGTAACATCTTAACCAACTACACTACAATTCAGATGTTATTTAAGTTAGTTATCAAACACCTCTTAAATTATATTTGATATATATTAAGTTCTTTTAAAATTTCAAATTTAGATAATAAATATGAAATTAGATTTAAATATTTTAAATAAGTGTTATCAAACACCACCTAAGTTAATTTTTTTACTCTGTTAATTCTCTTGTGATTGGGTTAAATGAATAGAATAAAATGATAAGAATGTATATGATGAAATATATGAAATACAATGTATTAATATATAATATATATATATATATAATATGCAGATTTCAGATATATAATCTCAAATATATGATGTATTTCAAAGATATGTTTGTAATTTTCCCTACTTTTTAACTATTTGGTATAGAGTTTATGGATTAAGACCTTCTCTTGGGTGTTTTAAGATTTTGCAGACCGAGTAGGTAAAGATAGAGATAACGTGGTTATTTATAAGAATTCAGAGATATACAAGCAATTTTACCATCTTTTTAAGCTCGAGACTTTCCTGTCATTATCCTGATCATACGATCGAATAGTGGAAATTAGTTTAATTTTGAACTAATGTTGAGTGTTCTAATTCCAGATCAATGAACTTTATGTTCATCTTTTATACGAAACCATACCAAGTGAGATGCTTAACATTAGGCACATGAGGAGTGGCTCAATTAATTGGGTATTTTGCTGTACACTAAAAAATTAGGATAAATATAAAATTTATAAGAATTTGTTGAGAGTTTATCTCTCACGATATAATAAGTTAGTATTTTAATAAATATATATATATATATATATATTTTTTAAAAGATGCTTAACATTACGCTGTTCACCTCGATGGGGTTAAATCTTCGAGTGTTCCTCTCGTAGCCCCCCACCCTCTCTCACCAACAGTTCAGGCGGAGCCAACATCTAGGCCATTGCTTTTGCTTGATGCCTTTCAAGAACTCTATGTAGCTTGAACGATTAATTAGAATAAAAAGACTGCCTAAATGCGTGCAACTTCCTTTCAAAGCCAGAGTCCCAAAAAAAACATCCTTTCAAAGCAACTTGATTTATGTTTTTTTTATTTTTCTCTCATATAATTTTCATTGATCGGTTCATCTGCTCCATTAGCATCAGCACATGTGGCATCATTTGGCTTCACTTTCAGTAAGCCAAAATCCACAAAATGAATTTCCTTGCACAAATCGGTACGGTGGAGATTTTATCCGTGCAGATAACGAATCCCTCGTCACTCGTGCCCAACTCGCAAAATGTAAAAAATATGTTTAAAAAACGTTTAAAAAAGAGCGGCCGCTCTCTATCTCTCTCTTCTGCCCTGCGGAAAATCTCCAAAAATAGAGAGACATCCACTTCTCGTCGCAACAAAGACTTTCTCTCTCTGTCTCTCTCTTCCCCACAGAATCGATCGGTGCTCAAAAGCCGAAGCTGCTGAGAACATTTGGAAATATGACGATTTTTTCAAAGATTTTGCACCTCAAAATCTCCCCCGCCTGGTTTCCAAACGACGAGAATGGGTTAATTTAGTGTGCATGGCAATATGATCACTTTTGATGTGGTCGGTTTGATCACAATGGATCTTGAAAAAGGAACGACATTAGATGGCCCATGTTTTGCATATGAGCAGTTGAGATGACAAAGGGGAATAAGTGTTTGCCAATTGTTGATTTTGATTCGCCTTGTAAGACGGTCATTCTCGAGAAGGGATTATCGGAGTCATCTTTTTTACGATCAAATCGACAAATGTATTCGAAGAATGAGAGAGGTTTAGTGGAGGAAAGAGTTTGCCAAGTAGATTGTGTCTAATTAACTCATGTCTCGCTTCACTTTATCTACATTGTTGATCTTCTCCTGAAAGTAGTTTGGAGAAAAAGAGAAGTGTGGATTCTGATACGAGATTAATCTCGGTCTAGAACTCTCTCATTGATCTTCATCTTTTGTTCTAGATTGATAGAATTGGGCCGAGCCTATTGGTGATACTGGTGTTAGCCTAGGGAGCCTATCAACCTTGTTATTAGTATTGAGACATTTCTTTGATACAATAAGTTTTAGAGTAATGCTTGTGCTCTATGTAGAGATGTTGATGGCTTTGGTCTTGAGAGAATTTTTCTCAAGAACTGAATTGGGCGCCCAAATCAAGTTGAACTAAAATGTTTTAGTTTAATTTTAGTTGAAACATATTTTTTTATTTTTTTATATTTTATATGAACTTATCTACTTGTAATTTTAATTGGAATTAATTATTTTTATATATACAACTAAATACTGATATTATATAATATTTAACTAAACTATAACAAATTTGGTTTATTCGAATTAATTAATTTTCATGAATTGCAAGATCAAACCAAACTAAACCAAACAATGATTCCAAATAAACTTATTCCAATTCAATTTCTGATATAAATCGAATTATAATCACAGCCTTGCACCGGGCACTTGTTTGATATTGATTCACATACAGATGATAATACTTGGGAAAAAGAACTCTCTTCTTTGAACTGGATAACTTTGAACAACTTCTATGGTTGTGATTGATAAAGGATTGGAGAGTGGATCGAGGAAGCGGGGGAAATATGAGAAAGATTTAGTATATTTTTTTATTACACTTAAGTATAATATGACTAGATACTAAATTCATGCGATCTCCTTCATATGAGAAGTGATAAAGTGACAATCTAATTATTGAATGTCACATAAATTTAGTACCTAATTATATTATACTTAAATATAATATAAAAATAATATTATTTTTTTTTCAAAAAATATGTGTCAACTCTCGGATTTCGTCAAACCCTAGACTAAAATCGTGCGGTTCGAAAGGGCCATCCTCCTGACCAATCAAGTTCTCAGATATGTCTGAACGGGTCAAGATTGTCTTATCCAGTTTATTGTCCCCATGGTGACGCAGTCATATTTAGACATGTTCATTCGGAAGCCATGGTAGACATACAACATATACAGGTCGACTTCATATGGAAAGGTGAAAGAGTCAAATTATATTTTTGTTCATGTGAACCATCGATCTCAAGATTATATTTTATGACAAAAGAAACTATTTGGATGAGAGGCCGATGACACTGGACTTCTTGCTGACCGTAGTTAAAATTTAAGATGCACCTTTTATATATATATATAAACTAACCTATATAGAATGAGTACGTTATGCAACCAACCAACCCAAAAAAAGGACACCATCTTCTTCGTACATCGATCAAACCCTCTGCTAGCTAGCTAGGTATCATCAGATGAAACCAAATCAACAGTCCCAAAACTCCGAACTACTGTGGATGATACCACATGAGTCAGAAGAAGCGAAGTTAGTGATGATGATGATGATACTAGTCAAAAAGCGACAACGAAGAAAGATCAGCACCCAACACCTCGACATGGTGCGTGCCCCCCCCCCCCCAACTCCAAGTCCCACCTACGTACCCTACACAAGCAAATATATATATATATATATATATATATATCAAACAGTACATAGCTTTTCCTTTTGACGTATCTCCCGGTGAGGAAAAGAGGCCGCTCCTCCCACGCCCCAATCCCTGCTGCCAGTACACCCATCCCCAATAATTGAGCGAATCCCAAACCAGTTCGATCGAGCAGTGGGGAGGCCGAAGATGGGCAGAAGAACTTGTGGGGTGGGCCGAGAGAGCTCCACTCTGAACAGGGTAAAGTTGTGAAATGCCGTGAAAAGCTTAGAAGCTAGCTTATACGCATGTGTGAGTAAATATATACATAAAAGGATGGGGTGCGGTGGTGTGGCCATTGGCCAGCGTGTATTGCTCGCGCCATAAACTGATGCAACGCATTTTTTTTTTTTTTTGGAAACATTTGTTGCAAATCGTTAACACGACGGTTTACAACAAATTCATCATTGGAGAGGATGATGTCATTGGGGGTGGACCCTCTTTGGAGTTGTGCTCACCCCCTAATGGACTGCTAGTTTGCAGTCAGGTTAGTTGCAAACTCCCTTAAGAGTTTGCACCAAGTTGTTCTCTTTTTTTTTTCTTACTGATCATTAGATGGTCAACAGTCAATCTTGAGGTGTGGCTCTCTCTCTCTCTCTCTCTCTCTCTCTCTCTCTCTCTCATGAGGTCCGGCCAGTGACGAGAGATGTCTAGGGCAATCTTGTTGGAGAGGGCAATAGTCTCATATCAGTTAAGATCCATTGGTGTTGGTGCTTATAGTCTTGGGCCTCTCAAACCTAAGGTTGCGGTTTTGGGTTTGTCAAGATGGTATTTAGAGTAGGTGATCTAGCCCAATCTTATTTTCTAGTTTTTGTCGATCGCCTCCCTTCTAATTTCCACAACCCATATAATGGCTCGTGAGAGAGAGAGTGTTGGAGAGGGCAATGGTCACTCATTAGTGCTGGTGTTTATAATCTTGGACCTCTCAAACTTAAACCCGCGGTTTTGGGTTTGTCAAGAAGTCGTCCACGGGGTCGAAGGAGGAGGACACCCCCCCCCCCCCCCCCCCAATATCTCGGGGTGACGGTGCTGCTGCAGTTCTCGGAGGTGGCTGGCGTGGGGCCAATAGAAGGTGAGGATTCCGGGCTGTGGGTCTGGCATGGCCGTGAGGAGGAGGAGGTCAGAAAGACTCCTTGTGGGTTTCTCTCGTATCATCCTTCGCTATCATCATAAGGAGGCGACTCGTTCATATATGGTACTGTAAGTGGGGCTCGGCCAGGCTAGCTAGTTTTCTTCATTTCCGCACCAGCTGTAGTGATCTCTGCTTCAGATGATGGTTTGTGGCAACTTGCAAACGTGAAAAAGAAAAAGTCCAAGAAGTGGCCGGCACCATCCCCAAAAATGGCGGATGTCCATGCATGCGCCATGACCAGTGGCGGATCTATTTCAATAGAGTTCTAATGGTGCACTTATATAAATTTAGTGAAATTATTTATGATAAAAAATTATTATCTTAATATAAATATTTTTGTCCAATAAAATCACAAGACTCCACTATACATATGTTAGATCAGCCCTTGACCATGGCTGCGAAGTTGGCATATCCTCCTCCTCCTCCTCCTCCTCCTCCTCATTGTTCTTGTTGACCGAAGTCTTTTGTTCTAGTCAATGTTCAGATCTATAAGAAATGTTTATTACCCTTTTAAATAGGTAACAACAACTACTCATCCAAGATCAGATTGACCCTCTAGGATGTAAAAGGATCGATCCCACTTGAAGGTCAATTCATTTACATTGCCATCTAGCTCACTTCGTAGCTACTCAAGCAGTAAACTTTTTACTTGATTGAAATGATTTACAGATCTTTATTTTTTAAAAAAATATTAGAATATTAGTCAATTAGAGTTGATCAGCTATATATATCCTTGCTCGAACTAACCACACCAGAACTGGATCTAATTTTACGTTGACGGCTGTCCAGTTTAGAGACAGCCTTTATCACCCACGGACCTATATCTGATATGGTGTTCTTGTCCTTGGACCTCACCATGCCCCCACGAGTTACATGTGTAGACTACGAAGAAAACGACGTCAAATCTTGTGTTAGATCTCTGAGGCTGGCTGCTGGCCCAACTTATAAGCTAGCCCAAGCAACAGAGGCTGGCACTTGGCAGTGCGCACAGAGCGCAGCCTT
Organism: Colocasia esculenta; assembly: GCA_014218235.1. Taxonomy (NCBI): domain Eukaryota; kingdom Viridiplantae; phylum Streptophyta; class Magnoliopsida; order Alismatales; family Araceae; genus Colocasia; species Colocasia esculenta. Next base: position 6,054,424 of record CM024757.1, read on the forward strand.
TTTCTTACTTGTGCAGTTGTGCGTTCACGCAGAACCAGGATCCATTGTACTCTACACAGTTAGCCTCACGTCCTCGTTATAGCTCGCTCAAAACGCACGGGTGCCGGCCGGCCAGCCTTTTGATAGCTCCACGGCCGTGTAAGGCAAAAGCACAATCACAAGCATAAAGCAGGCACGTCGATCGCTGCACACGAGAGGAGCAGGAGCAGGTATAACAATCCCGCTTTAATAATTGATGGCAATGATAGGGCCCTGCAAACATATATATATATGGACGTGTGGGGGCCGGCGAGACGACCTAAGCCGAGACCCATACGTTTTTGCCCATCACGTCTTGTACTTTTCCTCTTCCAACTCGCGGCAAAAGTGCAGGCGATTCGGTCCTCCCCAGTGATCCCCCTGCATATGGCCGACCTAGCCTAAGGCCGGCCTTATAAGCCAAGAGCTTCCCTGTGCCTGCGGATAACCTTCACAATAGCTAAACTAGCCCAAGCAACAGAGGGAAGAGCCGGATGGAGCCCCCGGGGACCTCCTCCCCCAATATATATATATATGCTAGTGCATGGCCCTGTGTTGTAAGCTTTTTGACGTTGAAACACCAAGTATAGATGATGACCCATGGCCATGGCAAGCTAACAACACGTACCCCTCCTCTCCTTTCCTCTCTTCTTCTTCAATATATATTGTGGTCCTCTTGATCCCCCCCACCCTCAAATGGCACCCCCCTCAGCAAAGTGCACCAATCAGTGGGATTAGAAAAATGAGCCATCCCTAGCTCCTTTAGCAATGCGTGTTTTAATTGGAAGGCCCTACTTGTGTGCCAGAGTTTGTCCCAGCAAAGGACCTTTCAAGTTTCAAGTGAGCATTTTATATAAGGTGCATGATACTACACATTACATGACCTGCAGTGGTGGGGGTATAGCCGTATAGGGGGGGCAATTCAGGAGAAGGGGCATGTTCCCCTAAGCTCTGTAGATGAGAAATATTTATTACTTTTCAAAAAGAATAATAAATGTGGTGTGAATTATCTTCCAAACAATTTTATTAATTGAGAGAGAGAGAAAGAGATCTTATCAAATTTTTAACCAATAAAATTACTTGCAGTGCAATCTACAGCACAAATAACACAATAAATATTTCTCTATGTAGTCTATGTACAATTTTTTTTTCAAATGACCCCGTCAACAATAGAATCATCGTATTCATCAACCCCAAAGCTAGACCTCCACATTCATTATTTCAAAATTAAGGGAAATTAATTTGTACTTGTTTTATACTTTGACGGTCTCTAATCATCTACATTTTATGTACATTTTCTGCCTCCACAATTAATAATACATATGTATAAGATCTCTTGCAACAACATAGAAGGGATTTAATTTGTTTAATTGGAAACTAGCCCCTTACATTATCTTTTAAAAATTCCTTATAAACTTTCTCCCAAGAGAATTTAAACCTCTAACTTTACAATTTGAGGTACATATAAAAAAGGGTTAACGACTAAACTACTTACAAGTGAAAGACACCTAAGGAAGGGAAAGAGGTGATATCTGGTGGGCGGGCTGGTGGGGCGGATTCCATTCTAGAAGATGGGTACTAGCTAGTAGTTGTCGTCGTAATGTGCATGCTTTGGCTGTGGCACCTCAGCTAGCACAGCCTTTTGTCCCGTTGTCTACTCAACACGAGAACGGCTTCCTCCTCCCACCGTCTGTAGTTTATACTAATCCTGAGGAAACGCGGCGAAGCTCTCGCAGTGACGAGTTGTACGCGCACCAACGAAGTGTTTGCACTTTTGGCGCCCCTCTCTCTCTCTCTCTCTCCCCTCTCTTCTCGGGATATTTGAATAAAAAACTCTCTTAATATCTAATTACACCATAATTCTTCTTAAAATCATATTATATTATATACCCTTCTTATGATATAAAATTTTCATAGACTACCATCACAGAATGGATGTGGATCATCTTTCACTTAAAAAGATGCAAATACCCCAAAAGCTTGCGAAAAGAAATGTTTTTATCTTTAACTTCCCCCAAAGTGGCTTCAATCGTCCTCCTCCCCCCTTTCTACTCTCTCTCTCTCTCTCTCTCTCTCTCTCTCTCTCTCTCCTCGCCCCCCTATTGCCGCCCGGTGCCCCCCACCCCTGAAGACCCATCCATCGTCAAGAACCCAATGTGCCCTCCTCCGCCGCTGTGAAGCTACCCAAATCCTCACACTGCAGCTCATTTCACTGACTAACTTCCATCAGTGTTGCAGAAAGTCCACCCGGTTGACTAACCTCTAACAGCCATGAGCAACCCATGAAGACAACAGCACCCGCTGCACCAGAAGATGGCGGAGAGCGCCACCCACAAGCTCTTGTTAAAGTAGTGGCTCAATCAAGGGGAGCTCATTGCTAGGCGCATCACTCTCCGGGAGTTCCGCCTTGACAGCATCAACAGAGAGATCACCGCCTTCTACTACACCTCCTTCCTCTTTCACTCCGTCCTCATCCTCCTCCTCTTGCCACTCCTAGATCCCCTACCTCTTCTCTCTCGCCTACTCTATGGCGATGGCATAGGCCATCCGGTACAAGGCTGATGTTGAGAGGCACGTAGAGACGTTATTGGAACGAGAGGTGGAGGACAAGTGGCTATTGGCTAGGTGAGTGGAGGAGCTGAAGAGAAGAAAGGTGTGGTGTTCGACCTGCTCAAGAACGTGGACGCCTTGTGCACAGCAAAGAGCCTCCTTGTTGAGGCTAGGGGCTAGGGTGCATGGCTGTGAGGAGGTACTGTGGTCGGCCAACGATTTCACCACCATCTTCTTCTTCGTCATCTCCTATGTGGTCTTAGGCCTCACGAGGTTCATGCTCTTCCATTAGAGCTCTCTCCCGAGCATGTATTTGCAAGTAACTTGTTAGCTCTTCCTCGTCCTTTTGCCAGAGGGCAAGATCACAGACATCATCAGTGCAGGGGGTGCAAGACGAAGGAGATGGGAGTGGGCTAGCCTCATGGCTACCGATGCCATGGAGTGACATGTCGGAGATGTTTGAGGGTGGTAACAACGATCTATGACCTCATCACCACCTCTAAAATAGAGGTGACAGTAGCAACAGCACGAGCGGGGTGCGCTTGAAGATGGGGAAACTAGGCCTACCGCTGCAACTGGTGTCGATGTAGTTGCAGAGCTCTAATGTGACAAGGGAGTAGAACGGGGCCATGCCTGCAAAAGGGACATCGTACGTAGAAGTTGTCAAAGAGAGAGTATTTGGCGTCCAACTAGGCAAAGGTTGAGAGCTTTAATATTCCCCCGAAAGGATGGTGTCTTGCTTGTGCGGACGGGCTGCAGCGTAGGCTCCTCTTGGCCATCGAAGAAGAGAACCTATCGTAGCTCAACTCCGACAAGTTGGGCATCGAGTAGCCGACAAATGGGGCCCTCTTGGCCAAGGAGGAGAGAGAAAGGGGTTTGATCATTTCACATAAAAACTAACTCTTTGAAAATGTTCGTTGGTTTCCTTCTATTCTATCACATGCCATGACGGTAGAATTTTTTAAGGACATTTTAATCACTTAAGAAGGGTCTATAAAATAATATTATTTTAAGATAAATTATTATACAATCAAATATCTAAAAAGGTTTTTCATGTAAATATCCCTAATATATATATATATATATATAATTATACATAGACTCCCACCACTGCCCTCCCCCACTTGCGACCAAGTTGTATACGTCATGTGTGTGTTTTTTTAGTGCCTGATTGAGTTCGAAAGGTGAATCTGCAAATCAGGAGCGCGTATCCTGCTTTGGCACGCCGGCGCTTTGCTGAGGCTGTCAAATGTGCATGGGCGAGAGCGGTGTGTCCCGGGGAAGGAGCATACCACGCCCGCCTTGGTGCGTGCGAGTCGTACTTGGCCGATTTCATCAGATACGTATGTGGTGTCTGTTGGAGAACCTTTTTTTTAGTGATTGATCCGTCGAGCATCTTATTGATAAAACATTAATATGATAATCCTTTTTTTTCTTGACTTTTTACGTACGATTGTACCAGATCGGGAGGATCATTGGGGCTCCATTAAGGGCACTTTCGAATGTCTGAAAGTTAAAAAGAGTATGGAGTTGTTAGTTTAATTACTGTTTTACATCTCTTTATTAAGTGGGTCTTCCCAACTGGCAACTAGTGGTGTTCATTTGCACATGCGAGTTGTGGCCTTCCTCAGCCAAAACTGACTTTTGCATTGATTTAGGCACTATTTGGAAAGATCGGTGGCAGAGATTTTAAGGGGAAAATATCTGACAACACTATGTGGGTTTTCAAATGAACCTTTGTCACTCCGACTTTTGTGAAGAGTAAATTTTGTAGGGAGAAAAGCGATAGAGACTAGCGCTTATTTCTCTCTCTACTGTTCAAAAGTGGGTGTTGGCCCACTTTTGAAGATTAGACGACGATACGTGGAAAAAGGTAACGGAACTCATGTTTTTTTTTTTTTTTTTTCATCACGTGTTCGCGGCTCGAACACGAGCGACGAGTGCCTCGTCTTTGGCGCTTGTGTAACAGCGTGAATCGCGTCCGTACGGCAATTTTGATGAAAATTGACTTTTATTGATTTTTACTTTTTCCCAATTGTTTCCAAACGGTGCCTAAGATTTAATTTTCTTTTCCTTTTTCTTATGTTTTTTTTCTAAATTATTATCATCTAATAAGAGTTTAACTCTTAATATCATTTTAAAATTTTCTTAAACTTAATAATCGATGAGAGTTGAATTATTGACATATCTTCTTAATTTACATAGAGGACTATCATTAAATCACATCTTTAATACATTTATTGTGTTCAATACACCTCCTCATATCTTTCCCCTAGTTTTGTATTCCTTTAATACATTTATTGTGTTCAATACACCTCCTCATATCAACTCTCATCGGTACTATATTCGAGTTGCCCAATGGGGAACTCTTAACTCTACCCTCTATACTCATGTATCGACCTTGTATTCTCTTCTTTGCCTCCACTTATCCTGACCTGATTTTCAAATAGTCGATTTCAAAAATCATCTTTCGGACTTAACTTTCATCTCCCACTACTCCATCAACAACCGATGAAATTTCATTCGGAAAATTCTAAACTCGACATTTCTAGATCTTTATCTGCCCAATAGATCTCCGCTTCAACAAGTATACTAAATTCAACAAGTATACTAAAATGAATTTCCTTTAAAATTTGTCACAAAAAACTGGAAAAAAAATACTCAAGTTACGAAGAGTTTAGGAAAAAAAATAGTAGTATTCGTAGTTTGAGATATACCAAGGTCCAAAACCCAACTCACGGATATCTCGTTTATCCCTTTTTTTTTTCACCTCAAGCCATGACAGATCTCTGTTGATATAACTCACGGAATCCGGCGGACCACCCGGTCCAGGGGACCGGGTTCACTAATCATAGGCGATCCTTCTCCCCCATCTCCGCTGACGTGGCAGGGAACCCCCAATCATGCGACTAACTTATACATTTAAATAGGGCACCCATTGAGACATTTTACCAAAGTAGAACTGGCCTAGGTGGTGACGCCTCCCCCCCCCCCCCGGGCGAATAGTACTGATGTCGCAGATTCACCTAGACCCACGACGTTTAGCTTTAGTTTGGTAATGGGTTGGGGTTAGAGATAACTCTAACCCATGACTAAAGTTATACAGAGTTAACTTATTTTTTAGTTTATTTTTTTGTGTGTTAACTCAATTTAACTATTGTGAGTTAACCCACTTTGTCAAGGATTGCTTTGGCAAGATAAAGTGAGTTAACCCACTTTCATATCAAAAAGTGACTTGAAAAAAAAAATAACAATTAATGTTGTGTTGAGAAAAGAAAAAGAAATAATTAATGTTGTGTACCGCCAAGATAAAAAAATAATTAACCCACTTGAGTTAACTCCAATCCACCTCTAGAGGTGGGTTGGAAAATTGTGAGTTAACTCACATCTATCCCACTTTTAATTTAACTCACTTGAGTTAATTTTTTTTTTATTACCAAACTACATTTTGAGTTAACTCTGAGTTAACTTTGAGTTAATTTGTTACCAAACTGAGGCTTAGCCACTGTCGATATGTGGGTTTACGATTCATGTTGTTCGTGGGCCCAGTGGTGACCCACCGCACCGTAACGGCGGCATACCTGTCCTTTTCGCTTTGCTCACGTAATTTGTGACGCACCACCCTCCCACGTCCCACCATCTATCATTTTTTTTTCTTTAATTCCCCTTGATTTTATTTCATTATTGAAAATTAAATTTTATATTGCCTCTTCTCAAGATTATTTAATGAAATTGTTAAACAGTCTATATGACACATATAATCTAATCGCCAAAAAATTTGTTGCATCATAGTTTACATAGTCATAAACTCTTTAGACTTGGATACTTATCTAAATCACACATTTAAATATTAGCCCAATTCCACCGAGACCATCTTGTGTTTTGTATGTACCACATATGAGGCATGGCTTGATTAGCTATGTCTCTCCATGATCTATGCTGCATAAAATGTTATTAGTAACTTTCTCTCATAATTCAAATCTTACATTTTCTAATTGTGCAAGAAGAACCGTTTATTAAATTGATAGGACTCTTGAACCACCGGCTTGAAGTCATCTTACTGAGCCCAATTTAAGTCAACTCACTTGGCACATGAGAGAAAGAGATACAATGGATCTCTATAGAGGAATTTAATCCCATATCAAAATCCATAAATTTCTCCTATCCAATTAAATCCACCTTCAAAAAAAAATATCAACAATCCTAGATAAGAGAAAAAAAGATAAGCATCAACATTAGATATAGTACTAAACAAGTACTCTCTCTCTCTCTCATCCTAATTAACTCTATTCTCGACTCCAATTCTTCTCTTCATTAACTTTATTATCATAGAGTTGTTCTCGAGATCTACATTTCTAAAACAACTGTCTTGCAAGTTGAGGAAGTAGTCTCGATATTTGTTTCCACACCTCATCTTCATCGCATGAGATCTAGGTTTGGGTCCATCATAGTCATCCCCACAAAGAATCTAAAAGCCAATTTGGACTGACTATATCAATATACACATACATATATTATATGCTGGTTTTGGATGGGAGTTCATGAACTCTATGTAGATGCCTCGACAGTTTAATTCAATATCATTCTTATCTTTTTTTTAATTAATTTTATCTTAATCTAGATAAAATAAAATTAAAATGTTGGAGTCCTCTTAAAACTTTAATAAGTATATCTTAATCTACTTAGATTTTGAATTGTCGGTCCAATTAGTATGCATCCATATAAGTCTCAATAAACTTCATTTATTAACATGGATATTGTGACACACATAAAACCCGTCATGCCTATGCCCCTCTCTCTATCTCTCTCTCAATCAAAGTAGATCAAAACTATCTCATCTTCATCAAATATCTCTCCTCATATGTTTCTTATATTCTTATCTTGATCATCAAATATTGAGGAGAATAATTTAGTGCACTTGAATTTTACACTTTGTACTTACATTTCTTGTTTCTCATTAGATGTGTGTATTATATCTTTTTTTATTGGTCCATAAAAAGAAAGAAGTACAAATACAAAATATAAAACTCAAGTGTACTAAATTCTTCTCAATATTAAGATCAGACGACCAATATATATGAAAACCATTTTAAAAAATACTCTGAAAAGCATCACTAAATGTCTTTTCCCACCCACTAGTCCTTTGACAGTGAAGAAAATGAGTAACAAAAACAGAAGTAAAAAAGGGGCAGAATCGCAAACAAAAAGGAAAATACGATACTCAAAACGGACACAAGTACAATTTATAGACTTATCTGGTATTCCATATAGACTTATCTGGTATTCCATAGCAACTATGACGTTTGCATATCAGTATATTACACACAACTACACAAGAAAATTAAACGTACGGCTGCTTCCCGGGTGCTCCACTGATCTCATCACCACCAACCCAAACTCTCACCGCCTACCAATATACAAACTGTTTACGACCTTCCTCCTTTCCCCGGTCAGCACGTGCACCATGCAGTGGATTTAATCATCGTTATAATCTATTATAATAAGACCCGAAAACCATCTTCACATGTTCCCGGGATGGCTTCTAATTTGTATAATGCCTCGTGGTTCATCGACCAAATGTTCTCTTAAACCAAGTGGGATCTCAAATGAGAAATTATTACTATTTACTTGGGACCCGTCTTAGGCGTCTTTTGGAACGGTAGTTTGAAAAGTTAAAATCGATAAAAATCGATTTCACAAAAGATGTTGATAGTGAGATGTTTTTGAGTCTCGTCGCTTGTGTCTTTTGCGGCACGGGTGATAGAGGTCTCGTCGCCGATTTCCGCTCACAAAAGAGATACAAAATGAATAAAAAATAATTTTTATCTGCATTTATTGACGAAAGATGAGGAAAATAAAGAAAAAATAATAATTTTTTATATCGTCGAGAGTTGAAATCTTCAAAAATAAGTGTCCACCCGTTTTTTGACAGAGGGAGAAAAGATTTACTTGCTTTCTCTCTTTCTCCTCTCGACAAAATTTCTATGAGCACGGGAGTCGAAGTAATTTGATATATTTGAAAACCCTATAAATATTGTAAGAGATTTATATCCAAAATCTAATCCAAAAATATTTTCAAACACTACTTTTGACAAATAAAGTGAGATTTCGTAGCTATTAATGTACTGCAGGTCTCAACCAATTATATTTGAAGTGAATAGTAAATATCCCATCTCAAACGGATGATCTTCCAATTGTCATCGTATCAGATTGGTCCACCCTCATTTAAAAAAAATATTTATTAGAATATTAATCTATTAAGTCATTTAATATGAGTTGAATTTTTTATATCATCTTTAATTTTTTTAAAAAAATCTTATAAATCTACATCGAGAAAGTTGAATTATTGATCTCTTACTAATCCATCCCTTTCACTTGTCAACCCACATGCGATGTTCCTGTCAACCATCTGAGGAGAGAAAACCACAATAACTTATCCTCCTTTTATGATTTAACTAAGTCCCTTTTTTATACAAACACCCCTCTGGAATATCATAGTTATATATGTATCTCTTGTTTTTATAATTTTTTTAAAAAATATTCTTGATATATTCAAATACTTGTAGTTGTCCTCCTGCTGAGTTAAAATCAAGAATTTACCCTGGAGTTAGGCATCATAATGACTTGACAAGACTCTATTCTAAGTGTTCGCTTTAGTTCCTTTATATTATTATATTTTAATGTATAAAACCTACAAGTGCACGTGTAACTATCACACATATTTGAAGTATATGTATAAATAATGTATTCTAGAGAGGCATATGTAAGAACCTTCAGTTTTGAAATAATGGTATTGCGGATTAAACCCAGCATCTTTGGTCTACAAAATTTCCTCAATTCTTCCAGATCTTAAAAAAACAGCAACAAATGATCCATTGGTCAAATAGAGTAGATTATTTGCTCCAATTGTTCCTGAACTAATTTGGATTTTTGAGTAAGAGGAATGTTTAGTATAAGAACACATTTATAAGTAGATTCATAAAATTTTAAGTTAGACTCATAAACTTTCGAGTTAAATTAATAAATATTTAAATTAGACTCATAAAATACCGTACCATAATATATTAATAAATCTTAAGTGGATAATTGTCAGGATATTATTCTACTTTTTTCTTGATTGATCAACTTGTGCAAGAAGGTTGGGCCACAGCTCATCTCTAGTATGAACATTCTTCCACATAGTTTATTGCTCAGCTTATCTTGTGAGCACTTGTTCAGCTTATGGTCTTCTGAAGGGGTGGAGAGACTTGGGAAGAGGGGCTGTGACAGGTCAATGACTCTTCTCTCTAAAGAACTGCCTACATATGCCATCATAACAAAATGTTTGTAAGAGGAAAAGGGCATGCATGAAGACCTTGAGAAGCCCCCTTCCCCACAAAGCCAACTGATCCACTCTCCCACTTGTCTTCCAAGTTTTTTTAAAAATTTTGCTATCTGTGAGGAGTAGGAGATAAGGAGGACTTATTTCTCTCACCTTGTTTGATATCTTTATAAGAGAATTACAAATGAGAAGGGATAAGTTAGGTGGGTAGACTTGCCTCTCATTTTATTTTCTTTATTTGTTCTAATTGTATCAAATAAATAGTCACTTAATGAGTAGTACAAATTGTTTGTTATATAATTGAAAAGATAATATAATAGTGTGCAGATTCACGCAAAATCTAAAAGATCTGAATTTAATTTCCACAAATACCCAACTCACAATATCTCCTTTTTACAAGTCTATTAAAACCTAAGCCCACATGTTCATGATAACCAATGCTTTAAGATGGAGTAAAAGAAAAAAAATGGAAAACCTAGGTGAGAACCTTAGACACCTCTAAACCCCAAAAATAATATAAAAAAGAGTGCAAAATAATATAAAAATGGTGCAAAATAATGTTAAAAAAGAGTGCAAAAATCTCCCCTCGCTGGCTCTCTTGTTTTGCTTGCCCTCACAAGAAGCCGATGAGGGCATGCCCCCCTTTTTGTTGGTTGTAAAAGGTTTCATCTTATCACCATTTATGGTCTTTGATAAGAGAGAGAAGAGAAACACACGTCTAGAGAGAGAGAGAGGTGGAGAGAGTAGAGAGAGAAAGAAAGGGGGTGTGGCGCTGGCCTGTTTGACGGCTGACTCGTTTTTGGCCTTTCGTAGTATCAGGGGATGAGAGAAGAGAAGAGAAGAGAAGAGATGGATTCATACACAACAGCGTGGTCCCCACCGCCCCCGCCCCTAAACGTCGCCGTTACTAAACGGCGTGGAGGGGAGGGGTCGGTCGAATCCGGTGGAGGCCGCTACTCGGCAAGGAGAGGAGGGAAGGGGGAGGTAGATAAGAGAAGGGGGGGAGTGGTCGGCAGGATCGTGAGGGGGCCCTCCCCGACGGAGTTATCAAACGGACACGTAACGGAACTGGTCATCCCTCTCTTTCCCTTAGCTCCCCCTCCCCTTCTTCGACTCCTTCGTCTCCTGTTATTTCTGATGGAAAACTGAACAGCGAAGGCGGCGGCGGCGGGGTGGCGGCGAGCGCTCCAGACTTGGGCTCCTCCTCCCGGCGGATTCGAATCCCTGAGGGCTCCTGGCGGGCTCTCCCCGGCCCGGAGGATAGGGGTTTCCTCTATTCACCTCCCCTTCCCGGGCCTCCCTCTGTGTGTTTCCCCCACTCCGTCCTGCTCGGTTGCTTGGTTTCCCTTTCCGTCTCCATCTGGCCGGTGTCTTGCTGTTTCGGCTTTGATTTCTCAGGCGGATGGGTCGTTGAGGGGTCTCTTCTCCCCGATACGCCTTTCCAATCGGGTATTCTGAGGATTTGGGGGTGGATTCCGTAGGCGCAGATCGGGAAAGCGTGGGATTCGCTGTTCCTGGCTAGGGTTTGTTGAGGGGGCTTTCCATTTTTTGTGTTTTTGTATTGGTGGTGGTGCTTGGGAGCTGGTCCAATCCTCGAATTGGTGTCTATCGTGGGGTGGGGATCTGTGGGGGAGGGGGGGTTTGGCTCTTGTGATCTGTGGATTTTTTGGGAGGTGGGTTTTTATGGAATGGGTTTGTGAGGGCTTCCTTTGGGATGCGTTCGTCGAATGCGGTGGCCATCGGAACCCGCCAGGTAGGGAGGAGGGGCAGAAGAGGAGGAGCAGGAGGTGATACGGGGAGGAGAGGGGGATAGCAGAGAGCAGAAGAGCGAGGTAGGCAGAGAGAGAGAGAGAGAGAAGAACAGATAATTTAGAGAGAGAGATAGAGAGATACATGGGGGAATCCCTCTTGACAACCCTATCGATGGAGAACCAGCACCCGTCCACCCTCCTCTCCATGGACCCGTCCGGGGCGCCGGCCATGGTCTCGGCACACGACGAGGCCGACCGCGAGATGATGCTGCAGCAGCGCCAGCCGATGGTCCTCTCCCGCCCGCCCGACATCAACCTCCCCCTCTCCGCCGAGCGCTCACCTCCGCCCCAGCCGTGGAACACCGACTCCTGCGACATCCTCGACGTCGGCCTTGCCCCGCAGATCTACGAGACCGAGTCCCTTCTCAACCTCCCTAAGGTGGTGGGCACCCGCAAGTGCGCCAAGCGCGGGGATAGCATCTGGGGCGCCTGGTTCTTCTTCAATTTCTACTTCAAGCCCGTCCTGTCGGAGAAATCCAAGGGCAAGGTCACCCGGGACGCCGGCAGCGTCTCTAGCTTCGACAAGTCGGACCTCCGGCTCGACGTGTTCCTGGTGCAGCACGACATGGAGAACATGTACATGTGGGTGTTCAAGGAGCGACCGGAGAACTCGCTGGGCAAGATGCAGCTGCGGAGCTACATGAACGGCCACTCCCGCCTAGGTGAGCCCCAATTCCCTTTCAGCGTCGACAAGGGCTTCGTCCGCTCCCACCGGATGCAGCGCAAGCAATACAGGGGCTTGTCGAATCCACAGTGTGTTCATGGGATTGAGGTCGTGCGGCAGCCCAACCTGACTGTCGTTTCGGAGGTGGATCGAAAGAAATGGATGGAGCTCACCGGAAGGGATGTCAACTTCTCAATCCCCGCTGAAGCCAGCGACTTTGAATCATGGAGGAACCTCCCCAATACGGAATTCGAGTTGGAGAGGCCCCCTCCGCCACTGAAGAACACATCTCATTCGCATCCTAGGAGACTGCTTAATGGTGCAGGTTTAAATTTATCAACACAGCCGTCAAACCATGTAGGTGGTGATGTGATGGACCTTTCTCCAGTTTGCAGCAAGCGCAGGAAGGATTTCTTTCCTCATGGGATGGACGAGGAAATTAGTCTACCCATGAATTCCTATCCTGACCGTGTGCAGGACATGGACATGCATCCAGTGGAGCCATCATGGGTAAACGAGTTTAGTGGCGTGATGCGACATGTCTATGGGCCAGTTACAGCTGCGAAGACTATCTATGAGGATGAAGAAGGTTACTTGATCATGGTGAGCTTGCCTTTCTCCGATTTGCAGAGGGTGAAAGTGTCATGGAAGAACACTCTGACCCATGGTGTGGTAAAGATACTTTGTGTCAGTACTGCTAGGATGCCATATATAAAGAGGCATGACAGGACATTCAAGCTTACAGATCCATCTCCTGAGCACTGCCCACCTGGTGAATTTATCAGGGAGATACCTCTGGCCACCCGTATCCCAGAAGATGCCAAGCTAGAAGCATACTACGATGAGACTGGCACAGTGTTGGAGATCATGGTCCCGAAGCACCGTGTGGAACCAGAAGAGCATGAGGTTCGCGTGTGCTTGCGCCCTCCCTTGGAGCTTATGAACTCTTGCTGACTTATAAAGGTGAGAGTTCCTCTGGGTGGGGGCTTCCTAGTGTTTTCATTGTTACTAACTCTGTATCACCAAAAAAGAGAGTAAAAAAAGAAGTCTATGAATGAAAGTGCAATATTGGTCAACAGGTTTCCATTTTCAACTCAGTCTTGTTGATTGTTATGCAGTTCATATGTATCTCATTTGATTTCTGACTGGCATTAGCCAAAGCGTGGTGCTTTAAAGTTTTTGCAAGATTTATGGTAGGGATTTGACACACCATTTTGGTGCTGCCTTGTTGATCCTTCATTACAAGTTGAGTTAACCCAGTTAATTTGAAAATATCTTTTCTCATTGAGAATGATAATCTTGTAGACGTGTTTTTTTGTGGTCTGTTGATCCCATGAAATTTCCAAGATTGTGATGGATTGCAGCACAAATGTATCTTTCCGGTCGATATGTTGTATGGATTTCTTTTGGGAATCTGCATGAACATAACAATCATTGGTTTTAACTTGTCTGAGGATTTTCCTTTAGCTCAGGCATTTTATCCCTATATGTTGTGTTTGATGCTTCTCTAATGTTGAATCGAGGAACAAGAGCATGATTTATATGCACATATGCAGTTTTCTTAGCAGGATCATTTATCCTGCTCAATTATATCAGTTGACTTCCTTTGCCGATAATTGCAATATGTATGAATTTATTTGTGATTTGCTTTTAAATAGTGATTCACATTCTGCATCTCTCAACCAAACATTCTAGGCAACACGGACAATATGGTTCTTAAATGAGCCATGACCACGTCTGACTGTTTTGCTTATTTTGTGCCACTTCACCCCTGACCTATCATATCTTGCTATGTCTAAGTGGCCAAGATTTGGGAATATCCTACTGCATGCAGTTACATCTGATTCAAGGATCATCATGCTACCATTAGTGTTATTTATCTTTTGGAGCTATGAGGTAAATTTGAGACAGTAGATGTGACCTTATCTCTAAATGATATTGGAGGGGTTTGTTGAGGAAAAATTTGAAAGAATGCAGCCACGCCTTCAGGAAGAAAAAAATTGTGTGGTTTGGAAGAGCTAAATTAGCATTCGAGTGTAAGCATTACTTGCTTGAAACCACATAGAATGTTGGAATCTACTAATTTCCAATATAGCTGGTGCGAGCTGGCAAGCCTGAATGATTGCCATGATTTGAATAGTGCCTTTATGCTGTTTTCTGAAAAGTTGATAGTGCCATATCTAAATTAAAAGATTATTTGCATGATTCCCCATTAATTGCAAATTATAGGCTCTATATAATTCCTTAGAAAGTGATTGGACACGAGATTTACATGAAAGTGGCTGGAGATGAATAGTGCGAGTCTCTTTTAATATATACATGCTACTATCCACTTTCAAAAAAAATAGTGGAGTCTACAGATGCTATTTTTTGATTTCAAATGGTTCATGTGTTCTCGAACTGATGGTTTAATAGTGATGAGAACTATGATGGTGGTTTGAACAGAAGTTTCATATAATTTATTTTAGTTGGAACCAAGGTTGGCCGACTCGTTGGACTCAACCGTGCGGGGTTTATCGGGCACGGTACGGTAATGTATGGTCTTTGGGCACAGTACGGTATGATCTGTACCGTGCTGGTCCACAGCCCACCCCCCTCCCCGGAGGTTGAGGAGAAGGGGGAAACGGGAAGTGGGGGGTCCCGGAGGTGGGGGAGGAGGGGGAACTGGGGAGTGGGTGTGGGGGGGCGGAGGAGGTGGGGGAGGAGGGGGAAACAGGGAGTGCGGGTTGTGCCAACATCGGAGGTGGAGGAAGGGGGGGGGGGGTAGGGGGAACAGGGGAGGGTGTGGGGGGGCGCCGGAGGAGGGGGAAACGGGGGGTGGGGGGTGCCGGACGTGGCAGGGAGGGGAGGGGGAAGGGGGCGGGGAGGGGGGGGGAACCGGGGAGGGTGTTGGGGGGCGCCGGAGGTGGGGGAGGAGGGGGAAACAGGGGGTGGGGGGTGCCGGACGCGGCAGGGAGGGGAGGGGGAAGGGGGCGGGGTGTGCCGACCATGCTAGGGCTCGCGATGGCCCTGGCACGGTCCCGGATCGTGACGGCACAGCCAACCTTGATTGGACACCTAGTGCAGAAAGGAATTCTATTCCAGAAACTTTTGCTCATGTGAGTAGGGATATATTTAGAATATGGGCTAACATCATGTTGTTAATTTCTGGTCTCATAATTGTTAATATTTGCATCTGCAGCAGTTATCTCTGTCCTGGTATGAGATGTGAAAGTGCAAGTATCCCATCAGGGTAAGTGATCCCGTATGTGGTGGAACAGTACTCTACAAGAGCTTCAAACATGCTTACATTACCAGACATCTTCCCCGCCCTTATTGTTTTAGTATGATGAGACCAAGTAAAAGTTCAAGATGGACAAAAATATTTTATTTTTGACGGAATGTGTGCCACTTCAGTGGAGAAATCCAAGAAAGTGTCAGAGAAACTGTTTTACATTAACTTTGTCGAGGACATCAAAGTGCAACATAGGGATGGTAATTGTAGGAGAAAAAGGTCAACAGAACATTCAACATGAATCTATTCGGCAATTAGGGGTACGGTTGAGAATTTCTAGGCATCGTGTTTCATTAAACTGACAAGATCTTGAGTCTCATCTGTTCCAAGTGTTTAAATCTTTTAATAGAGGTTCGATTTCTAGGCATCATGTTTCATTGAACTGACAAGATCTTGAGTCTCATTTGTTCCAAGTGTTTAAATCTTTTAATAGAGGTTCGATTTCTAGGCATCATGTTTCATTGAACTGACAAGAATTTGAGTCTCATCTTCCAAGTGTTTAAATCTTTTAATAGATGTTGGATTTCAGGTGGGATCTAATCCATCCACCGTTTCCGATGGTGCTGCTTTCCCTTTCCTTACCCTGTCATCTTTCTTTTCTTTTTTTTTTCTCTCTGTGTTCTGACTTAGTATCTGTTTTATCTTGATTGAATACTGCTTCTTATTGGCTTAACAGGATTAGAAGGAAAAATTGATTGTTTTGGCTAAAGTTCTTTGTCTTCTCTTGCATGAACCAATCCAGTGCATGATCCTCCCATCTCATTTGATGACTGAATTTTGAAATATACTCTTATGCCTGCTGTGGGATTTTAAATTTTGGTTTGTTGCTTTGTTTGTCCTCAATGAGAATGACATCTTATGGTTTTGATGTCTGTTGGTGTACCATATGGAACGTATTGTCAGAGTATTAAATTAGTTCTTAATTGCACATTTGCTCCTTGGCATCCTAATGTTAAAGCAACTTTGTCTGAAACATCAGAAAAATCATTTCAAGTTTCTTAAACAGTAGATTTATTCTTCTTTGTTGGGCACCTTTCTATCCTTGTGGTTGGTAACTCTTCCTCTGTGATCATGACTTTACCCTGAAAAAATATGTTTATTGAAAGAGTCGGTTCCTTGTTAGTTATTCAAGGTACATGTTATTCGACCTTCTGAGGCCAAAAGGATCGAGGTTTGATTTCTCATGGTGATTACATTTCTTTTAGATTGTGATCGTGCGATCGTAGCTTGAATTTGGTTCAATCGAACTGTCTGAGGTGCTAACTCAGAATGTAATTTAATAAATGAAATGACCCATGGGGAGGAAAGGGGATGACTGCAAAGCTGATGCGCCGGAATTATGAAACAACTGTTAAATGGTTTTCCCCACCTTATTATGTGAGGAACTCAAAACAAGATATTTATGTTCACATGGGAGAATAGAGGTCAGCAATTGGTTTTTCTTGAAGTCAGTCCAAGAAATTCCATTTAGATGGGGTGATAATGTCATTGCTAGTTTACTCTTCAGCTTCTGCAGAGTAGCTGCATTGATTTGATATGCAGCTCGAGTTCATGGCGACAACATAGGATCATCGATCTGAAGTTTAGCTTGTGTGCTATTTTTTTACACTTTCAAGATCTACGATGCCATTCATTGGCTGACTTCAGATGTCCTTGTTTCCTTTTTTTTTTTTTTACTATGGTCCTTGTTACTTTCACGTTTCTGTTAAATACTCTCCTAGGATTATTGCATCCTGCATTGGGAGTCTGAACCATCCCTCTTGCAATTTCTGCCATGGCCACTGGGATGCCGGTGTTGTTTCGCCATTGTTAAGTGATTTGAAGTTTCTGGTGTTTATAATTTCCTGCTGCTGCTTTTACTTTTTAAGACTTTTCATTAGGGTGCGACCTAATCTTGCTCTAAAACCCACCTGCTTCCCAGCAATTGTGATATCTCTGGATGGGAGATCTTGTACTGCTAAACACAGATTAAGTAGGTGCTCAAAAAAGAGGCACTTCAAAGTTGGGAGTGGGAGGCCCTTGCTTGTGGTTCCAGGCAGAGCAGCCCCATTGAGCACTCGATGGTAAAGATTCCAGAAACAGCTTACCACCCTGGGACTCACTTCCTTTAGAACCACATCTTCTTCTGTGACAGAGCTGTCCATAGGAACTAGGAAGGGAAAATGGTCTTTTGATTTCTCTGAGATGTAGCAAGGACTTGGTGGGGTCGGATTGAGATATCCGATTGGAAATGGATAGTCCGGGACCCAATGGGTCATGGGTGGTCGATAATAAAGGGTGGGTAATTGACACCCCAAGTATCAGAGAAATATCCACAGCATATTATGATGATTGAGCCAAGCCAACTACTCAATTTGTAAAGCTTTTGTGGCCACTACAACCATTGGATCTTCCGAGAGCTTCGCTAGAGACATCGCCTTCTGTTTGTTAGGAACAGCGCCCCCCCACCCCACTGTTCTTTCTGTGGGTTTTCCTCCACCTAGACGTCCTTGTCAACAGAGAAAGGCCGCGATAAGGGGGGTAGAGAGAGAAAAGAAAAAGTAACCCCCTCCCCCCCCCCCCCCCCCCCAAAAAAAAGTTTCCCCTCCTTCCAAAGTTTTAGTCCGCGGATTCCCCGCGTTCCCCCTCTCGTTATTGCACGTAGTATCCTACTCGGTGAGGGCACCAAGTGTCGGGCATCGTGAGAAAGATAAATTTAGTGTCTTTTTCAAAAAAAAAATTTTACTTTTTATTAATAGATATAATATTTTTTAATATATTGGTTAATAAGAAAGTTAAAGTATATGCCAAATTAATTAGAATTTTTTATCTCTTGTTACAGTAAAAATATCTCTATTATAGTTTTAAATTTTAGTTAATTTATTTTAAAATATGTGAAAAAAATATAATTGTTAAATATAATAAACTTTTCTCCGTGAAAAAAGACAAGGTTGGACAAAGCAGAGGTGGAGGTGCAAGAACAGGCAGCGTTGGCTGGCTTCTCTTTATTAAGAGAAATGTTTAGTAAAATATATGTCTGGGAGTGCATTGTTCGCCTGCATGATGCGTTTGAGCGTGTATCGCAGGAGGCGGCGGCCCAAGCAAAGCAAGCGATGACTGCAGGGGTTTACCACAGAGACAGACAATACACATCTTGCGATAAGAATGAGAGAGATTATAATAAAATTATAATAATTATATTAGTTGAGAATCTGAAAAACAATTTCACATTGTTTGTTAAGTAATTCATTACATCTTGGAATAAATATTTTTTTCTTCCTTTACGTGTTATTGGTTCATTTGGGACAGAAAGAAATATGACTTTTTGTGCTCCAAAGGTAAATTAACTAGGTCTAGGTGAACCCAAATATTAACGTACCTAATTTTGGAAAATAAAAACACACCGAAGCAACTCAAATCTTAGGTAAATATTATCCTATCAATCACATCAAAGAAATAACTATTGCTGTAACGTCGCGCGTTTTTTGGATCCTTGTAGATCCTTTTTTAGTGGATTTGGTGGCCAATGTGTGGTCCATTAACTTGTGTTTCAGGTGTCCGCGTGGGTTGTGAGGCTTTGTGGGCCGGTAGATTGGGTCCAAAGCGCTCACAGGTTCCCTGTTTGTGAACGCGACAGGGGTATGCGTCGTGTTCTGAATGCGACGGCCCTGGGGGTCGCGTTCATGTTGCCGCTATTTGGGTTGTCGTATGCATGCGCGCCACAACGCTCACAACTGCCGAACTCTATGCAACAAAGCAAAAAGGCAATGAATCTGCCCTGGATTACATCCAGCGGTGGAGGAACCTTAGTACGAGATGCAAGCGCCCTCCTCACCAAGAAGATGCAGTGGAAATTTGGAAACAAAACCTAAAGAGAGAGTTATTGGAAAAAATGATTGGAATGGAAATTCGTTCATTCGACAGGCTGAACAATGTGGTGGTAGAAATTGAAGCCTTCATGACAAGATATCCCAACAATACATCAATGGAACAAAAGAACAAGCCAGCCAATAAAAAGCCTGTCGGAAAAGAGGTGAACACTGTCAATCTGAAAAACTTCGAACAGCAGAAGGGTGTTAGGTCTTCTGGCACCAAGCCTAAGACTCCTGATGAACAGTCCATCCCCATGTACTTTTAAACTAATTACATGCTTATTTTGGTGATAAACAAAACACTGTCAAAAGTTTGTCTAACTATGTTTTATTTAGCCTTAAGCATAGGAAATACCCAAAGAAAGTCAAGCATTTGTGGTAAGTACTTACATTACTTTGTTTTTCAGAAAAGCTATAACGATTCCTTCATTAACTGCAACGATTTCCTCACAAGTACAACGATTTACTTGTAAGATTGAATAACCTTGCTGTGTCAATCAAGTCGATGTTGTAACGACTCTGTAAGTTATCGTAACGACTTCTTAGAAAGTTATAACGACTTGCTCATTATAACGACTCTGTAAGTTATCGTAACGACTCCTTCAGAAGTTATAACGACTTGCTCATTATAACGACTCTGTAAGTTATCGTAACGACTCCTTCAGAAGTTATAACGACTTGCTCATTATAACGACTCTGTAAGTTATCGTAACGACTCCTTCAGAAGTTATAACGACTTGCTCATTATAACGACTCTGTAAGTTATCGTAACGATTTCTTTAGAAAGTTATAACGACTTGCTCGTCATAACGATTCTGTAAGTCATCGTAACGATTTCTTTAGAAAGTTATAACGACTTGCTTGTCATAACGATTCTGTAAGTCATCGTAAGTTATAACGACTTGCTCGTCATAACGATTCTGTAAGTCATCGTAACGATTTCTTTAGAAAGTTATAACGACTTGCTCGTCATAACGATTCTGTAAGTCATCGTAACGATTTCTTTAGAAAGTTATAACGACTTGCTCGTCATAACGATTCTGTAAGTCTTCGTAACGATTCCTTTAGAAAGTTATAACGACTTGGTTGTGATAACGATTTCATAAGTTATCATAACGACTTCTTCTGAGTCTATAGCAATTTGTTCACAACGATTCTATCAGACTATCATTGCATAAGTCATGTTTCTATTAATTAATTGTTTGTCTTGATTTAAGATACGTTGAATAGTCAAATTTGCATCACGTCTGTTTGACTGCCATGCATTTAATAAAGACTGAACGTATCTCTGCATGGATACGGAACATATCTTCCATTCTCGTGTATTCTCTGCATGCATCTTTTAGAACGATAAATCTGTTACTACTATATTTGTGTCTATCTGCTCTGACGTTGATTGACATCTGGAGATAGTATAGCTGTCTACCATTAAAGCTCAACCTTGCAGAACCTTGAGGATGTACTATCCTACAACATTGGACACAGAAAGAACTACAAGCCAACTCAGAAGATCTCATCACTTTGCGTGCTCCAAAGAACAAAAGACTGTCGACAGGAAGCTTCCACAAATCCTTCAGTCTAACGTACACCAAAGCTGTGAGACAACGGTCATCTTTCGTCCTCATTCAAATTGGAGATATAAATACAAGACGAAGTTCTGAAGACAATACACACCGAAGAAGAAAGCATTATTCATATTCAAGAGAGACCAGAACTCTGTAGCTTTCAAGTCTTCAAGATCTCTAGAGCCAGAAATTCATTCCTTTCGATCTTGGCTCTTAGCTCCTTGTGCTGTGAAAAAAAAATAATAAGGAAGAGCTAGATTAGTTCTGAGAGAGTGCACAGTGTGTAGATCTTTGTCTCTCAGTGCTTGTAGCTTCAGATTGAGTGTTGTAAAAGCTTGATCTAGGGGCTAGTCATTTCTTTCAAGATTCTTAGTGTTTTCCCTTCAAGAGTGAAGGAAGACCTGGTGGTACCAGGGTGTTGTGTTCCCTTCAGGAGTGAAGGAAGACCAGCTGAGCTGGGTGGTTGTTTTTGTCCATAGGGGGACTGTACCCTAGTTAGTGAAATCCTGAGGGTTGCTCAGGGACTGGACGTAGGACTCCTAAGGAAGGAGATCCGAACCAGGATAAATCTGTGTGTTGTGTAATTGTCTTCATTGTGTGATTGTTGTTTTTACTAACCATTACTAATCTCTTTCAAGAACTCTTTATGTTTGTTTGAGTTCAGGTTTTTATCAGATAAATTTTATTTAAAGACCCATTCACCCCCCCTCTGGGTTAGCCAACCGGGCAACAAGTGGTATCAGAGCGAGTCTCTTCGACAAAGAACAAGATCCAACGATCTGAAGAGTAAAGATCCATGGCAGCCCAAAGTCACTTCGAAGGTCAGTCTGTCAACAGACCTCCTTTGTTCGACGGTGAAGATTATACGTATTGGAAGACCAGGATGGAATACTTTCTACAAGGCCACGACTATCAAATCTGGTCGATAGTGGAAGAAGGTGATCTGGTCGTCACAAATGAGAAAGCACAATGGACAGATGAAGATAGAAAGAAAATCTCCTTGAACTGTAAAGCCAAGAGCATTCTATGTTGTGCTCTAAGCAAGAAGGAGTTCAACAGAGTCTCAGCATGCAAATCCTCCATGGAAATGTGGGAAAAGCTAAGGATTACGTATGAAGGTACAGACAAAGTAAAGGAGACAAGAATCGACATTCTTGTCACTCAGTATGAAAGATTTCAAATGCAATCAGGTGAGTCTATTACCCAAATGTTTAGTCGATTTACTGACATCACTAATGGTCTAGCCAGTCTAGGAAAGTCATATGAGGTTGCAGATATGGTAAGGAAGATTCTCAGATCCTTGCCATCTTCATGGACGCCAAAGGTCACAGCTATCGAAGAAGCTAATGACCTTAAGAGAATGTCAGTAGAAAAGCTCATCGGGTCTCTCATGGCCCATGAAATAAACATGGAAAGATTAGGAGAATCCTCCAGTAGAAAGAAGCAGTCCAATGCGCTTAAAGCTAATGGGGACTCATCTGAAGAATCCTTGGATAACAGTGAAGATAGCAAAGATAGTGATGATGAAGAAGCTATGCTGTCAAAAAGATTGCAGAGAATCTTGGCCAAGAAGAAAAGTTCCAGTCTGGTAGGAGGTACTTCAAGAAAAACAAAGATCTCAAGAGACCAGACGGAAAAGATCAGAAGAGGAATGAGCCACTTTGCTATGAATGCAAGAAGCCTGGACATATCAAGGCAGACTGTCCAATGCTAAAGAAAAATGATCACAAGAAGAAGGACAGCTCCAAAAAGTTCAGAAGATACAAAAAGAAAGCCATGGCAGCTGCATGGGAAAACAGCAGCGACTCAGACAGTGAGTCAAGCTCCAGCAGTGAAGAAGAAGAAGCCAACCTGGCTTTTATGGCAAATACCGGGAATAAGGTAACTTCTGATTCCTCTTTTGATTCCTGTAATGATTCAGATTCCGACAATTTGGAAAGTGCCTTTAATGAACTTTACGATAAGTATAAAGAAGTGTCTAAACTACTTAAGGTTAGCAAGAAAAATATCACCTGTCTCGAAAATACCAACTCAGATTTAAAATCTGAAAATGAAGAACTAGAAAAACAAATAATGGAGCTTGAGAGAAGAAATGAACTATTATGTGAAAACTTAAAGGACAAGAACAAACAAATCATTAAACTAGAAAAACAGGAAAGCTCAGATGATTTAAGAAAAACGGTAAAAGAATTAAATGAAGAAAACAATACACTAGCAAGCACCTTAGAAAAGTTTACAAATGGGAAGAACTCCTTATTACTAAAGGGTGCTAGAAGATCTGGTAAGAACAAACGAGGTATAGGATACATACCTCCAGTAAATGAAGAAGAAATAGTCTATCCTGAAAAATATCCAACTCCTAAATTCACTCCAGAACAAGATGTGGCATATAAAGCTAATTTTAAGTATATAGAAAGAGTAACAATAACATCATGTTGTAGTCACTGTAATAAGCTAGGACATTTAAAATCCACCTGTCCAACAAGACATAAGAAGTGGATAATAAAAAGTAAAAATAATAATACTGACCCATCAGGACCCAAAAGAACTTGGGTACCTAAATCTTGATGTCTTTATTTCAGGTTAACCTTCGAGCATCCAAATGGTATTTGGATAGCGGGTGCTCAAGGCACATGACAGGAAACCTGAAGCTTTTCTCCCATCTCCAAGATGAAGAAGGAACAGTTACTTATGGAGATAATGGAAAAGGAACTGTAGTAGGCAGTGGATCAGTAAACAGCAAAGGAAAAACAGTCATAGAAGATGTGATGTTAGTCAAAGGATTGAAGCACAACCTCATCAGTATAAGTCAGCTGTGTGATAGAGGACATCAAATCAAATTTCAAGAGTCAAAATGCAGCATACTAAAGGATGGAGCAGTCATCTTTGAAGCAAATAGAGAGAAGAATCTGTACGTGCTCTACCTTGAAGAACTCAAAGAGCAAAATGTATGTCTGGTAGCCAGCAAAGACAAATCAACTGATCTGTGGCACAGAAGGCTAGGCCACTGCAGCTTGGATGGCTTGAGCAAGCTCAGAAAGAGGAATCTTGTGGAAGGTCTACCGAAAATCAATGGTAAATTAGAAAGTGTTTGCAGACCTTGTGCTAAGGGAAAGCACACAAAGAGTTCCTTCAAGTCAAAGACGGTGGTGACCACCTCAAAACCCTTAGAGCTCCTACATATGGATCTATTTGGGCCAATGAGAACTACCAGTCTTGGAGGAAAGAATTTTGGATTTGTTATAGTAGATGACTACTCAAGATTCACATGGGTATCTTTCTTAGAACATAAAGATGATACTTTTGATAATTTTGTCTGTTTCAGCAGGAAAGTCCAGAAAGATCAGAAGTTCAGTATAGTATCCATTCGATCTGATCATGGTGGTGAGTTCCAAAATGAAAAGTTTGCTAGATTCTGTGATGATCAAGGAATTCAGCACAATTTCTCAGCACCAAGGACACCACAGCAAAATGGTATAGCTGAACGGAAGAACCGAACTCTCTTGGATATGGCAAGAACCATGCTTTGTGAATATGAGTTACCAAGATATTTCTGGGCAGAAGCAGTCAACACAGCCAGCTATATTGTCAACAGAGTCATGATCAGGCCAATCCTGAAGAAGACTGCATATGAGCTGTTTAAAGGGAAGAAGCCAAAGATCAGCCATTTCAGAACCTTTGGATGTCCTTGCTTTATACACAACAACGGAAAAAGGGATATTGGTAAGTTGGATGCCAAATCAGATGAAGGCATCTTCATGGGATACACTTCTAAACCCAAAGGCTATAGAGTGTTTAATAAACGTACCTTATTGATTGAACAGTCTGTACACATTATTTTTATGAAACTAACCCTTCCTTGAGAAGGAAGTAGAAAGTGATAATGATGATGCAGATGAACTGTCCAATAAACTGAAAGACACATCACTTGAAGACAAGGATGATCCGCCTCTGGAAGAAATGCAACAAGAAGAAATTTCTCATGAAACTCTTCCAAAGGAATGGAGATACAAGAAAGATCATCCACCTGAAAACATCATTGGTGATCCATCTGTAGGGGTAAGAACAAGAGGTAACGTGATTCCTTGTGATTACCTTGCTTTTGTATCTCAAATAGAGCCTAAGACAGTCAATGAAGCCTTAACTGATGAATCTTGGATAATAGCAATGCAAGATGAATTAAATCAATTCAAGAGAAACCAAGTATGGTCACTTGTTCCTAGACCATCAGACCATCCTGTGATCGGCACCAAATGGGTGTTCAGAAACAAATTGGATGAATCTGGTGTAATTCTAAGAAACAAGGCCAGACTGGTGGCTCAAGGCTATTGTCAAGAGGAAGGCATAGATTTTGATGAAACCTATGCACCAGTGGCTAGACTTGAGGCTATTAGAATTTTACTTGCTTATGCATCTGCATTAGATCTAAAGTTATTTCAAATGGATGTTAAATCTGCCTTTCTAAATGGTTTTATTAAAGAAGAAGTTTATGTGGAACAACCGCCGGGTTTTGATGATACAGACTTTCCGAATCATGTTTTTAAATTGCATAAGGCTTTATATGGTTTAAAACAAGCACCTAGAGCCTGGTATGAAAGACTTAGTTCTTTTCTCCTAAAACATGGTTTCAGTAGAGGTCAAGTAGATAGCACTCTTTTTATAAAAACAAAAGTTAAAAATATACTGTTGGTTCAAATTTATGTGGATGGCATCATCTTTGGATCTACTGATGAATCCTTGTGCAAGTATTTTGAAAAGCTAATGCAGGGAGAATTTGAGATGAGTATGATGGGAGAGCTTAACTACTTCCTTGGACTTCAAATCAAACAAGGAAAGGAAGGAACTCACATCTGTCAAGCAAAGTACACCAGAGAACTGCTAAAGAAATTGGATTTGAAAACACCAAGCCACTGTCAACACCAATGGGTACATCAACTAGGATGGACAGTGACAAGGATGGTAAGAAGGTAGATCAAAAGATCTACAGAGGTATGATAGGTTCATTACTTTATCTAACCGCAAGTAGACCTGATATATTATTTAGTGTATGCATGTGTGCTAGATATCAAGCCGATCCTAGAGAGTCACATTTAATTTCTGTGAAAAGAATTTTTAGATACTTAGCCAGGACTCATGATCTAGGACTATGGTATCCAAACTCCTGTGATGTAAATTTAGTAGGATATTCTGATGCTGACTATGCTGGATGCAAGGTAGATAGAAAAAGCACCAGTGGTTGCTGTCAATTTCTTGCAGGGTGTTTAATCTCATGGTCCTCAAGGAAACAAAATTCAGTAGCACTATCTACAGCTGAAGCCGAGTACGTAGCTGCTGGAAGTTGCTGTACACAACTCTTATGGATAAAGCAACAGCTTGAGGATTTTGGACTCAAAATCAAGACAATTCCACTGCTATGTGACAACACCAGCGCTATCAACCTCACCAAGAATCCAATTCAGCACTCCAGGACCAAACACATTGAGGTCAGATACCATTTTATTCGTGATCATGTAGCTAATGGCAATATTGAAATATCGTTTATTGATACAAACAATCAGTTAGCAGATATTTTCACAAAGGCCTTACCTGAAGAGAGATTTACATCTCTTAGAAGGGAGTTAGGCATGTGTATTTTGTGAAAAGATCTTCATTTAAAGCTGGTATAAAAATTCTCAGAATTTAAGTAGGTTTTCTCTCTCTCCTTTTATGGCAAAATCAATTCAAAATTCTCAGTTTAAGCGTTTCCGTCCGATAAGTCATAGTCTTTCGAGGCGGTCAACCTCGTTTGTCGTTTTCTGACGCCTCACCTTTTTGGAGCTTTTATTTTCTTTAAATCAATGCGTTAACGATTCCCCTTCCTCGTTCACCTTTTTCCCTCTTTCGTCCCGACACATGAGCCGATGCCCTAGCGACTCTTGCCTCTATCCTCTGCAAATTTGAAGCTTCCATCTCCTTCCCGCGAAATCGTTTGAGGGTTTCTTCTCGTCACCCTTCTCTTCAATCTTTCAAACCTTCTCCCACCTGAATCCATGGCCGCACCAGCTATTGCCGGCAGTGTGGGTGGCTACAGCGCCGAATACCTCACCTCAGCACAGCAGGAGCGTTTCACCTTTGTGAAGACGAAGCTCTGTGGTCACAAGGAAGTAGACATTGAAGATCTGCAGAAGAATGGAATGAGCAGCATTATTGAGAAGATCAACCAGATGAAATGGAAAGGACTTACCACTTGCTCAGAGGTAAGTTATCCGGACTTGGTAAAGGCGTTCTTTGTGTGCTTAAGAACAGAAGAAGATGGGGCCCTCGTTTCTTCGATCAAGGGCACCCTAATCAGAATCGACCAGGAACTGCTTAGGATGCTATTTGGAGTAAGCACATCCGGTTTCAGTGGGATTCACTCAGTAGAAACCCAAGAAAAGGGTTTGGGGATTGTTGGGCCGGGGTTCAAGATGAGGGATGGCAAGCTAGATATCAATCAATTAAGTGCCTTTAATCGCCTCCTTCACTTCATTGTATGTCAGATTTTGGTTCCCCGTAGTGCAACCTTCTCCTCTTGCACTAAGGCTGACTCCGACCTAATGTTCTGGGCCATTAAAAATAAGGAAATCAATATGGCCGCAGTGATGATAGAGAGAATGAAATATGCCAGGGAACAGATTTGGGACACTAAAAGCAAGTTGAATGTGTCCCTGCCCTATGCCCATTTACTTACCAGGATCTTCAGACACTTCGGTGTAGATGTCTCAGGGGCAGTTGTAGAGAAGATGGGTCAAGCCATCAGGTCCAGAAATCTAAAGAAGAGTGGTTTTTCAGTAGTCAATGGGGTCTGGTCCAAGGCCTCAGTTGCAGAAAGTGAAGCACTCATTGGTGAGCCTTCAGTTGCTCAATCTCGGCTGGAAGCAGCTGATGTGATGCCCGAATTGTCACTGGAATCAGGTTCTGTTCCAGCCCTTGTAGAAGCAGAGCAGGAAGGGCCATCTATGGCCAGAAATCAATCAGAGGCAGCAACAGCAGTAAGGGAAGAAGAAGAAAGGCCAGCAGCAACAGATCCAGAATTTCCTGAAGTGCCAGTTGTACTTCTTGCTGAAAGGAGAATTGAGGATATTCTCCCAGAGGACATCTTGCCTGTTGAAGAGGAGACTGTGGCATCAGGCCACATTATTGAAGAAGGCCCAGTGGAAGAAGAGCAGCAAAATCCTCAGGATGACTCTATGGAAATGGATGCTCCCTGTCAGGGGGAGACTGGTGCAGTTGCAGAAGATGCTCCACTTGAGGGGGAGCAATCCCAAGAGAATCCAGCTGATGCACCACCAGCCACCAGAGATCAGGAGGAAGTACAGAGAGATTCTGCAAATTTGGATCTCAGAGAAGGGGAGACAGCTAGTTCATCAAGTTCTGATGAGGATAATGATCCACCTCCTCCAGCTACCAAGGGCAAAGAGAAAGTTATAGCTCCTGAAGTACCCCTTTTAGCTGACGCACCATTTGAAAGACAGGTCAAGCAAAAAATTGTCATCAATTTAAAACCTGTGATTGAGAGGTTGGATATTCAGGGCGAGCTGCTTTGTACACTTCAGTCTGATGTGAATTCCATTTTTCTGAGCCAAGCTTCAGCCCGCAAGGAACTTGTTCAGATTCGCTCTGCCATGACATGGTTCCATCAAGAAATGGGGACCATGAAGAATTTGTTATCTGACATCCTTCAGGCAGTTGGAGCTCAAGCTCCTCCTCCTCCAGCAGCTCAGGAACCTAACACAAATGTACCTGAGCCCTCCGGGCAAACAGCAGCAGCCCCAGCAGAAGGTCCAGCAGCAGCCCCAGCAGATGAAACCGAGGCAGCAACAGCGCCCGAACCACCAGGGCCGGCAGTGTTGGTTCCTTTGCCTACCTTGCCTGAAGAAGTGGTTTCAGATCCTCCACCCTTTGCTCCCACTTCTACCAACACTCCCATTCCTCCTTCTCCACCCACTAACTTCACAGCTCCACCTGCTCCCCCTCAGTTCAAAAGGCCTAGATCCATGCCCATTTCTTCTCCCACACCTTTCTCTCCTCATCCGCTCCTCCATGGATCCAGATGATTATGACCAGTTTCTTACCAAGCAGCGCAGCATCTATCTCTCCAAGATGGCTTCAACCATGGGACCAACCTTCTTCATTGAGAGTGGTGCCTTTAGGCAATTTTTTATGCGTCAGGAAGAGCAGGCCTGGGAAGCTATTTCTCATTATGCCTCCCTTCTCTCTCCTGCTTATTATTTGCCTGTACCTCCACAAGCTTAATGAATGGGTTGTGCTCTTTCTCCTCACTGTCTCTTATTCTTTGTCTCTTTCCTATTACTTTTTGCTTAATGACAAAAAGGGGGAGAATGTTTACCTACATTTGTCTGATACATTCTTGAATCATGCCTGAAGTACTTTTATTCCTGTTTACTGTTAAGTACTACTTAAATGTTGATCATAGTTTTGTCATCACCAAAAAGGGGGAGATTGATGAACAGTCCATCCCCATGTACTTTTAAACTAATTACATGCTTATTTTGGTGATAAACAAAACACTGTCAAAAGTTTTTCTAACTATGTTTTATTTAGCCTTAAGCACAGGAAATACCCAAAGAAAGTCGAGCATTTTTGGTAAGTACTTACATACTTTGTTTTTCAGAAAAGCTATAACGATTCCTTCATTAACTGCAACGATTTCCTCACAAGTACAACGATTTACTTGTAAGATTGAATAACCTTGCTGTGTCAATCAAGTCGATGTTGTAACGACTCTGTAAGTTATCGTAACGACTTCTTTAGAAAGTTATAACGACTTGCTCATTATAACGACTCTGTAAGTTATCGTAACGACTCCTTCAGAAGTTATAACGACTTGCTCATTATAACGACTCTGTAAGTCATCGTAACGATTTCTTTAGAAAGTTATAACGACTTGCTCGTCATAACGATTCTGTAAGTCATCGTAACGATTTCTTTAGAAAGTTATAACGACTTGCTCGTCATAACGATTCTGTAAGTCATCGTAACGATTTCTTTAGAAAGTTATAACGACTTGCTCGTCATAACGATTCTGTAAGTCATCGTAATGATTTCTTTAGAAAGTTATAACGACTTGCTCGTCATAACGATTCTGTAAGTCTTCGTAACGATTCCTTTAGAAAGTTATAACGACTTGGTTGTGATAACGATTTCATAAGTTATCATAACGACTTCTTCTGAGTCTATAGCAATTTGTTCACAACGATTCTATCAGACTATCATTGCATAAGTCATGTTTCTATTAATTAATTGTTTGTCTTGATTTAAGATACGTTGAATAGTCAAATTTGCATCACGACTGTTTGACTGCCATGCATTTAATAAAGACTGAACGTATCTCTGCATGGATACGGAACATATCTTCCATTCTCGTGTATTCTCTGCACGCATCTTTTAGAACGATAAATCTGTTACTACTATATTTGTGTCTATCTGCTCTGACGTTGATTGACATCTGGAGATAGTATAGCTGTCTACCATTAAAGCTCAACCTTGCAGAACCTTGAGGATGTACTATCCTACAACATTGGACACAGAAAGAACTACAAGCCAACTCAGAAGATCTCATCACTTTGCATGCTCCAAAGAACAAAAGACTGTCGACAGGAAGCTTCCACAAATCCTTCAGTCTAACGTACACCAAAGCTGTGAGACAATGGTCATCTTTTCGTCCTCATTCAAATTGGAGATATAAATACAAGACGAAGTTCTGAAGACAATACACACCGAAGAAGAAAGCATTATTCATATTCAAGAGAGACCAGAACTCTGTAGCTTTCAAGTCTTCAAGATCTCTAGAGCCAGAAATTCATTCCTTTCGATCTTGGCTCTTAGCTCCTTGTGCTGTGACAAAAAAAATAAATAAATAAGGAAGAGCTAGATTAGTTCTGAGAGAGTGCACAGTGTGTAGATCTTTGTCTCTCAGTGCTTGTAGCTTCAGATTGAGTGTTGAAAAAAGCTTGATCTAGGGGCTAGTCATTTCTTTCAAGATTCTCTGGTGTTTTTCCCTTCAGGAGTGAAGGAAGACCTGGTGGTACCAGGGTGTTGTGTTCCCTTCAGGAGTGAAGGAAGACCAGCTGAGCTGGGTGGTTGTTTTTGTCTATAGGGGGACTGTACCCTAGTTAGTGAAATCCTGAGGGTTGCTCAGAGACTGGACGTAGGACTCCTAAGGAAAGGAGATCCGAACCAGGATAAATCTGTGTGTTGTGTAATTGTCTTCATCGTGTGATTGTTGTTTTTACTAACCATTACTAATCTCTTTCAAGAACTCTTTATGTTTGTTTGAGTTCAGGTTTTTATCAGATAAATTTTATTTAAAGACCCATTCACCCCCCCTCTGGGTTAGCCAACCGGGCAACAGTGTGAACCTAGCCGTGGTCTTGTGGAGTTTCCTATAAATTATTTAAGATGGTTTAACTTGTATAGCATGTGTGGAATTTAGTAATAATGTATGGTTATCGTTTATTATGTTTATGTGGCTACGGAGGTCATGGTAGGACCAATGACAAGCCGAGTTATTAATAGTTAATGCGATTCGTGGATATGTCTATGTAGGTTAGCTTGTGGGTCACGAGTGACCAGGCCAAGCTACTCCTCACACTTGCACCTTGGTTTGTAATAAAGGTTGTATATGTAAATATCGTGGTTTGAGCTTGCCGAGTTTGGTGGTCCGGCGCCTGTTCCGAAATACCTCTGCTGTCGGGTACCCCAAGTTCTGTGTGAGCTAGGCATGTATATTTGTTGTGCTCGGGGTTTGTTCCGGTAATTGTGTTGTACCGTCGAGGTATGTGTCGTCTGTCCTGGACACCCTCACTCCTGTGTTTGAGTTGTACGTCCGACTGAGGGAAAGACGACAGTGGGCAGCGACTTGTATTTGTGGGTGTGCAGTCGCTTGTAGCGCGCTCGTAGTTGGGGGTACAAACAGCTAGTCTTGTTTTCCAGTGCCTCACTTTATGGAGATTAGGCCAGAGTCCCTAAAGGTGCCAGGCATGGGCCTGCAATTATGTGTGGTCTGCAGATGTGGTGTTGATTGGTCTCCACTGTTCTTTGGCTTGTGCTTGTGGAGCGGCAGTTGGACATTTCGTCCGTGACTGCGAGACTGAGAGGTAGTTCTTGTGTTGTGTTATCCGGGTTGGATATTGACGTCATGAACCAGTAGTTCGTTCCCGTGTGGCAGCGTCGTTCCTTCCGACTCGTGCTTTGCCTTTGGTGTAGGCTTGTGAGTGTTAACTCACCGTTGTGGTTTGACTGGTTGAGGTGTGCCCTGGTATTGGCACGGTTGTAGTTGTGGTTGGTGAGCGGAGACTCACTGGTTGTGGTTTTACCCGTTGAGGTGTGCCCGTCGTTGGCACAGTTGGGTCAAGGCTTTGCCTGTGGTGGAGTGCCTTGTGGTGGCACTAGTTTGGTTGTGGTTTCCGTGGTGGTACCTCGTGGTAGTAGGTACCTATACCCTGTGTGGGTAGTGCCTTGTGGTGGTACGTTGTGTACCAATCTTTTCAGGTGTTGAAGTGGTGGTCGCGTGGTGTGATCTTCCACTCGTTGTGTTTTACCCTTTCTTGAGTAAGGTTCCAATTATGATTTTAATGTGTGAGGGGGCCGTTGTAGCCCGTCCTGCTATCTTGTGTGTGGCTCCTGACATATCATGGTTTGGGGCATAATGGACTAGCTCTTGGTCAGCTGTCCTGTTACCATGTGTTTGAGGTTCGCCTGTGAAGCTCGTAGCCTAGGCAGCAGTTTGCCTGTGTGGCTTATAGCTTAGGCGACCAGTTGTTGTAGTAGTTTGCCAGTGAGGCGTGGCCTAGGCATATTAATTGTTGAGCAAACTTGTGGTGTTAGACTAATCTTGTCATTCCTCTTCCGCACTGAGATTTGTATTAGCTGAAATAATTATGTTTAATTGTTATTAATTATATGTTGTTGTGAGCATGAAATGGTTTGGCTAACGGTGTTTCCAGTGAGACCCTCTGAGGATGAGGTTTTTCAGTGTTGCGTGTTGTTTTGGGTGGTCTCCTACTGAGCCAGTGACTTGTTGATGCTTACTCTCCTACAGTTCTTTTCAAAGCTTGCCGTTTGTGTGACTTGTGGAGACGTTGTGGCAGACTTGTACCACCAGCAGTTGAGTTATAGTCATACTGTGTGAGATTGTGCTCCCTCGCGGTATGTCCCAGGTAGTTGTATTTTTCTATTGGACATGTAATAATGTAGTGAGACAGTTGTACAAATATGTGAACAGATATAAGCACATGTACTTTCTTATGTCTTATACTGTGTTGGTTTGTCTTTTATATTCTTACTGGACACGTGTGTGAGATATCCCTTGCGAGACTTTGGTCCGTTCGCGGGAGACGGATCTGGATATGGACCCTTATTAGGCATAAATATTCAAGACTGTCACAGTTGGTATCAGAGCATAGTCCAGTTAGAATATGAAAAGACATTGAAGTTACAATGTCCCAAGATATGGTTTAATGTCCACTGCTGGTAGTAAGTCTACAGTTTTGTGTAGTTTTTAGTGTGGTTTTCACAGGAGTTTTTGGTATGAGAATTGTATGTTTTTGTTTGTTAAACTGGCAGTTGTTAGAAATGGCAGAGAAATGTCACGGTTAATGGTATAGTGAGTGTGGTCACATCAGGATGCCAGTTTGTGATTAAAATATAATTGTGTAAAAGATTCTCAGTTATAGAAATTAAAGAGATTAGTGAATTCAGTTATGGAAATTAGTGAAAGTGTTTTAATGAGGACCAGGGTTAGCAGAGACATGTATAGAGTAATGGTGTGATGGAATGACAGAAGAAATAACATTATGATGGGGAATAGTGCAGTGTGATCCGGATTGTTAAATGCATGAGTTGCGGTTGAGAACTTTGGCAGAAGTAGTTAATGTATTTGAGATTTGTGTGAATAGATATTAAGAAGCGGCATGATTTATACCATCCGGTCAAACTCAAAATGAGTTTGAGATTGGATAATCTGAGCTCAAATAATGTTGTGACTTTCATCTATCTTTACAAACTCGATTTGACTTGACGTGACTTATTTTTTTTCCCTCAGAAGTTGTTTGATATTAAAATAAATTGAAGATAAATTGAAGAAAGAATTAAAATTTTGAAGATATCTTCACTT
Source organism: Colocasia esculenta (assembly GCA_014218235.1). Classification (NCBI taxonomy): domain Eukaryota; kingdom Viridiplantae; phylum Streptophyta; class Magnoliopsida; order Alismatales; family Araceae; genus Colocasia; species Colocasia esculenta. The sequence continues at coordinate 6,088,634 of CM024757.1, forward strand.
TATATTTTTTTTTCCCGATTCATTTTGATATCAAATATAACCTCAAAATTTATCAAGAGAAACTTGAAAATTTTAATTCTTATGAAATTTTTTTTTTCAATGACGCAGTTTTTAATATTATCTTTTTGAAACTTAATGTAATGTTGTACCCTTCAAAACATTATCAACAATGGCCACTCTTTCACCTATTCGACCTTGATCCTTGGCCTGATAACTTTTTTAAGAAAACTGGATTGAGTTTAAAAACCATTGCCTTCTAACAGCACAGCACATTGTTCCAGAGATGAATTCCTTGAATTTTTTTTTTTAAATATATTAGACTAAAGAATTCATGGGCGATATGACTTATGAGTAATAGACTAGTAGCAAGATTTATACCATACAGAACAATTAGGTTAAAGTGATGTGAACTTGAAGAGATAATTGTCACTAGAAATATTAGCAAGAAGACTCTTGTAATAAAAATGTGGTGGATCGCAAGATAATAATTTTATTAATTAAGAGTTCTGACAAATATATACTTATCAGCCAATGAGATTGCTATATTGTTACAACCTATTAGATTCTTATACTAAATACTTTTCAATTCTCATTGCAAATTTGCATGGGACTATTCTTCGTCAAAAATAAAGGAATCACTAGGCCCCAACATTTTTGTGCCGTTAATTCACAAAAGGGAAAACAATTCATTTAAGTGTGAAAAGTGAAGGTAATCTGTGGCAAGATAAGTTGACGAGTACATGAATGTCACATCAAGAGGCATCTTTTTTTTTTGGTCTTCCAAAGTAGATTTCTTGATAATTAGAACATCAAGCACGGTAGAACCTTCCTAGAAGTACTTATGTACGATACACAACTTTTTCCACCGCCTTTATCGTTATCTTTTCTCCTTAGGCAGATTTGACAGTGCGATATGCCAAAGTTTGGGTACCAAATTTTCACATAATTTTGACGTGGGCATAGTGTCCCCCTATGCATCCTTACCATGTTCACATAAAAGCCAATTGTAGTCATTAGAAGGAAGGGAATCCAAGGGCACACAAGTCTGATGAAAGCCACACACTTGGCCTTTTCATTGTTTGCCAATGATGCATCCTGTCCTGCTGCGCTTACTTGTAAAGATTCTCAAGTAATTTGTCAATCCAATCGTTCTCTCTCAAGACATTTGCAGATGAAAACATGAAATGTTTAACAGTGAATTTAAGATGAAATTTCGTAAATATACTACTCTAAATTGTTATATTTATGGTATATGTAACTTTATGAGTTGTTGGAAGTTATCCTTAATACGTCTAAATAATTAGATATATATAGAGGTTAAAAAATAATCGACGTACTTTTATCATCTAATTTACATAAATTCTTAAATTTATTTGATGAAAGAAACGTTGATTGACACAAAAATAGGGTTCTCAAGGGTGGTAGCAAGAAAGAACCTTTTAACGTTCCATGTTAGACCATCGACCAAAGAATGGGAAAATTGGAGAGAGAGGGGCGGAGGAGGAGAAATTTGGAGCCTAAAGATTCAGCCAATGCATGAGTTGGATCTAGAGACATTTAAAATCATCTTTCCTCTTGTCAGTGTATTCCTTTTCAAGTGTATGTCGGAGATCTTTCAAACGCATTACTCATTTCCCTACTGTACATACAAGCCATGAAAAAATAACATAACATGCGCCACGTGAAGCGACTACTTGAGTGGGCCGACAAGATACATATGTTACTCTAGCAGCATGGGCTAGAGTCAGAAATTGTTGCTGGCTATTCTAAGATGGAGAGAGACATAAGGAGAGGGGAGCCTATTGCTAGTGATGTACATCATGTGGCTATCAGGCCATGCCTTAGCATAACATAGATGAGGGGAAGAAGATGGAGGGATAGTCGACGTCTCACCGAAGATGGGGTAGAAGGCAGGATTTCACACCTTTCGTTTCGCAGGGATCACTTCGAGATGAGATTTCTTCTCAAAACTCCTTACTCGAATCTCATCTCAAAACTCCTTACTCGCACAGAACAATATTACAAACTTTTTTTTTCTTCAATTCATCAATAATTCTCAAAAGAATAATACATATATTTATATAAGCTTGGACTATTCCCACTCTTAATAGACTTCTAATAAAAGACCCCAAATTAAAGATAAACTTTTATCCTACTTAACATATTAGAAACCGAGAAAAATACATAATTTTATCCAAATAAGACTTGATTCAAATAAAAAAATACAAAATTTCACAATAAAAACTAAATAGATTCTAATTTGTTTCTTTTTAAACTATTTAACTCATGGACTTAAAAATAATACAAAAATTACGCCAAAAATTATTTTAAAAAAAATCCCCAAACGAGCTTCAAATGGGTCAAACTGTTGCTTCAACTTCCCACTCCCCATCAAATATTCTAGCGTTCGACTGGCAACCATCTCTAGCAGAAACTATGGGAAAATTCGGAAAATTGATCGCAGAAAGATGGATAGATTCAAATAGGCAAGTTTGCTAATACATTGCATAACATCTTTTTAGTTCATCAGAAAAATATAAAGCACAACCCGCCCACAGCTCCGGGCACCCAACACCAGAAAGGAAGTAGTGAAGGAAGATGGGTAATATACACCGGAGACAAAAGGCAAAAACATGTATAAACCTAGAGCTTAGTCGACTTCTTCAATCTTGGGACCAGCACTGCTACCACCTGATGCAGGAATATCCTCATCCATGCCGCCAGGCATCCCTGCACCAGCGCCCTGGTACATCTTGGCGATGATGGGATTGCAGATGCTCTCCAGCTCCTTCATCTTGTCCTCGAATTCATCTGCCTCAGCCAGCTGGTTGCTGTCCAACCAGTTTACAGCGCCGTCAATAGCATCCTCAATCTTCTTCTTATCAACCGGGTCAAGCTTGGAACTGATCTTCTCGTCCCGGATGGTGTTCCTCATGTTGTAAGCGTAGTTCTCGAGGGCGTTCTTGGCCTCCACCTTCTTCTTGTGCTCCTCGTCCTCGGACTTGTATTTCTCTGCCTCCTGCACCATCCGCTCAATATCATCCTTGCTCAGCCTGCCCTTGTCATTGGTGATGGTAATCTTGTTCTTTTGACCTGTGGTCTTGTCCTCGGCCGACACATTCAAGATGCCGTTTGCATCGATATCGAAGCACACAGTGATCTGGGGAACACCCCTTGGGGCGGGAGGGATACCGGACAGCTCAAATTTACCCAACAGATTGTTGTCCCTCGTCCTGGTTCTCTCACCCTCGTACACCTGGATGAGCACACCAGGCTGGTTGTCCGAATAGGTAGAGAACACCTGCTCCTTCTTAGTGGGAATCGTGGTGTTCCTGGGGATCAACACGGTCATAACCCCTCCTGCAGTCTCCAGCCCCTGGGAGAGAGGAGTCACATCGAGCAGCAACAGGTCCTGCACCTTCTCATTGCCCTCGCCACTCAGGATGGCAGCCTGAACAGCAGCTCCATAGGCAACAGCCTCGTCGGGGTTGATGCTCTTGCAGAGCTCTTTCCCGTTGAAGAAGTCCTGCAGGAGCTGCTGGACCTTGGGAATCCTAGTAGAACCACCCACAAGGACAACATCGTGGATGCTGCTCTTATCCATCTTAGCATCCCTCAGGCACTTCTCCACAGGCTCCATACACTTCCTAAATAGATCCATGTTGAGTTCTTCGAATCTAGCACGGGTAATCGTTGTGTAGAAGTCAATACCTTCGTACAGGGAGTCGATCTCAATGGTGGTCTGTGCAGTGGATGAGAGGGTCCTCTTTGCCCTCTCACACGCTGTCCTCAGTCTCCTGAGAGCCCTCGGATTCCCGCTGATGTCCTTCTTGTTCTTTCTCTTGAACTCTTGGACAAAGTGGTTCACCATCCTGTTGTCGAAGTCCTCCCCTCCAAGGTGGGTGTCCCCAGCAGTGGCCTTCACCTCAAATATACCCTCCTCAATGGTGAGGAGAGAGACATCAAAAGTACCCCCACCTAGATCAAAGATGAGGACGTTCTTCTCCCCTACACTGCTAGTTTTCTTGTCGAGACCATAGGCGATGGCAGCCGCCGTGGGCTCGTTGATGATTCGCATGACATTGAGGCCTGCAATGACGCCGGCGTCTTTTGTGGCCTGACGCTGGGAGTCGTTGAAGTATGCCGGCACTGTGACAACGGCATTTTTAATGGTGGAACCCAAGTACGCCTCGGCGATCTCGCGCATCTTTATGAGAACCATGGATGAGATCTCCTCAGCAGCAAACTGCTTCTCCTCACCCTTGTGCTGGACGACAATCATGGGCTTGTCTCCAGGGCCGGCGATGACCTTGAACGGCCATAGCTTGATGTCACTCTGAACAGAGGAATCAGATAACCTCCTACCAATTAGACGCTTCGCATCTGAAATAAAAAATCGTACTTCAGTACATCAGTGCATGCATAAGAAGATAAGCTAGTCATAGATTTGCTAATGTTCCACACTGGAAGAACAAAGTACGCCAGTCATAAACGGGATCTGCGAAAACCCTAGCGAAATAAACAAGTATACGTTTAGAAATGTTGTTCACGACAGAAGAAACGAATTGATCAAACAGAAAGAAAGATCCATGAATTGAAACACCCCCCTCATCTTGGGGGGATCAAGATCGGTGGAATCCACTCGAAAGAAGGTTCATGAAAGTCGCTTTTAAATAGAGATAATCAGAACACAAATTAAAAAAATGGCTCGACATAAACACAATCCGATCAATCTATATTATTATAATAAAATTTAGTCTTAGAAGTATACGTGGTAGTATTATAATTTTTCTTTTTCCGTCCAAATTGAGATATATGATATCGCCTAAAACTATCCCTCTTTTTCTTTCTCTCTTTATGTGCTGTCACGCCACCGTATACAGCAAATTCAGTAAGATTTAAAATTCAAATCCTCTCCCTTTCTCCATTTGGCCCGCTCTTGACAAAAAATAATATTTTTTATCCAATCCACCACCCCCATCTAAAAATATAAATACTCGCCTCCATTATAATATATATCTCTCATATTTGATCTATTTAGTATTCTGCATGAAAATTAAGTTTTCTTTTCTTCTATATAATACTTCTCTATTATTATTAATAACAATCGTATCAAATCTAATTTATAATTTATAAATTTATTATAATTAAATATATATTTAGAAGAAAAAAAACATGCTACGCACGGATAGAGATCTAGTCTGCTAATATAACATAGCAGATCAAGGCATAAAAACAGAACATCAACAAGACCAGCTAAATAAGGTATATAGGAGACGCCCATTTCATCGAGTAAACGAGTGAAACAAGGCGGAAAATAAGAAAATCATTAGCAAAACCGGCCAAATAAGATGGTGAAAGCCTAGTGAATAAGGAATCAGCTACTTCCAGAGGCACGCAACATCAGGCGAAAGAACCATGAAAAGCCCCAGATCCGCACACGAACTATCCAGAAGCGGAACAAAATAGGTTTGAAGAGGGAAAAACTCACCGAACACAGTGTTCGTCGGGTTCATGGCGACCTGATTCTTGGCGGCGTCCCCGATGAGACGCTCGGTGTCGGTGAAGGCGACATAGGACGGCGTCGTCCGGTTCCCCTGGTCGTTGGCGATGATCTCCACCCTGTCGTGCTGCCACACCCCGACGCACGAGTACGTCGTGCCGAGGTCGATGCCGATCGCCGGCCCTTCGCCCTTACCGGCCATCAGACTCGCCGGAGCAGATCAAAAAACACAGCCCCCCGACGAAGAAATCGAGATCGGAGACGAAGAAGGAGAGCGAGAAGAACAGACGGAAGCGTGAACAGCAGAGACGAATCGCAGCAGAAACCTGGGGAGAGGAGATCAGATGCGAATGGACTTTATAGAAACCGTGCAGCCTTCTTCTGGAAACTTCGAATTCTCTCTAGATCGACGGGGACGGGCGGGAATTGTGCGGCCTTTGCTTGGCCAACGGGGAAAGTGTGGGCCCGGCGGCTTCCGATGGCGTTCCAGAACCTTCGTTGGTCGCCGACTGTGGCATCCCGCGCCATTGCCTAGGAGTTCGAGTTTCAATAGTTGTCGTGGCGCGGTAGATTTAAAAAGAAAAATAGGGCTTTTAATTTTATTTCCTCTTATTAATTTTTAGTGGATGTAGTTTAACTATTTAGTTCTGAACTCTAGATATTAATTTTTTATTCTAACACGTTTTTGGTGATAATTTTTACTCCCTAAAAAAAAGCAAGTTCGGTTTCTTGAGTTTAAGATTGAATAGTTAAGTTATGAGAGTTTAAAATATAGAATTATCAATCAAGTCTTATTTTTAGAGATTTATTTTTAAATCTTTAATTTTTTAAAAAATTATGTAATTACATATTTATGTCCGTGACTATAAATATGTAAGTCTTAAAAATAAATCTTCAAAAAATAGAGATTGGTTGATAATTTTTTTAAAATATATTTAAAATACTTCAAATAATAAAAGATAAAAATATTTAAATAAATGTTACGGTGCATCTTGGTATGGGTAATATACTTCTATGATGTCATTGTTATCTAGATAGTTTAAACAATTAAGAAAATGAAAACATAGCTTGTAATGAGCGCATTTGTCACTTCTATCTTATAATTCTGTTAGACCATTTAATTAATAATGAGACTATAAGGATATATTTTCAAATATGATGCTAAGTTATTTTCCCTTTTTGGGAAAAAAAATCTACCGGACCGATTATTGGCTTCATTAATTATTTTTATCACTACTAAGACAAGAGGTGACACTTTTTACATTTTTACTCTTAAAAATTCTAAAAATATTTAATTAGTGACTAAATGATGAGATGATAAATACATACATCCCATATCTTTTTCATATGTAAGTTATCTTACATTTCTTTTCATAGGTAATGTAGCTTACATGTTATATCTATAGCTTGTGCAGATATAACAAAATACAGTAAAAAAATAAAAAACCAAACAAGAAGATTTGGTCGGTACCGGCCACCCGGCGTCTCCGGTCCAATGGTTCGGCGGTTCTACGGGTTGATGGCCGGGCCCAGAACGGCGTCCAAAGTTGGGCGATGTCATGTCGGCTGTGCCGCTTTAATCAGAGACGTGGCGTCCAAAGTTGGTCGACGCCATGTCGGGCTGTGCTGTTTTAAACCAATTAGAGCCGTGGCAACGTGGAACAACATAGATACGGGCCCATTCTTCTTTCTCAAGTAGCCATTTCGGGTCCACAAAGACAAGTCTAGTGAAACTTGGGACTTTTTTCTGCTCAAGTTTTTATTAAAAGATTGTTTACATATTATTTTTTAAAATATATCGATATTTTAAATATTACTTTATAATCTTCGTAATTCTTACAAGCCTCTGCCAATCTCCATGTCATAAATGTCTCTAGAGTTAGTTGCCATCTAAAAAGGGATTTCTGAGTGAAATATTTCTTTTAGACTAGCTAATAGTTTTCTTTTGAGATAAATATCCTTCTCTTTGATTATAATGAGTCTCCTGTATCTCTCTCTCTCTCTCTCTCTCTCTCTCTCTGAATTGAATTGAAAATTAGTTGAGCACCCATGTGATGTACGGCAATTATTTAAAAAATAATTACATGAAAAATATTATTTATAAAATATATAATTTTAATTATAAATAATTTATGTTACTATAGAACATAGAAAAAATTACGAAGATGAATAAAAAGAGTTGGCTTTAGGTTGGTTTTGAGAAACTAGGGGATGCGTGAAGAAATAAGATGGGATTGATTAAAAAAATCATAACAAGGAAGTTGTCTTAGGAAGCAGAAGGGAAAGAGAAAATAAAAAATACGGAGCAACTTCTTACAAAGGAAGAATGAGAGGAGAAGAGAGAGAGAGAGAGCAGAGGAAAGAGGGTTTACAATAGCGGATGTTGCGAGAGTAGATAGCAAGAGGGGAGGATAGTAGTGAGAGAGGTGCCAGGGGGGGGTGGGTTGTGACAGTGCGAGAGGGGGAGAAGGGCGGTGGCGAGGGGGCATCACTGGTGGTGATAAACTTGCAGTACATGGGGCTAGCGGCGGCGGGATTCAAGGGCCGACATGCAATGGTGCTACTGTCGTGGAACATCTTCTCCTAATGGCGTGGTGGCCAACCACGAACTTCCACTTCGCCAGCGACCGCTTCAATGTAGAATCCAAGTCCTACATTAACCCTAGGTGATGCACTGGATTAAGAACCCAACTCACAAAGGAAGGCTTCAACGAGTATTTGCAATTACAGGGCCTCCACCCCCCATGGGTTGTCCCTGGGGTTACCTTGAGGAGATTGGTGATGTAGGGCCCCTGTGGGGCGACGTCATGCCAATCATAGTGTTGGCAGCGGGGAAGGATCCAATTGCAGAGCACGAACTGGTGGTGTCCACAAAGAAAAATTGGGCGACATGGGTAGAATAGGGAAAGATGGAAAAGGGAGACGGTGGGATACTCTCTTATTCTCATGTTGTTTTTTTTTTTTTTTTTTTTGGGGGGGGGGGGGTTTGTTATGGCTCACCTACGTCAATGGTGAGGGATCGCACGCAAAACCACTGACAGTCAACATATCGAAGCACCGGGCGCACCTACACTAGCATGTCACTGTGGTAGTCGCGGCTGCCCAGGATTGTCGGAAAGGCCATTGGTGTTCTTTAGCAGAGAGCCAACTAGAGGGGGTTGACTGCCAAGGATAGGGAGAGGAAAGCCAGCATCTACCTGGGCACTCACCCTGAACTTGAACTCTGCTACCCTATGGGTAGATGGCAAGGTTCTCAGGCTATTGATCTAGTGGCTTCCGAATCTCGAGTCTGCTCTAGGCACTGAGGGGTGGGTTTAAGATCTATTTGTGGTTTTCAGTGGTGTCGATTTGGATCTCGCAAGGTTTGATTTCTGAATTCGTCGAAATTATCCCTGCAAAGTAAAGAGGGGGCTTAAACGGAGGGGGAGAGGAGGTGCAGTGGGAGAAGAAGGTTATTGTTCTATGGGAAGACGTGGAACAAGAAGAAAAAGAGAGCGAGAGAGATGAATGGGGAGAAATGACATGTGGAGAGAAGTTTTGTGTAACTGTAGGAGTGATATTGCACGGAGTTCCCTGCTTGCCATGTAGCTAAAATTAAATTTCAGCAAAAAAATAGGGAAGTTTGGTTTTAGTCTTATAGTATAGATTGAACTGACACTAGAGAGAGATCCCCCTTCAGAGTCCCCTCCCCCAACTACACGCTCGCAATCCTCCCTTTCGACCATTGTGGGACTTCTTTAGTAGCTCCTCACCTGTGCTCCTCTTTCTCTGGTAATTTGGCAATATTGAGAGCAATAGTGGGAGTGGTGGGGTGAGCAACAGTAGGAGTAGGAATGACATCTTTAGATGAGGAGGATGACTAGGAAGAGAACTTTGCATCCGTCGTTGCCAAGACAAAGGTATGGCTAGAGAGTAGCAAGGAGGAGGAGAGAGATCTCTTTCGCTCTAGTAATGAGGTTTGCTCTAGAACTCCCACCCCCTATCGCTTCTCCATTCTTGATGACTTCAACATGCTCATTGATGGGTTGAGAGAGAGAGAGAGCAATGTTAGCATTTATTGCATGAGCAAGGGCCACAATTTTGGAGAGAGAAAGCATGTAGGGCATGACTTGGGGCACGAGAAAATCCCCCTCGACAGTGTTGGTAGTAAAGGAGAGAGATGCAATGAGAGAGAGACGCTGAGAAAAGAGAGAGTTTTCATTTGTAACTATAATGTATGTCATTTTTTGGATCCTTATTATAGAGTCTAGTCGGTGTTTTCACCCTATGCTTGAACTTTGAAGGCCTACCAAGATGAGATAGCTTGATCAACCAAGTGATGAAAAGGTCGGTCGACTAACTTAGAATTAGTTGATCGAAATATACAACTTGGACAACCAATTACTATTCGATCAACTAAAACCTATGTATTGGTCGACTGACTCTTCCAATAAACCCTCTAGTGCAGCAATGACAAGTTCAATTGACCAAAAGTAGATGATATGATGACCAGCTTAAGATCGGTCGACTAAATGTAACATATTGGAGGATCGATTCATGACTTAAACTCTATGGTAGTTTGTGAATTTATAACTCAATGGATATGTGGTGGCTATCCGAACCATGCCCGGAATGTTTCCCAAAAATTCCAAGCAATTCTACCTTCTGGCCTTGGGTGCATGTTTAAGATGTTGACACCTCATCTCTTTTTAAAATCATCTTTCTAGAACATTATTTCTAGAATCTTATATTTAGAATCTTCTTTCTAGAATTTTCTCTCTAGATCCTTCATTTTGAAATCTTCTTTTTAGTGCCACCTCACCCTTTTCTAGAATCTTCCTTCTAAAATATCTTATGAAATCCTTCTTTGTAATTAATGCCACCTCACTTCTTTCTAAAAGTTTCTTTAGCCTATAAATACCACCCAAAGGCACCCATCAATCTTCATTCTTCACTTCCCACCTCCTCCCCTCACTTTTCTAGACAACCAATGATAGGGGTTGGACAAAGTAGCAATGGCGCGATGCTCATCATCGACGTGATGATAATGGTGTGAGGAAAAGAATGTGAGGAGGTGGTGGCAGCCCGCTCATGGGAAGACCCAACACGGGTTAGTCTTGTCATTTTGAGGTAGGGTGATCCTCCTTTAGTGCATTTCTTGTGTGATTCTCATGTTTTTCCTCTTGATAAAGGATAAAAATGCATGATTTATACTATTTACTAGATTGAGATTAGATTTTAACAACATGATTTAACTGTTTAAGATTGAATGGTGCACTTCTACTTAGATAAGCTATTTGATGTGTCAAATCCATAGATGGATGTGATTTCTTAGGCTTAGCATGTTTCCGTATTGTACGATAGGTCCATGACAAGTACAAGATGCGAGAGTCGTAGAAGATGTACATTTGATTGGGTTTTGGACTGAACAAGGTTTTGTGGTCATTCTATTTGAGAATGCACCCTGCTAGGTAGGCACGTTCAAGACGTGCCTTAGTTCTCAAGTGCGTTCAAGTTTTCTGAACGTGACAGTCTTGTGTGATGTGTTCTAAACGTGACTGTAACCCTAGGCATGTTTCTACACTGTGTGCAGTAACCTATCTTCTTATGTACATTATGATTCGGGATATATATAGATCACCGAGGTGCTTTGCTTCTGGTCTGTCGGTGTCGATGCTTGTAGTCTTACTAGTCGGGTGCCCCAAATTCTATGTGAGCCAAACACGCTATGTGCTCGAGTATTGGTCTAAGTGTCGTGTACACTGAAAAGGCCTAACCGTCTCTCCTAGACCCCCACGAGCATGAGCCTACTTTCAATTAGTGGACAATGGGGATAGATAGTGTGTTGGGACAGTATATTGTGTGTTGCTTGAGTGTACTCGTGGCTAGAGATGTAGGCACTTGAAGACGTGCGGGTTCTTAGTTAGTCCCTCCCACATGCCTCACTCTGTGGTTCCCATAGGTGGTCAAGCATGGGAATTTAGCTCAACCAGACTGTAGGAGTTGCGTGTGTTTAGTCTCCAATACTTCGCCGTTCAACAAGTAGGCAGACGTGGGATGCACCAGTTGGATTCATTTTAATTACGAGACATTGGCTCTTGTGGTGCATGGCCAGGTCAGGTGCTGATTTTGCTAGCCAACTTCCATGCCTCGAGTTGTAGCATCGTACCTTTTAACTCATAGTCGCACGTAGTCGCATGAATATTATTTTCATGTCTTTCAGTGGTTTGTTTCCCTTTAGTAATTATTAGTAGTTATAGTAGCATTTGTTATATTGTTAATTATGTTTAATTCAATCATGTTTCCTATTAATCAAGTTACATGAGACTTTCTTCATGTTTTGAGGATCTCCCTATTGAGTCAAGAATTTTGTGAGACTCACTCCCTACTATCTCTCAAATGTCTACATGAGTGGAGATAGTGTCATCTGCATATCAACAGCTGGTTACTCTTCTTTGTACTATCTCGTGGTGTGCACCCATGAGATATATACTTTTTTTATACTTGTATTATTAGCGGGACACCATACCTCTGTTTAATAGATATTTCTTACTACTATAGTTATTTTCACTTCTTATATTTCTCTCTAGACCATAAATTAACTTTTTTGAGTTTTTAGATTCGTGGGCCGCGATATTAGATATGAAATCTTATGTGAGTATAAGTATCTAACATTGCCACAGTAATAGGGATACAATTGTCATTTTTAGGTAGGATTGATTTTAACCCTCGTTAAGTTTGCTATCTTTAACGGAAACAGACTGCAATGTTTTTTTTTTCAACAACTGAAGATTTGAAAGGGTTTGTAAGAATTATAAATATTTCAGGATGATATTTAGAATATTGATATGGTAATATGTAAAAATCCCCTTATTTACATATTTTAAAAATTATAGAATAAAATTATTTTAGAAGAGTGAGGATCGATCTTAGAAACTATTTTATATGGTTTCCAATTATATTTTCTTCAAAATATTTTTTTTACATTAATACTTTATGGATTAAGGTAAAGGGCGGGACTCGATTTAGAAGATATTTTGATATTTATAACTAAGCAAAGTCACGTAACTCATCCAAGTGTAGAACTTGTTTCACATAGGAAATCGTAATTTATTGTCAATAACAAACTAGATATTCATCTTTCCACAAGATGAGACATCTTAGCATCTCCTGGAAGAAAAAAGAGCTTCAAAACTTAGACACATCTAATTAATACAACTATATGAAATAGATATTCTTTAAGAATCCATATTATATGCAAAAGAACAACAGAAAAAGCCAAACATACATGTTAGATAATCTTGGTCTCAATAAAAAAAATATCTACGTTAACTATATATAATCTTCCCCATCTGATTGTTAATAGGAATTATAACTATGCTGACCACACAATTTGTGTTTAAAATAAGTTATGATAGTTGCCAACAACGAATTAAGTTTGTACATAAGGAGACGTTTAGTTGCTGAAGCCCTCCAACCACATCTTATAATCATGGGTTTAAATCTTAGCCTCCACATTATCTAACCTAAAAAAAATTAGACTTTCCTACCAAGAGATTGATTTCATGATCAAAGTGTACATTTGTAGCCCATGTACTCTTTACTTTTCTTCAAACAACATAACTTAGAATACCTACAAAAGAAAAAAAAGATAGGGATAAAAGATGTTCTGGTTGTCACTTAGTGACTTGTGAGCACATATCTTTCATTTGAGATGGACAGACTTAGGAGGTTAAAGTTGCGATTGAATAATACTTGGTGCATATCACTGTGAGATGGTGTGCGTGTAAATCAGATAATCATTGACTGTCCATCCCCTCAGCACGAGGAGAAAAATTTTGTGCACTTCTCAAAGTGTAAAAATGTCATGTTATCTTGCACTTCTCCCCTCTCATTGGTGAAAAAGAGGAGAGAGATCCATGTGGCACCTTGATTTCCACCAATGGGAGAGAGAAAGTGTAAGATGACATGACATTTTTGCACTTTGAGAAGTACACAAAGTCTTTCTCCAGCACGAGACAGCCGCCAACCATGTCATGATTTACGCACACACCATCTCACAATGATGTGCACCAAATATTGCTTGTTGCGATTTAGCATTGCCTAGTCACAAGCTTAATTCATATAAACATCAACAAGAAAAATAAACTTAAATTTGACACTCTCAGTCTGAGAATACCCGACTTAAGTTTGGATTTTCTATTTTATAATTATCTTGTAATTATTTTTGATGTGACAAGATTTATCTAGGGTTTGGATTATTTTACTCTCATTGTTATTTTTAAAATTAAGTAGATTAATGTCTTGGTTAAACTACCTCCAATTAATTTATCATTGGAATACATACCCCTCTATCCTTTTTTTGATAACGAGTAAATCCCGCCCCGTGTGGCTTTGCGGACTCAAGGATTGGTGTTCGTGAACTCCAAGGTCAGGACTTGGCAGCTCCTACTTTCCGTATACCTGTATTGCCCTTACCCCACTTGACCAGAAAAACTCCGGATTTACACACCTCGAGGATTGCATGTAAATCAGGTAAATCCCCCCCAGGAATCGAACTCGGGACCTCTTGCTTTTAAGCAAGAGTTCTAACCGATCGACCCAACCGGGGTCCTCCATACCCCTCTATCCTGGTTGGTCGAATCGGGTTACAACCGCTTACATCGTGGGCATTAATACAATTATGTACATACTGAGGACATTTTAAACAATATGATTTAAGATAGGTAATCCATAATTAACGATGTAAGAAGGGTATGTTACATAACTTCCACTTTCCAACCAAGAATCCACTTACTCGTAGATCCACCAAATGCCCACACTTGCCCCTGACTCGTAGATCCACCAAACACCCACACTTTGCCCACTCGAAGCGTTGCCCGTTTTTGGCGTGCGCAATTGCACCCCCACACGCGCCGCTACCGCCCCTTCCACATTACCCCGCGCCCCAGTTGGCTCCGCATTCTGTTGGTTGGGCCGCGAGGAATCCACCTGGACAGCCATCAAAAGTTTCTAAAGACGCAAATAAACAAACAGAACTCAAACAGTAACGTTGTCTCCCGCTCCACTGCTTCCCACATCCCCGCGAACTCGTAGCCGTCGCGCTCACTTATCTGCGGAGGGGGGTCCTCCGCACTCCCGCAGCTCCACTGCTCCGCGGACATGGCGAGGGCGCTCGTCTCTCTTTCCCCGTCCCCCCTGGCCCCGCCGCTCCTCTTCTCCCCTCGCAATGGCCGCCACCAGGTCCGGATACTCCCGCTCTACGGGCCCCGGCGGGCGGCGTACACCGCGGTGCGGCTGAGCTTCCAGCCAGAGATCCCCCCGCAGCTAGGGATCGACGTGGATATCCAGGGAGTTATTGCTCGAGCGGAGGGGATCCTGTACACGCTCGCCGATGCTGCTGTGGCGGCGGAGCCCGTGGCACCCGGGGCTCCAGCCGCTGCTGCTCAGAAAAGCGGGGGGTGGTTCGGGTTTATATCGGACGCCATGGAGGTGGTCCTCAAGGTAATGACATTTGCATCTCCTTGGCTTGAGTTTTGTGAAAGCAGATGCCACAGTTTGGAATGGCGAACTTGTGTGTTCTGCGTTCCAATTTGAAACCGTGGGAACTCTTTTCAGAGCTTTAACGTTAGTTGTGTATGCAATCTCCGTTAAGGGCCATAGCGATGTTTGTAATATCTTCTGCTATTTCCGATCGAGGTTAATTTGGTTTATCGCACATATTATAGAGTAGTTATGGAGTTCAATTCATCAGTGAGGTACCTCTATCTTGTCTTGTCATGGAGGTTCAGGAAATGGTGCTCTTCAGATTCCATCATTGCCACACACGGCCGCTTTCTGCTATTTATAATCTAGGATATCTCATTTAGTAAAGAAGTTTTGGTGTTCAACTCACCAGTGAGGTTCCTCTTCTATTTTTGTTTGTTGATATGTCATGGAGATTCAGGAAATAGTGCTCCTGAGAGTCCATTAGTGCTACGCACGGCCACTTTCTGAATGTGCAGAGAAATAATAGATGCTCGAGACAGTTCATAGTCAGCCCCCCTCATACCGAGCCATCAGTGTCTTGTAGGAGATTTCATGATTTTGCTTACCGTACCAGGTTAACTCCTTTAGTAGCCTAACGTAAACAATGATCTGTTTCTGACTTCATGTCAGGATCATGGATGGCAAAAACGGGCGGGTCGGGTCGGGTCGGGCGGGTCGGGGTCGGGTCGGCGCCCGGCGACCCGAGTTGGCGCGGGAAGTGGCCGGGATCCGCGGATTCCCGGTAGGCGGGCCAGATCCGCCGGGGTCGGGCGACTCCGCGTCCCGACTACCCCGACCCGCCCGACCCCGCGGATCCCCCTTTAAGGAGGGATCCCGTCCCGGGACTGCGCAGTCTGCGCAGTCCCGGGACCTCCCTTCCCAGCCCCCTTCCCAGCCCCCTGCCCCCCCTCCCCCCGCCGGAGCGCCTCCCTCGCCGCCGCCGCCGTCGCCGGAGCTCCGGGAGGCTCGCCGTCGCCGCCGCCGCCGGCGCCACTGCAAGCAGCCGCCGGCGCCCTTCCTCTCTCTCTGTTCTCTTCTCTCTCTTCTGTGAGGTGAGATTTTTTATTTTTTTTAAAAAATCTGAAAAAATAGGAAATGGTAAATAGGCTATAGATCTGTAGATCTATAGCATATTTAACATGTTTATGACTTCATTCTCTTAAATCTCCAAATTTAGCCCTAATTAGGGTATAAAAATTAGGGATTTGTGTCATGAATGAAATTAATGTGCAATTGAGTGATTAATAGAACTATTTTAGTTGATTAGAGTTTGTTGGTAGACTTAATTGCATTACATTAACTGTTTTTCCTGAAAATCCCCAAATGACCCTAATTAGGGTTTAAAATTTAGGGATTTTAGGTCTTTAATGTAATTATTATGTAATTGAGTGTCCAATATAGTTATTTTACTTGATTAGAGTTTTGTATGAACATTGCATGATCTGTTTTTTTTTAATTCTCAACTTAAACCTTAATTAGGGGTTTAAAAAATAAGAATTGTAGGTCATTAATATAATAAATGTGTAATTGAGTGTTCAATGTGGTCATTTGAGTTGATTAGAGTTTTGTATGTACAATATTTATAGTCTATGATATTTTTTTCCATAAATTCCCAAATTAAACCCTAAATAGGGTTTAAAAATTAGGGATTATGTGTAATTAACGTGCAATTTAATTGCATTCTTACACAGGAATATGGCACATCATGAACATGAAGAGCAAGAGGTGGAGCAGGCCATTGATCCTGGTTGGGCTCATGGTACTCTCCTTGATGCATCTAAGAGAAAAGTGAAATGTAATTGGTGTAGAAAGGAGATGTTTGGAGGCATTTATCGCCTTAAACAACATCTTGCTGGGATTGCTGGGAATGTTTCAAAATGTCCGAATTGTCCAATGGAAGTGAGAAATGAAATAATAGCATATCTGAAGGGGAAGAAAGCAGAAAAAATATTGACAACTCAGCAGCAACAAGAACTTCAAGATGAGCTTTCTGGGAGACAGATTCGTAGAGATTATGATCTACCAATTCCTGTGGATGATGATGATGATGATGATGATGATCCTGATCCTGAGTTTACTGCAGCGGCACGTGCTAGTCGCCGTTCTTATGCGGAGGAAGATGAGAGACGAAGGGGTTTAGGCACATCAGGTGCACATGTGTCTAGAGATGACTCTAGGACATCTCTTCCTAGGAGTACACAGGGTCCTATGGATGCATATTTGTATAGATCAAGGTCTGTAAAACAACCAGGAATCAAGCAGGCATTGAAAGGAGTGAAATCCACTGCAAAGGCAGCGAAGGGTGCAATCAAAGGCATTGTCAAATGGTTTTTACATGCAGGTGTCCCAGCACATACGGCAGAGAGCCCATATTTTCAGAGTATGTTGGATGCAATTGCGGAAGCTGGGCCTGGTATTAAGGCTCCTACAAGGAAGTATATTTATGATGCTGGGCTTGATGATGAATATGAGGAGTTGAAAACATGGGTGAGTAGCTTCAAAAATATTTGGAAAGAACGTGGTTGCACCATTATGTGTGATGGTTGGACAGGGACCACAAGAAAATCCATGATAAATTTTCTTGTGTATTGCTGCGAAGGGTCTATTTTCTTTAAATCTGTTGATGCATCTAACAAAATCAAGAATGCAGAATATTTGTTTAAACTTATGGATGCAGTTGTGGAGGAAGTGGGTGAAGAGCACGTTGTACAGGTTGTGACTGATAATGAACCGAGCTACAAGGCTGCAGGTAGGTTGTTAATGGAAAAGAGACACCATCTCTATTGGGTTCCATGTGCAGCACATTGCATTGATTTAATGATGGAGGACATAGGCAAAGATTCTCATATTCATGGTATCATTGATGATGCTCAGATGATAACTTCCTTTATTTATAGTCACAACAGGATTTTGAATATGATGAGGAAGTACACAGATGGGAGAGATCTCCTTCGTGCTGGTCCCACCAGATTTGCATCCAATTTTATTTCTTTGGAGAGCCTAATGAAATATAGGCATCAATTGGCCCAATTGATTAATTCTGCAGAATTTTTGCAGCATGTAGACACTCTACGGCCTGATAGTAAAGATGTTGCACTCATGGTCCAAGACTTGATTAGCAATGCACGGTTTTGGGAGAAGGTTTCCTACTACCTCAAAGTAATAGAGCCTTTGGTACTTATCCTTAGAATGGTTGATGGTGACGACAAAAATGATATGGGATATTTGTACGAGGCAATGGACAAGGCAAAGGAAAAGTTGAGGGAAAGGAATCCTAAAGCATACAGAAAATGGTGGGCCATCATAGACAAGCGATGGGAGATGACTCTCCACCATGATCTTCATGCAGCAGGTAATTTATTTATTGTAATTACTTGCTGAATTATTTTATGATACCATACTTAAACCTCTTTTATCATATGCAGGGTATTTTTTCAACCCTAAGATTCAATATAAAGATGATGTGCACAATGACGGAGAAGTGATGAGAGGCACCATGAATGTCATCACTCGCATTGCAAGGAGCATGAATGAGAGATTAGACGCAGTGGCAGAGGTAGGATAGTATATTTTACTTTGCATATGTATGTATTTTATCATTTGACATGACATATGTCATGTGACTCATGTCTTCCATTTTCTAGGTGGAGAGATATAAGATGAAAGTTGGCATATACGGAGCATATGACATGAAATATGCAGCTGGAAGACTCAGTCCAGGTGGTTTTACATGTTTGGGTGTTTGCCTAAAATCATAAATATATTCTTTCACCATCCTTATAATGATTAATGTTCGGTTATTTTATTGTAACAGCTGAATGGTGGATCCAAGTCAATTATCACCAAGCTGGGACAAATCCCTTAGCGTATGTTGCAGTGAGAGTATTAAGTCAAACCACTTCTTCTAGCCCATGTGAAAGGAATTGGAGTACATTCAGCCTTATTCACACAAAAATCCGCAATAGGCTGGGTGTGGATAGGCTAGAGAAGTTGGTTTACTGTCATTATAATATGCGTTTAAGGGTGAAGCAAAAAGAAGAAAGGCAAAAGATAGAAAGACAGAGATTCATGCAGCTAGCTGGTAGACCATTTGAGGAGGTGGTTCCTGAGATAGATGTTGATGAGTTGCTAAATGAGGAACACCCTTACATGCTTGGGTGGAGACGAGAGCTGAGGGAGAGCTAGCTGATTTTCATCCTGATGATCGGCTAGTTCAAGCATGTGAAGGAGATGTTTTATTAGAAGAGCATGTACCTGAGAGAGCTGAGAGGCCAGAATTGAGAAGATCTTCCACCGTACATGATACTAGTATTTCTTCATCTCAGCCAGAATTGAGAAGATCTACCTCCCAGTTAGAGCCCAAAAGAAAGAAAGACAAAGGCAAGAAGAAAGCAAAGCCAAACAAAGAAAGAAGAACAGAAGAACCAAGAAGAAAATCACAAGAAGGTGAAGAGGACTCTCCTGAGGCAGAGACACATATTGGGCAGCCATTTTCTGAGGCTCCACCCCTGCCATCTCATTTGGCTAGATTATATGAGGCAGAGAAATTACATTATGAACGTCGCAAAAAGAAGAGTACAAAAGAAAAAGAAAAAATAGTGGGGAGTGATGACTCCACCCAATCACCTGATGATGATGATGGTGCTGCTGCAGGTATTGGAGCCACGGGAGGTTATGGGCTTGGGGGTATTATGTCAGGATATGAAGATTATTCACAACCACCCCAACAACAACAAGGAAGCCAAGGGGAAGCACAACAGCAGCACGGGGGATATGAAGGCCAACAAAGGCAAGCAGGGCATGATTGGGGATACGGGGCTTCATATCCACCCTTTTTTAGTCCCCCAAAATTGCCATATTCAGACATCAGCTCTAGTAGTGGGCCTAGTTATTTGGGCAATATTCAAACTACTGGATATGGTAGTTTCTTCCCTCCGGGACACTCAGGAGAAAGTTCAAGTCAACAAGCAACAACACCGCGAGGCATCCAAAGAGGATTCCAAGATATTGCAAATTCTTTGTTTGGCTTTGGATATACACAGTATGGAGGACATGAGTATGTGCCACCTATTCAATCTCATGAGGTAGAGGATGAGGGTTCAGAAATGTCAAATTGAGAAGGTATTTTTATTTATTTCATGTTATCAACTTGTACATATTTTAATTTTTGCAATGTATGAACATTAATGATTATGTCTTTAGTCATTGTTATTGTTCTTCATGGAACATGAACATGATAAGATTTAAATTTCAATGTGTTTGATTTCAATGAATGTTGTATGTGTCTAGGTAATTTTCTGTAAATTTTAGGGATTTTTCCTGATTTTTTTCTGATTTTTTTCTGATTTTTTCTGATTTTTTTCATTTTTTAAATAATTTTTTACTCTGGCCGACCCAGGGTCGGCCAGACTCCATTGGAGTCGGCCGGCTCCACCGACCCGACCCGACCCGAGTCGGGGTCGGCTGGGTCCGACTCACCCAGCCGACCCGACCCTGCCATCCATGGTCAGGATATGGATTCCCAATTTAATAATTGCCAGCAATCTACCAAAAGATCCTAAATACCGGAATTTGGTATTCCACCAAGTATGTTGAGTTCAAAATCATAGGCTGTAGTTCCTTTTACAAGAAAACAGAATATGATGCTCTTTATATTTTGGGGACGATTTTGCTATATCTTATATGGCATGGTGACAGTGAGAAACGGTCTTGATGGTCATGTAAATAAAATAGATGAGGATGATGAAAATTTGATGACTTCGAAGGTGGGGTATTTACATTGAAGGACTACTATGGGGTCATTTGGTGTGATCCAGAACACTGTAAAATATCATAAAATACCATATTTTTCCACATCACATGAATTAAACCATGTTTTAAAATGTTTTACATCAAATTCTATGGTCATAAATGAAAGATTCTGTGATTAGTAGACCTCACAGAGGAAGTGCAAGTTAAGGACAGATGCTATGAGGATGAGGGGAACTTTAGCTACTTGTGTAGATGGGACTTTGTAGAATGCAAAGAAGAGAAATCAATCAATTTTGTAAATACTATCTAAGCATTGAAATTTGCGATCCAACAAGCCATAATGAACAGTGTCTTACGACCTTCAATTCCACTGGACAGATTGCTATAATCTAATAATTGGTCAGCAAGTAGTGTAGTACCATTTTGAAGAAACAAAATGCTTCTCATGTCAGTGTTGTGGAAGTTTCATTGCTGTCTAATTTCAAACAACACTGAATTCAGTTATGCTATATTGTCAATGCTATGTTTTCATTTAGTTTTCAAAGAAGAATATATTTTTTTAAAAAAATTGGTTATCACAAGTCAGATGGAGGATGGCTGTCAATATTTTATGCCAACATGTCTATGTAGATTTCACAACTCCTAGAAGGACTTATGAGCATGAGGATATGATCTATTGGCTTAAAATATGTGTACCAACCATAGCAAAACAATGAATAGAAAGAAAATCATATTCATTAATTTACTCAAATTTGAAGAAACAAAGAATGGGAGACTCTTAGACCAGTTCATCCTTCTTGGAAGAGGGGTACCACTTAATTAACACAATCCATCATTCAGGCTTATGGTATCACAGCATTACAATGTACCATTCAGATAACTCTTTTCAGATGACTGATAAGAAAAAGAGCAAATGAGCATTGATTGCATTTTCAATGGCAAGGAAAGTTTGTGATGCAGAGGATCCAGAAAGGTAACATGCTCTGTGCCTCACACTCCTCTATATTCCCTAAGGAAAGGTCATCTTATCCTTATGTGTGATAGTAGTATGTTCCTCAAGGAATTATGTAGAATTATATCTACTATTTAAAATAAGTCATCTAAATTATAGTAGTATTTGTTTTACATTGTTGCAGGTACTGAAAGATGGACTTAGAGCTGTACACGTCCCTTATGCATATGGTTTTGCTATTATCTTGCTTACTGTCATTGTTAAGGTGGCAACATTTCCTTTGACGAAGAAGCAGGTAAACATTTTTCTTACTGCTTTTGCAATAAGATGATAATGAAATGATTCACTGACTCAATAATTGGCAGGAAATAGTATTCTTCCTTTTCACTAGCAAACTGATTGCATGTATCAGTGCTATGGTTATAGACATTTCTTTATTACTTCCTACTCATGTGCTTTTAGCTGATTATTAACTCCATTTTGTAGGTAGAGTCAACATTGGCAATGCAAAACCTTCAGCCGAAGATCAAAGCCATCCAAGAAAGATATGCAGGCAATCAGGTTGCTTGGGACAGTACAAGGATTTCGTAATCTAATATGAACAAACCGTTGCTTTTAAACTTTAAATTATCCTTAATGACTCTACATCTATAAATCCACAATTCCCAAGAAAAAAATGTTTACACACATGATCATTTATTTTTTCTCTTTCATTTCCCTTTCTTAGGTTGGCATGAGCTCTTACTCCTTGGGGGAACAGATATATAATGTCTATAGCATTTTAGGATTGTTAAAAACTTCCGAAACATTTGTGCCAAATATCTTCATGATGTAATAGTGATTTATCAGTGCACCAAAATGCCTCAACTGGCTGGCTCAAGTTTTTGTTTGAAAGGTTTACTTATCAACTCCAAATACCTAATCGAATATGGTACAAGCCAACCAAGAGGAGCCTCAAAACCAAGAGATAAACTAATTACGAAGTTGAAAAAGATTTCTAGCAATTGTACCTTCTTCTCCCACTCACTTTAGTGTGAACGTAAACCATCACATGATTACCCTATGCATGGGGTTCGTAATTATTAACTCATCCTAAGACAAAGAGAAGAATACAGTATACTTCATTTTTCTGATGCTTCCGACTTCTGGGCAACATGCCAACAGCACTTTTGTGGCTCAGATTATTGAGTTAGAAGCTTAGGCTAGCCATACAACTGCTGACAGCCTGACACATCTCAGGTGAAATACATTAACTTAATATTTATATTGCCAATATTTCTTAATGATTAGATGATCTAAACTTTATTGACAATTGCATGTAAAACCACCAGAGTTTACTTGTCAAATATTCCTTTGTGTCAGATGTTTAATATGCTTTCTTGAACAGACAAACCTGATAAACATTATGCACTTCTTGGCAGAGTTTCCTTTCAGCTTTATTTTAAATTTTACAGGGACCTGATTTTTTTTTCTCTGTTATCGTTAAGTTGTTTCATAGTGAACACAGTTCATGTGCATTTTGTGATTTGTAATTCCTGATCAATGTTCACTCACTATTACATTGCGATTGTTTCACTAGGAAAGAATACAACTTGAGACAGCACGTTTGTACAGACAGGCTGGTGTTAATCCCTTGGCAGGTATATGCATATAGTCATAAAGCAGATGTATTTTTCATTGTTGAAATGTTGTTATGAATTTTCAGTTTGTCTGATGGACCTAGATCCTTCTGGTTCAGATATGCTGTCTTGAAAGTGACTAATCTTCTCTGAAATTGCATCTGAATAATGCATTGGAATAACATTGCTATATCGTACATAGTTTCTTATGCTAGTTGTCATTCACTACTAGAGCTTCATTCTACTCTGAACAATACCAGAAAGTGGCAACTTTGTTTTGGCATGGAGATGATGAATGAAAATGAAGAACACAATGAAGTCCTTTTAGTGGTAGGTCTTTTTCAACATCATCATCATCATCGGAGCCTAATCCCATTATTTGGGGTCTGCTTTATGATTCTTTTTCCGCCAAAGATTTCTATCAAGTGTTATATTCATGTTTAAACTCAAGAAGTTCAAGTCCTTTCTAATAACATCGCACCATCTTATTTTAGGCCTTCTACTAACTCTTTTACTAACATCCACTAAGATTTGGTCACATCTTTTAAACTGCACCGAGTTAGGGTAACGATACACGTGTCCAAACCATCCGAGTCTATTTTCTCTCATTTTTCTATCAATTGGAGCTGTCCCCAAGTCCTCACGGAAGCACTCATTTCTAATTTTATTTTTTTTAGTCTTATCACACATCCATCTCAACATCCTCATCTCTACTACACACTTTTTATTAATGCGTTCCTTTCACATGCCTAACACTCGACACCATGTAATAAAGTAGGCCTCACAGTCGTTCTATAAAACTTCCATTGAAGTTCCACGGGTGTATGACGATCGCAGAGGACTCCTCATGAATTTCTCTATTTTAACCAGCTTGCCTTAATCTTGTGTGCCACATCATTATAAATCTCTCCATTCTCTTGAATGATAGACCCTAAGTATCGAAAGCTACTGCTCCTACTGCTCTTAGGAATGTCTTGTCCATCAATTTGAACCATATCTTCCTATAACACCCTCTTTATACTATAATTACAATGCATAAACTCTGACTTGCTCCTATTGATTTTAAAATCTTTAAACTCCAAGACATGGCTCCAACTTTTTAAATTAACATTTAAACCATCAATACTCTCGTCAATTAATACAATATCATCTACAAATAGCATACACCAAGGGATATCATCATGCAATTACTTTGTTACTTCATTATAACTAGAGTAAAGAGATACGGACTTAGAGTAGAACCTTGATGCAAACCTATAGTGACTGGAAATTCACTAGTCTCTCCAGCAATAGTTCTTACACTAATAGTCGCACCCTCATACATATTCCAAATCAAGTCAACATATTCTTGAGAGACTACTAATGTCTACTAAATCAAATCTCTCGGTATTTGATCATACGCCTTCTCCAAATCAAGAAAAATCATATATAAATCTCTTCTCATCTCTCTATACTTCTCAGTTAACTACCGTAATAAGAAAATAGCTTTTGTAGTAGATCCACTCGGCATAAAACTAAATTGATTTTCTGATATAATAGTCATAAATTGAATTCGATTCTCGATTACTCTTTCTCAAAGTTTCATAGTGTGACTCATAAGCTTAATTCTATGATAATTATTGCAGCTTTAAATATCCCCTTTGTTTTTATAGAAAGGAACCACAACACTTTCTCCATTCTTTTGGCATCCTCCATTCCTTCAAAATTTTATTGAAAAGTTTAGTTAACGACTTAATATTAATACCTCTTAAGTCTTTCCACACTTCAATAGGTATGCCATCTGGTCCTAGGGCCTTGCCCAATTTCATTTTTTTTAAAACATCGCCCACTTCTGACATCTTAATATGCCTAAAATATTGATATTTTCAACATCAAAATGCTTAATATGCAAGATGCTTCTCTAGTATCTCTTATTTCGTCACAAGAAATATGAAATTTTGTTATAAAATAATTGAAAAGCTGAATATGTTATGATTTTAGTCTGTGAATGTCGAACTTCTATCTCGGAGTTTGTTGGCCCAAAAAGTTTTGGTCCTCTTCCTCTTTGCTGAATTGTTTTTTGAATTCTCCATGAGTGCAGCTTGGGCAGCTTGCAATAGGTGTATCTTTGTTCTGGTGTATTGCTTCTTTTGATTCATTGGACACAGTGGAAGGGGGTTCTGTATCCTTTTTTTTTGGTTCTGTATTGATATCTATTTGAACATCAATTCTGGCTATAAAATCTATGGGAACTTATTGGCTGGGGAAAGGGCTTCTGGGATCTTATCTTTTGCTCTCAATCTTTGTTTGTTTAGAATATGTGAAACTCAGCTGTTGTTTTCGAAGAATTTTTGACTCTACATTGTGTTATCCAATTGTTTCTGGTTCTCTTTATGTACTGTAGTATATTCTATTTTAGTTTGTTCTCCGCTGTCAGATAGTGTATAATTTCTCTTATCCTTTTTGTTTCAGAATTTATTTACTCATGTTTGTTTTTCCATTTATCTCTCAAGGATGCTTCCCAACATTGGCTACTATACCGGTCTGGATTGGTATCAAGCTCTTTCAAATGTAGCAAATGAGGTAAGGAAGGTTATCTTTGCTTTATGTTGAAAAAGGAAATTGTGTATTGTAACTTCTAAAGGGTCTTCCATATCCTTATGGCACTATAGATGCACTCATATGCGAATGACTCATTGATTAATGCATTAGTGTTCAGCTTCTGCTCGTTACAACATACAAATACTTATCCATGTGTGTGCATATGATTGTGTATCTACATAAAGCAAAATTAATTAATTATATATATATGGATTCTGAATAAATCCTTTTGCTTGTGTTTGTCTATATATCTTTTTCTGCAGGGATTGCTAACAGAAGGTTTCTTTTGGATTCCCTCCCTTGGTGGCCCAACGACAATTGCTGCTCGTCAAAGTGGAGCTGGCATTTCTTGGCTTATCCCTTTTGTAGTATGGATCTTCTTCCCTCCAATCAATGGACAGAGACCACCTTTTGACTTTCTGCCAAAAGTTACTTAGCACTTGCATTTATCTTGTATGTCATGCAATTTTCATGTTTTTTCAGGCTGTTATGAAACAACATTTACCCAGCTTGAGTGTTTCTTTGCAGTAAGCATGAAGTACATATATTTGATGTAGCTAATGTGTGCATCTTCTAGTGTACAAGTAACTAACCTTCTATAGGTTAACCTTACAATCCAATAATCATCAATCTTATGTTGTTAGTGTACAATAATCATTTGGGGGCTTTTCTAAGCTTTGATTTATTTCAGTGAAGGCTTCAATGGCCATGACTGGACTGCAGGATCTATGATGACTGCTCCCTCGACCTTTGCTAGGGTGTTCTGTATGGTTGCGGTTGGGTTACACCGCCGGCGATGGTCGACCTAGGAAAGGTGGGGATGGGGGGGGATTGCTCCTCCCCCTCCTCCTCTTGCAGCACTGGCCTCCCTGGATCCTCCTTCTATTGAACCCCCTGTCGCAGATGGTGTGGCTCCTCGGTCTTTTGCTCAGGTTCTCCTGGGTTTTCTAGTGCCGCCTCCCTTGCATACGGACTTGCATCCTCCAACCTTCACTGATGGAGGCGAACCTACGGCTTTTTCTTCCGCTGAAGAGATGAAGCTATCGGTGGTCCCACTTGACTTCGCCATTATTGCAAGAACTCCTCAGGGTTGCCCACCGTTCCAAGACATTCGTGTGCACCTCCTTCAGAGATTCAAGTTCCAACAGGATTTCGTCATCAGCACACTTGATCCTAAGCACTTGTTGATTAGGTTTCAGGCATGTGATGATTATCTCCAGGTCTTGTTGAGGGAGTCGCTCTTTGTGCAAGGCTGTTTATTCCTCTTCTTCAGATGGTCATTGGATTTCTCTCCTAAGGCTGACTCTCCCGTTGATCCTGCTTGGGTTGAGCTGAAAGACATTCCAGCGAATTTCTACCAAGCACCCATGCTGTGTTCGATTGTTGGCAGCATTGGTCCTGTGCTCAAAATCAATCTGAATATGCTATCGATGACCAGAACTCATGCGGCTAGGGTTTGCATTGAGTTAGATGTTTCCCCATGGTGAGGCTGAGTGCAAGAAGCATCATCATTCCCCCGAGGACGGTAGTTCCTGCCCCCCTCAGGGCAGTGACCATCTTCCCAAGTCGATGCCCATCTGGCATTCTGTTCGTACAGATTCTGAATCAGGAAAACCTTTGGAGAACGCGGCCAATGTTCAGTAACATTGGGTGATGCTGCCCTGTTGCCTGCAGCTGTTGTGGATGGTCCTCCAGTTTCACCATGCCTGGGTGATGTGGCCCTGTCAGCTCCTCCGAATGTAATGCCATCTAGCGATGTGGCACCATTGGCAAAAGTGGCATCTGTATATCCTTTGCCGTCGGTTGGCTACAACGTTCTTCCGGTGGTTGTGCCACTGGGATCTAGCGTGCTTCCTAGTGATGACTGCCCTGAACTGGTTGGCTCTGCTGCCTGTTCCAGACAACCTCCGCCGTCTGCGTCATTGGTCGCTCACAATCTTTGAGCAGTGGCGGCGATCCTCAGTGGTGATCCTCTGCCATTTGCACCTCCAATTTCTCCCTTCTGTTGTGTGATGACTGCAGATGCCTGCAATTATTGCCTCGCGGCTGTTGGATCATCCCAACAGGCTGACATCTGCGATTCTACCCTGGCACAGATCCCCCCAAATGTGGTGATTCCTTTGGTGACTAGTTCGGCTGCTCTTCCCAAATGTGGCACCATTGCCTCTGCTGGTGATTCCCCAAGGGATCAAGGAGTCCTGGCTGCTTCAGAATCTCCTGCTATGAAGATCCCCTCGCCCAATACTGCCAGCCACTCCAATCCTAGTGTTGATCTGCAAGCGGATCCTTCGGGTGTCCTAAACCATTCTGTGGCAGAAGGGGATTCTTCCTCTTCCTCTGGTGTGCCTCCTGCAGTCCAGCCTGTTAGATTCCTCCACCCCAACAGGAAGTCCATCTCCTTCATCTTCAGGCAGTCAAAAATATGTCTCTTGTCTTAGTAAGAAAGGTGTCATTAGAATTTGCTTGCTGTCCCCATAGCCGCTCTCCTGAGCCCTTTCCTCCCCCACCTCTAATCCATCGCATAGGCCAACCAATGAACCCATTACATTTGATGCTCAGAACTTTCCTTTCAGTATTCTCAACATCAACTTGGACAACCCCATTCCTCATATCACCCAACGTCTAGGCCCATTTGATGATATCCTTGCAGTTGCAGGACATAAGGCTTGGATTGGAGATTATCTAGTCGGGGATTTTGATCAAGATGAGGATGCTGATGAAGACATTCATTGCCCCAGTTGGCCTAGTCTGCGTCCTCGGTCCCTCATTTGTTGTAAATCTCCTTGGGACAGTTCCTCATTGTAATCTTTTGTTTGTTCCCCCTGGTTTAGGATTTTATCTCCTTTTGGCACGTAGTTTTGTACGTTAAATTTCTTTTTCTTTTTCTCGGGATGGCCTTCTCATTGTAAGAAGGGTATTTCCCTTCATTTGGCCTCTGCTCACCAGTTCTGATTGTGGCTTTCACTTCCTTTGTTTTCTTCCCAATTTTTTTAATAAAATAAGCGCCTTGCACTTTA
This sequence comes from Colocasia esculenta, assembly GCA_014218235.1. Taxonomy (NCBI): domain Eukaryota; kingdom Viridiplantae; phylum Streptophyta; class Magnoliopsida; order Alismatales; family Araceae; genus Colocasia; species Colocasia esculenta. Next base: position 6,117,563 of record CM024757.1, read on the forward strand.
TAAAAAGGTAGTGTTCACAATGTACTTACATTGTGATCTAGTTTATAAGTGGTCGCCTGGTTGTGGATTCCACCATCGATCAGGCATTTCCTTCCAGAATCTAAATAACCTTGGTTCACAGTTTGGCTGTCGTTATCCGCCTGGCATGGGCCCTCTATGCTGTTTTTTTTGCTATATTTCTTTCATTTCTGTGCAGAAGTGTGTCAGTCGGAATCACTTTTATTCCAGGGGCTGTTGTGTACATGGTATTCATACTTACACAATCATTTAGTGCAATGGTTATTTATGAACTTAATCTATGTTGGATGCTACCGCTGGCAATTTCTAAGGTCAGACTCTGTGCAGGATGGACATCCACCACTGGGCTGGTCTGACACAGCTGCATACCTTGTATTGCCTGTTCTTCTTGTCATCTCCCAGTATGTGTCCATGGAGATTATGAAGCCGCCTCAGGTGTTGATGCAGTACTTTAGAAGCCATTCTAAAAATCTTCATTATTATGGAATGCCAACTTGATAATGGTGATAACAATAACATTTTTTTTCTTATATTTGCAGACTGATGATCCAGCTCAGAAAAACTCGCTTCTTGTTTTAAAGTTTCTTCCCCTAATGATTGGATACTTTTCATTATCGGTCCCCTCAGGATTATCAATTTATTGGTTTGAACCTAGTCACTATACATTTTTAAAGTTTTTTATTTTCATTTTTTGTTTTTTTATCTCTTTGTGTGCAAGGGGGGTCATAATATGATAGCTCTTCTGTTTCCTTTCTATATAGATCTGCCTAACTGCATTTCTTTGGGAGTGCTATCAATTTCTCTTTTTGGAAAAGCACCAATGTCTCTTGATTATGTCTTTTCGTTTCTGTTTAGGTTCACAAATAATGTTCTCAGTACGACACAACTTACGGTTGCGGAAATTAGGTGGTGCAAAACCTGTAGTTAATGAGGATGCAAGTGGAATTATTAGTGCTGGGAAAGCAAAACGTGCTGCTTCTCAGCCAACACGGATGGGAGAAAGGTGGCTATCTTATTTCATATATCTTTAACTAGCAAGGTTGCATATGTATGACATTCTTGATGTGCATGCCATGGGCAGATTTAGGCAACTAAAAGAAGAGGAAAATAAGAAAAGAATGCCGAAAGCACAACCTACTGAAGAGGGCCAAACGGTGGGTGCTGCATCAGGCTCCGAGGATCTGTCTGATGATGAGTCTAATGATAAGGTACCATTTTGTCGAGTTACTTGATTTTGGGCAATAATTTTCAGCAACTGTTGATAGGTTTTGCCTACTAATGTGGCCAAGTCATGGCTGTAATTCACTTGAACTGAGTTTAACAGAACAAGTACTGATGTTTTTTTTAATCTAAAAAAAAAAGCACTGATGTCACGATTGTCCTAATCTAGAGGAGCTAGTCGACCGTGTGCTGGAAACACCTTTTTCAGTTTTTCTCCTTAACCACTTGGTCATCTCTACCACAGGGGGATGCGAAAGAAGAGGCTTTTGCTTCTAGTGGCAACAAACAGATACAAGAGTACACTGGACCGAGGAGAAAATGATCAAGAAGAAAAAGATCTGTGTAATATAACACAGAGAACAAAGCCTCAAGCAGCAGGGTCCCTGCATGAATCTTCAGGTGAGCAGTGTATATCTTTACCAGTTTATATGTTACCACTTACCAGATGCATGATGGCCACCTTATCGTTGGCTAATCTAATAAAAGTCTGAGTACGCATTGTAAGTTATGGAAGATGTCATAACTGGCGTCGCTAGAGAAAGAGTAGCATCAAGTTCATCTTTTTGGAGTTGCTGCTAGGATGCCAGAAACAGAGAGTTTTCAGTAGAAGATGAGTAGGTTGATGTTGCCCATCTGAGATAGTGGCTTTCTTCATTGGATCAGAATTTTGCATCCGGCTTAACATCAGTGGGTGGGACTAGTCATGAGATAAGACAAGACATCGAAGTCTCGTAATTGAGACTTCTTTTGACAAGTAGTGCATCTAGGCTTGTGAACAGCAAGGAGTGCCCTATATTGTGTTATTTAACTGCCTGTTCATTAGGGTTTTATCTAATCGGAGTGAAGCAGGCTTGAACAAGCATGACATTGCAGGGAAGTCCTGTGTTGTCATAGAGTAATATTTACTCCATCCTAAGGTATATAACTTATGTCTAGTCATCTAGTAAACTATTTATTAATTAATTTATATGAGATTGTACAATTTGGGGGACAAAGAAAGCTCGCAATAAAGAAATCTAAAAAATGAGGGCCCTATGTCTCCTTGTGATTTCCATATCTTCCAAATTCTATCATCGCATATAAACCAAGTATGGTATACACTGTCCCCCTCCCCCCCCCCCCCCCCCCCAAAAAAAAAGAAAAAGAAGAAAATATGATTAGGTATTGATTTCACACCCTAAAAACAACCATTACTGCAAATTATAATCGAAAACTTCATTTGATCTTCTATCTCCTTGTGAGTTTGTGTTCGTCTGCCTTGGTAGAGAACAGTATTTGGATCTCGGACTGGGTTTTACAATTAAAAGAACAGTGCTTCACCACTGAGATAGGGACCAGGAACAAGAACACAGAAAAACTGAGCCAGCACACTCAAGCTGACCAGTGTATCTGCATCCGCCAAAAACCATTCCTCTTGGCCTTATCTCCATTGGGTTGAGGCCAGACCATCTGAACCATGTGAGAATCCGAACATCCATTGCGGTATGATCACATGCAGGCGTGCTTAAAAGTTGCAAGGTTCTATCTGGCAGTGGGTGTGCCAGAATGAAACAAGTTAAAACTTGGGTAGCACTCATTAGAAGCCTACTACTAATCTTTTATCCGCGCCTTGGTAACTCATTAGAAGCCTACTACTTCTCCTTTATCCGCTCCCCCCCGCCCCGCCCTTCGTACTTATCTCTTACCACCACCTACTGGGATAGGAGGAATCACTCTAGATGAGGACGTATCATTCGTAACCAACGTATACCTACCCCGGTTAACTTTTCATAGAAAGCATACACTAATGTAGGTTAGCCAAATGATATCCTAGTATTAGGAAGGTATCCCTATCGTAGGTCAAGGTTGAAATTAGTATTCTTCTCCTTTTCATTAGGTTAAACCCTCTTTTTTTTTTCTGTGAGATGATCATTAGGGAGTCCAACAAGCACTTGGCCGTCTGGATAAGCCATGGCTTTTTGACTGTGAGATGATCATTGGGGAGTCCAACAAGCACTTGGCCGTCTGGATAAGCCATGGCCCTGGAAAGCGGGATCCTCTGTCCTATTCGGAATGGTGACGGTCATATTTCGCGGGATAACATACAAAAACTCTAGGCGTAACACTTGATATTAGGCTAATTTGGTAAACAAAACTACTCGGCCAACTACAAGAGTGGTTGGAGCGTAGACTCCCATGCTTAATAGGCAGCCATGGCATGTGCAGGACTCATGGCCCAACGAATCTCGCGGCTGGTTACATGGTTAAGTCATGTTACTCAAACTCTAGTGCCCTCCAATAGCCATAGTTTAACCCTTTGCATCTCTGGCTCCTTATGTTTTTCTACCCTTTTTGTCTGTCATTTTTTTCCTAGATGATCAATCATATAAGTAGACGTCTAAGGTAATGTGGATTTCAAAATTTAATTTAAGAAATTTAAACTAAGAGCATTATATTGAACTTTATTGAAAGAATACTGTATGAGTACACTCTAGTGCCGTCATTTCTGTTATTCTCACCTTTTCTCGAATTGGTGTCATTCGCAACTCCAGCATCCAATTTGAAATTGATATGCCACAAATGATCGATTACTTGAATTTTGTGTCGACGGAATAGAAAGATGATAAAAAGTGACATTACAATATAGTGTACTATTCCATACCTATCTAGAAAACGAGAAAAGTAGTAAACAAAGGGAATTAACTAGCAAAACGTGTGGCACACGTAGTTGAGAGGACCATGCTGCCCGTTGTGTGAGAGTTAACTGGGGCAGGCATCTCAACAGGAGTCTCCCCAATTGACCCCATGTCGGAGTTCATACGTGGTTAATGCATTATTTTAGCCCAGGATTTTGATTTGCGTTTGGCCACCTGAAAGTATGACGATGCCATGCCGTTGGGTTCTCGCCAACACAAAACCCTAGAACGAGACCCCATGGGAAAGAGGGGAGAGCACAAGAGCATTCTGGAAAAAAGGCATCCTATGTGCTTCTCGATGAGCCACGCCTTTGCTGGCCGTTTCGTTTTCCTTTTTTTGCCGCCTTCTCTTCTACAATACTGCCGTTCTTTTCTCACCCACTGCGTACCTTCTGGCACATCGATCCCCTCCCTCGCCTTCTCTTATCCTGTCCCCTTTCCTCACCCTTCCCCATGCTTTTTTCACCCCCTTTTTTCTTTACGTGAGCCCACCTCTCCTGACATTACTGATGGTGGAAGAGCCAGCTTTTATCTCTGCCCAGCCCCCGCTCCTCTTTTACCCTTTTATTCCTCTCACAGCAGCACTCTTCTTCTGGCCTCTTGTGCATGCGGAGAAAGCCAATGGGTAGAAGATCCCTCTCTAATAAGTTTCCTTCGTGTCTGTTCGATCTCACTCACTGCCGGTCACTAACCAGTGGGTAGTGAGTGGAGGGACTCCTCGTGGGGACCTTTTTGTCCCCTTCACTTTCTCCGGCTCTTACGGTTCCATTCCCGATATTCAGTCAGAGGTGTTCATATTTTGATTTAATCTGAAAAATTGAATTCAATTCACTGATTTGATTCGATTCGGGTTAAACATTTTTTCGATTCGATTTCATATTGTGAAATTGAGATGAACTTAATATATATATATGTATATATATATATATATATATATATATATAATAATTTCATAATAAAACATATAACACAGTTAGTTCATTGATCTTTCTTTCGGAGGTTGTGAGATTGAATTTCACAGCTTCTTAAAAATAAAATTTCTTTTAATTTTGATTTGAATTAGTTCGGTTTGTCATAAATTTTAATTTGATTTAATTTGTAAAAAAAATAAAATAAATCGGACCGTGTTCACCCCGGGTACTTTGCTCAATGTATTGTTGTATGCTGCCTTCAAATCTTAGCAATGACCCAAAACCTTAGGTAAGGCTGCAATCTGGTCAGGTTCGGAATCGGAAACACAGATTTCGATTCCGATTTCGAGAATCGAAATATAGTTTCGATTTCGATAAAATTAGAATAATTAATTTTGATTTCGATAATATTATCAGAACCGAAATTTCGATAAGCTGAGGTGCTTACTATGGTTTTACCTTTTGAGTTTATGATAATTTATCGGATAATCGATTCTAATTTCGACTTTTTTTTTAAATTCCGATTCCGATAACTTATCGAAATATCCGATACCAATTTCGATAAACTATCGGTATCAATTTTTAATTTCAAAACCGATAATTTTTATCAGAATCAGGTCAGAATATCGATATATCGGATTCCAGCCCTAACTTTAAGTGGTATAACTTAGTCTAAGCCTAAGGATTTCTTATGTGCACATTGCCAAAGGCCCTTAACATACGAGCTCCTTATTCTACTGTAAGCAGCCACCCCCTTCCACCAACCACCCCCCAGATCCCACCCACCGGCTATGGTCACCAATCAGAACTCGAAAAACCCTTCAAACTCCTCATCCTCCGTGGCCTGGCAGAGGCTTTTCTGAAGTCTGATGTGCAAGACTGCTATAAGTCTAGAATGTTCCGCCGGACCACGGGATTCTTTCTTTGCTCGATAAAACCCCCTGCAAACCCCTTTGATTGCTCGCACCCGGTAACATCCCACTTCACTCTGCTCACCCCTGTGCAAGGTCATGGCGTCCTCCTCGTCTCTCCTGCTCGCCCACGCCCTCGTCCTCCTGCTGGCCATGGCCGGCGCTGCGTACCCTCCCATGACGATGACCATCGTCAACAACTGCCCCTTCCCCATCTGGCCTGCCATCCTCCCCAACACCGGCCACGACGTCCTGGAGGGCGGCGGCTTCGAGCTTCCCTCCCTCTCCCACCGCTCCTTCCCTGCACCGACCGACCACTGGTCCGGCCGCATCTGGGCTCGCACCGGCTGCTACCACGCCCACAACGGCCGCTTCACCTGCGCCACCGGCGACTGCGGCGGCCGCCTCCAGTGCGCCGGCCTCGGCGGCGCCGTCCCCGCCACCCTCGCCCAGCTCTCCCTCCACCACGCCGGCCACCTCGACAAGACCTCCTACAGCGTCAGCCTCGTCGACGGGTTCAACCTCCCCATGACGGTGACCCCGCACGAGGGCAAGGGCGTGTGCCCCGTGGTGGGCTGCCGCGCCGACCTGCTCCCGTCGTGCCCCTCCCCGCTCCAGGTGCGGGCGCCGGCGGGGCACGTCGTCGGGTGCAAGAGCGGGTGCGTCGCCTTCCGCACCGACGAGCTCTGCTGCCGCAACAAGTACAGCAGCCCCGGGACGTGCCGGGCGTCCAGCTACTCGGAGTACTTCAAGCACGCCTGCCCGTCCAGCTACACTTTCCCCCACGACACCCCCTCGCTCACCCACGACTGCGCCGCCCCCAAGGAGCTCAAGGTCATCTTCTGCCACTGATGACGGGGTCTTCCCTTTCTTTGATGATCGACTGCTAGAGTTCTTTTAGGTTAGACCTCAAGGCATAAAGGGAGAAGAATTAGAAGAAGGTATCTAGCTAGCCAGTGAACCGTGCGCCTCTCACTGTAACCCCTCCCGGCCCTTTCCTGTACTTGTTCCTAAGTGTCCTGCGTCTCTTTTCAACTGTAGTGGAATGAATAGGTGGACAAGTTGTAACTTTGAATCCCTCTGCTGCTCTTATCATCATGTTGTAAAAGATCCCTGCTTCCTGTTGCTTAATCCCCTGTTCGCTCTTTTGATCTTCTATGTGGCTGGTCTAGAACGTGTTTAGAGGGCTACTAATACTAAGCACACTCGTGGGCACACGGCGGGAGAAGAGAAGACAAGGTGGAACACTCTCTGTTGGCTCTCCAAGCTGTGGGCACGCCGCCATGCATGGCTGCCCTCTCTCTTTCTCTCTATCTCTGTCTGGGGTGGTGTTTTCCTTAACTTGGTAGCCTCTGTTATCCGTTTGCGTCCACTTGGGAGCGAGGTGGAACCAGGAAACAGGGGACAATGGGTGGCCTGATGGGGCTACTACCAGCAGGGCGGCGACGAAGGAGATGGGAGACGAAGGGCCAAAGTGGCAGGAGAAAGCTAAAGATGGGGAGAGAGAGAGAGAGCGAGAGAGAGAGCGAGATTTGAAACTTGAAAGAGCTGTCCGCGTCACGTGGGAGGGGCCCCCCCCGTACGTCGGCAAAGCTTTTTTCTGCTTTGGTGTCGGACGAGACGGGGCGTGCGACTACGTGTGAACCATGGGCCCCACGGGGACCGGGGATCTACCAAAACTTCACGTGATCTCGCCAGTGCGGCCTGTCGATAAGATGCGTTCTGCGTTGATGCGCTCGGTCGGACGTGGGCTTTTACCTTTGGTGTTGAGACACGTGGGCAGCTGAGGAACGGGGGGTCGTTAAGTGGGGTTGGGAGTGGAAGGATGAGGGAGCGCAGAGGTACCGTACGCGTTGATACGTAGTGGGGATCGGAGTTCCATTTTTGAAATGTTGGGGGGGGGGTGTGTGTGCCGCCAGTCCGGTACGATTTCGAACAAACAAAGCGAATAAAGGTGAAGGCGTTCATCTTATTTATTAGGGAGGCCGTGAGGGGAAGGATTTATTTCATAAGAGAATAATTTAGTGTATTTGAGTTTTATAATTTGTATTTATATTTTTTAATTTTTATTGGTTAATGAAAAGAGGATACAATACATCCACCTGATGGGAAGTAAGAGATATAAGTACAAAATTCAAACACAGTAAGTTCTTCTCATTTCATAATCCCATCAGAAAAAAGATGTCTCAAATAATTTTTATTTTAGTAAATTTTAATGGAGAATTAATAATTACTTCTTAGTAGAGAATTGACATTATTTTTCAATTTTTGTTAGATTTCTCAACACCGCATGGTTTTTATTTTTTGCGGGATTTATTTTTAAGTCTCTCCTTATATAATTATGTAAGTATGTAATTGTGGAGGCCTTTTCTTGATTGGGCCGGAGCCTGATGGGTCTACACTCGAAGAAGGGAGGAAGAACGTTGGAAGCGGACAGAAGTCTGCAAAATCAGAAAACGGATTAGGGGGGCCCGGTTGAAGAACCGGAGAGAACCTTCTGATGCCAAAGTCAATCACTAGTGATTGGAGGAGATGGGAGTTCTTATGTGTGAGCGTGTTTGCGCGAGGTTGAACGTACCTCTTCATGGTCCTGTACCTGTGTCTTATATAGGTACGGATGCTGAAGCGAACTGGTGTAACGTCTCTGGATCGTGCCCGGAAGGGCGCCTTGATTGGCGCACGCAGTGGGGGGTTATACGCTCAGGTGCCCGTTGGGATGCCAAGCAGTTAATGCACCTCTTGATAGTGGGGCGCATGGCCTACGGCAGTTACAACCGCCGTGGGGATGCGAAGAGCTATTCCGAAGACTCCAGCGGAGGTCACCGAGCAGGTACCCCACGAGGGGGGTTGAGGCCGTTGTTCGGTACATCCGGCCCGGATGATGGCAGGGGCTCGAACTGCGCTGTTCGAGGAGTACTAGGTAGAGCAGCCTGGGAGCTCGGTAGTGCCCTGGCCAGGGCGATTGCCTCTTGGACCCTTTGTGCGATCCTCACGGGGTCGTGGCACAACACAGAGAAGCCATGTCCCATGGGAGAGCTTTAATGGGCCTTGACAGGTTGTGATGGGTCATGATGGGCTTAGGTTACAGGAACCTGTCACCACACTTGCCCCCCACGCCCTCGAGCGGCTAAGGAACCGGCGCGCTTGAGGGCGGTGATTTGTTCGGGCGTCACCTCCGCCATAAATGCGGTATCGTCCTCGGAGATCCGAATGGCCGCATTATATCCTTTTTTGGTGGTTTCCCTCGAGTGCAGAGCTTTTGTGATGAGTGCGGAGGTTTGTGTCGATCTTCTAACGCTGTGCACTCCAGACGAACGGTCACCGATGGTGCGTCCCAGAAATGATCTGGAACGGAGAGAAAAATCGCCCCTAGCATGCCTCGAATTCCGTGCCTTTATTTCCTTATAAGGAAGGAGAGGGGTGAAGGCGGGAGTTACGCCTTCGAAATTCCTTCTTCTTTGCCTGAGAGCTTTCGTGCCCCCTTTAGGTTCTCGGTCGTCTTCTTCCTCGCGCCTTCTCCTGTTTGTTGTTCCCCTCCGTGACTTACGACGATGGCAGGAAAAGGGAAGGCGGTCACAGTTACCGGAGCGAGCGGAGTCACTGTTGCGGCATCTAGCGGGCCACGATGCCGCCATTACAGTGGACTTCGGGAGCGCTTTCGGATCGGCGACGAGTACGAGATTATTGATGCGAAGGAAGGAGAATCGTACCTGGTGAACAAACCAGGTTGCCTCCCCCTCTCTGTGGATCACCTGGAGGCAAGATTTCGGCTGTCGCTGCCGGAAGTGGCGAAGGCGCTACTGAACTGCTGGAGTGTTTCGCCAATACAACTGACGCCCAATACATGGAGGTACATCTGTATCTTCGGCGTCATCTGTAGGATTAAGCAGATTTGGGGCTCGGCGGATGTATTCCGAGCTCACTTCAAGCTTTCTGCTTCTCGGCCGTCAGGAGCGGATATCTATTACGCCAAGCACCGAACAGATAGGATGCACATACAACTATCCAACAAATATTCCAACAACAAAGGTTGGATGGACAGATTGTTCTTCGTGCGTCACCGGGATGGTGCAGAGTGGGGATTCCCCACTGTCGTCCGCTCGGCACGGAAGGACAGCTTTCCCAAGCTGATCCAAGATGAGGCAAGGGCCTCAGATAGTCTTCTCCAAGCAGGTGTTAGAAATGGGGAAGGCTATGTGACCGAATTTTTGCTTGTTAAGCATGGCCTGAGCAGACCGTGGAGTAAGTGCACGAACTTTGGTTGTTTACCTGCCGATTTGGTGACCCTGTTCTAACTTTCCTCTTCTCTCTTTTTACGTGCAGCTGCTGCGGAGTTGGAGGCTGGGAGGGATCTGGAGGCGAACGAGGATTTCGCCGAACAAATCCCTGTTCTGGCTTATATGGTGTATGAGGATGATGACGTTGCGGCCGTTGTTCGGGTTCCCTCTGCTACGAGGGTTAGTGCCACAGTTACAACGGCACTGGTGGCGCCCTCACCCACCAAGGAGCATCCCGAAAGTGCACGGGTCCCTGAGAAGGGGCCCGGAAGGATTCGCTTGAAGAAGAAGGCCACCATGAAGGTGGTTTCAGCAGGAGCTCGGACTTCGCTTGAGGAGGGCGACGGGACGACTCGACCTTCCGCCTCTATGAAGAAGAGGCCGATGCTGCTTGATGGGGGCGGAGAGGACACAGACCAGCTCCGCGCTCGGAAAAAGAAGAGGTTGGTCCGTGCTGCCCCTCAACACAGCGAGGAGGGGACCGAAGAGGAGGTTGAAGAGGCGCAGTTGCTGCTGCGCAAGAAGCATAAGGCTGCCGGGTCGGCCGAACAGGAAGCACCGCGGATGCCCCCCGTGGTCCGTCCGGAGGTCACGCAGAGGATGGCGATCGAGTTGGGGCTCATCGTGGTGAGCGACGGGTCAGAAAGCTCTGCTGAAGAGCAGAGAGAAATGTCCGCTCTGCGGGGCCCCAGTGAGGGTCGTGAAGAAGAAGTTGCTCGAACAGCGGCGTCGAGCACTAGAGGCGCCGGAGATGATGCTGCGGAGACCTCCGTTCGAGGGGGCGAAGGTCATGAAGGGACCTCTACTACTAGAGAAGGGATTTCTCCGCACTGCGAGGTGCCAGAAAGGGATGTCTCCGAAGGGGCGGCTGCTTCAGTTGCGGGGGTCATTCCAACCGAGGAGGTAGCAGCCCCTTAGAGGGAAATCGCTGCGGATGCCGCGGCCCCCATGCCCCCCACAAAAATGGCTGCGGTAGTGGAAGGACCGTCAGCCGCTTTGGTCTCCAGTGAAGTTGGAGAAGCTGCACAAGGGGTCGAGGAGGTAGCCTTGGTGACAGAAGGTCACAAGGAAATTGCTGTTGCCGCTACTGAGACTGCTAGGGGAGCAAAAACTTCATCTGAGCAACCAGTCGTTGCTGAGGGGGCCGTTAGTTCTGAGGAGGACCGGAGGCCTCTCTCCGCAGTATTGAAGGGGAAGTCGTCCGAGCTCCCCTTGCAGTCGATGCTGGAGGCCACGATGGGAAGGCTCGAGAACGATCCTTCAAGGGTTCTGCCTCCGTGCCCGTCTGCATCCTATCTGGATAGGATGGCGCGGTGCGAAGACCTGAGCCCGGAGAAGACTCCCGAGCATTCCAGTGCGGCTTACCGCCCAAGGCAGCTCTCCGATCATGATGAAGACGAAAATGTCGATGTGGGAGCGTTGGTGGACGGCATCACGAGCTCGATGGGCCTCTTGAAGAAGCTAGCCTTGCGTGGTCAGAACCAGAAGCAGATATGGGAGGCGGAAACGGCCTACTGCGAGGATCTGATCACGAAGCACCAGATTTGCGAGGCCGATCTTCTAAAGGAGGTGAAAAGCCTCCAAGATGCCCTCCAGGCTTCCAAGCTAAACCTGACTGTTGCTCGAGCCGAAAAGGAGGCCATCGCGAAGGTATTAGGCGATGCTAGGGCTCAGGCAGTGGCCGAATACAAAGAAGGTCCTGACTTCAAAAAGGACCTAGAACAGTTTGGGGCCCGTTGCTATAAAGTGGGTCTTGAAGCAGGAAAGGAGCTCGGGGAGAGGTTAGCCTGGACAGAACGTGCCCGGGAAGCCTTCGAGGCCGCTGTAAGAAAGTGCCGGTGCACTTTGCCCAATTCCATTCAGGGCGGATGCCTCCTGAAGATGATGGCGCCGGTACCTCTAGGCAGGACCCTTAGATATCCCTTTCCTTTTTGTTTGGTAGCTCGGCCTAAACGAGCTCTTGTATAAATTCTGAATAGATTTTCTCTCTTTTCCCCTTTACTTTTTTTTTTAAGAAAAGTAGCTTCGACTTTCCTATCTCTTGACCTTGTGAGTGTTCTGTCTGAACCGGAATTCATAGCAACCGCACAGGTTGCTATGAACTGCAGGTGTTCTGACCTAGGGTGTCTGCAGAGCATCTTCACACTTGGAGATGTCGCTACATCCTTGTGAGCTAAAGAACATTAAGATAAGGATGCTTCGAACTTCATCCCTAACCGACCAAAAGAACTGGTAGGAGAGAGGTAGGATGACGAACAGAAGGCCTTTATAAATAATAAGCCTTCAAATTGGATACATGCCAGGTTCTGGGTATGGCCTCGCCACTAGGGGTAGTTAGCTTGTATGAGCCTTTCCCAAGGACCTGTGTGACCTGATAAGGTCCTTCCCACTTTGGGGCGAGCTTGCCGACTGCTCTTCGGAGATCTGAAGCCGAGCAGCGAGGTAGAACTAAATCTCCCATGTTGAAGCGCCTCTCCCGAACTCGTGCGTTATAATATTGCGCGAGTCGCTGCTGATAGGAAACGAGACGAATGCTGGCGTCGTTCTGTCGTTCGCCAAGCATGTCCAAGTTTTCCCGAAGAGCACAATGGTTGGCGGCTTCATCAAAGTGAGTTGTTCGGATGGTGGGGAGAGCTACTTCCAGAGGCACAACGGCTTCTGAGCTGTAAGCCAAGTGGAAGGGTGTTTCTCCCGTGGCTACTTGTGCAGTTGTCCGGTGACACCAAAGAACGTTAGGGAGCTCGTCAATCCATGAACTTCCTGCAGCCTCCACTCTTGTGCGGATCCCGTGTAGCAGCGTTCGGTTGGCGTTTTCTACCAAGCCGTTTGCCTGGGGATGCGCTACGGAGGTGAAGTGGTTGTAGATTCCGAGCTCGGCACATTTCTGCTTGAAGAAGGTGCTGTCGAACTGCTTCCCGTTGTCGGAGGTGATCACTCTTGGGATGCCAAACCGGTAGAGGAGGTTCTTCCAGACGAACTTCCACGCGGCTTATTCGGTGATCGTGGCAACAGGTTCGGCTTCGATCCCCTTGGTAAAATAGTCGATAGCCCCAAACATGAACTTCTTCCGACCTTGGGCCTCCGGGAAAGGACCCAAGATATTGATGCCCCATCTAGCGAAAGGGCGTGGTTCGAACAGATTGTGAAGCTGTTCGACAGGCTGCTTGATGAGCTGCCCGAACTTCTGACATTCCGGGCACCTCCTGACAAAGGACATACAATCCTTTTGCAGCGAAGGCCACCAGAACCCTGCTCGAATGATGCTGCGTGCTAGCGTTCTGCCCCCTAAATGACTTCCACATAGCCCCTCATGAACCTCTTCGGTAGCCCCGAGAGCCTCTTCGGGGCTGAGGCACCGTAAGAGAGGTCTTGAGAGGGACTGCCGGTACATCTTGTCTTCCACGAGGGTGAAACGCTGAGCGCGCATTCTAATTTTGCGAGCTTCGCCTTGCTCGGGCGGAAGCTCACCCCGAAGTTGGTAAGCCAAAAGAGGGTCCATCCAGCTCGGAGTTGGTGAGCCTGTCTCAACGGCTGCGACGTCTACTTCGGTGCTTGGTGAGGCGAGCTCCTCGATGAATACGGAGCGAGAAGGGGCGATGTCACCTGAGGATGACAACTTGGCAAGTGCATCTGCTCGCGCATTCTGCTCCCGTGGGACGTGTACAACCTCGAAGTAAAGGAGACCCTCTGCTCGGCTCTTGACCTGCTGGAGGTATTGGGCCATACGAGGTTCCCTTGCTTCGAACTGCCCGTTTACTTGGCTAGCGACCAACTGGAAGTCACTGAAGACCCTCAGCCGAAGGGCTCCAAGATGCTTAGCCATGCGGATACTGGACAACAATGCTTCGTATTCAGCGATATTGTTGGAGGCCGCGAAGCGGAATCGGAGGGCGTACTGGAACTCTAACCCTTTGGGGAAGTGAGGACCAAACCTGCTCCGCTCCCTGTGACACAAGAGGACCCATCCACATAGAGCTCCCATGGGGGCTCGTCGGCTAATGGCGGGTCCTGCTCGGTAGGGAGAGTACATTCCACAACAAAGTCTGCCAACGCTTGCGCCATGATTGCTGTCCTTGGTCGGAAGCTGATGTCAAACTCGCCTAACTCTATGGCCCATTTGATGAGCCTGCCAGAAACCTCTGGCCGCTGAAGGATAGACTTCAATGGTTGGTCGGTGAGGACTGTCACTGAATGGGCCTGAAAATAAGGCCTGAGCTTCCGAGCAGCCGTGACCAAGGTGAGGGCGAGTTTTTCTGCTCGAGGGTACCTCCTTTTAGCTTCCTGGAGGACCCTGCTGATGTAGTACACCGGATGCTGCGCCGCTCCTTCTTCTCTGATCAAAACTACGCTGATGGAGTGTTCGGTAACCGAAAGGTATACGAACAGTGGTTCTCCGAGCACAGGCTTTGAGAGAATAGGTGGGGCTGCCAAATATGCCTTCAGCTCGGTGAAGGCAGCTTCACACTCCTCAGTCCACCGTACTTGCCCCCCTTGCTTCGAGGCGCTTTTAGGGTCTCGGAGCAACTTGAAGAAGTTAAAGCTTCTTTCTGCTGCTCGGGACATGAACCGGTTCAGTGCAGCAAGACGCCCAGTCAAACGTTGGACATCGCGCACCATCCTAGGACTGCTCATCTCCAGTACAGCTTAGATTTTTTTTCGGGTTTGCCTCTATCCTTATATTTGAAACGAGGAAGCCGAGGAACTTACCTGAACGAACACCAAACACGCACTTGGAGGGGTTGAGCTTCATGTTATACTTTAGCAGAGTTGCAAAAGTTTCTTGGAGGTCGGAAATGTGGTCGGTGCTTGGAAACGTCTTGACCAGCATGTCATCAACGTAGACCTCCATGTTGCGTCCAATTTGCTGCTCGAACATCTTGTTGACCAGCCGCTGGTACGTCGCTCCAGCGTTCTTCAGACTGAAGGGCATCCTGGTAAAACAGTACAGCCCCAGGTCTGTGACGAACGTAGTAGCGTCTTGATCCGGAGGATGCATACTGATCTGGTGATAACTAGAGTAAGCATCCAAGAAACTGAGAAGTTCGTGCCCGGAGGTAGCGTCCACCAACTGGTCAATGCGCGGCAAGGGGAAATTATCCTTGGGTGTTGCCTTATTGAGATCCTTGTAGTCGACGCACACACGCCATTTGCTGTTGGCCTTGCGTACGAGGACCACATTGGAGATCCACCTTGGATATTGGGCTTCTCGGAGGAGTCCAGTGGCTCGGCTTTTGACGACGTGATCCTTGATCACGGCCTGCCGTTCTCGGTTCACAGGTCGCCTCCTCTACTGTACTGGCGGGACCCAGGGGTCCAAACGGAGGCGGTGTGTCATCACTTCCGGAGAAATACCCGGAAGCTCATCATCGGACCACACGAACACGTCAAGGTTGGCTAGCAGAAAGGCCTCGTAGCTTTGCTGCTCGGGCTCTGCTAGTAGGGCTCCAATATAGAGGACGTGCTCGGGGTCGTCGTCAACTTGGACGTGAAGTAGATCTTCAGCGGGCATTCCCCGGTTAGTGGAGGGCTGATCGGTGGATGGCGGAACTTGGTCTGGTGTCGCGAGTGGTTGCTTGTCTCTTAGAGAGAGGACATAGCACCGGCGAGACTCGCGCTGACACTCGAGCACCTCGCCTATCCCGCTCGGAGTTGGAAACTTCATCTTCTGATGGAGAGATGAAGGTACTGCTCTGATTCTACCGATCAGGCCTCTGCCAAGGATGACGTTGTAGCCTGACATGTTCATGATGACCAAAAAGTCAACTACCTTGGTCACAGTCTTCGGCGCCGTCTCTAAGGTAATTGGGAGGCGAACTCTGCCCATGGGCTGTACCGAAACCCCCGAGAAGCCGAACAATGGCGATTCTATCGGGGTGAGCTGGTTGGTTTTAAGGCCCATAAGCACAAAACAGTCGTAAGCCAAGACGTCGGGGGCGCTTCCATTATCTACCAAAATCCGACGCACATTACAATGGTTGATGGTGGCCGAAACGACCAGCGCATCAGTGTGTGGGGTAGCGACCCCTACAAGGTCTTCGTCTGAGAAGGTTATAGCCTCCTCGGACGGTGTGTGTGCAGGACTGGTGGGATATGGAGCAGGCCTAGGTGTTGATGGCCTATCCACAACGTGCACTCGCCTTGCATAATCGTGTCGGCTTCAAGTGCTCTCTCCGCCCGCGCCGAAGCCTCCCGCGATCACATTGATTTCTTGCCCGTTGGGCTCGTTGTTGACCGGCTGCTCGAGAGTTCGCTCCCGGCGTCTAGGGTGTTCTTCATTCCGGCGCACATATCCCCTGAGGTACCCGCGCTTGATAAGGTCTTCGATTTCGTCCTTAAGCTGACGGCACTCGGAGGTGTCGTGGCCGTGGTCGTGATGAAAGCGACAGTACTTCGCCTGGTCGCGCCTCCGGGGGTCGGAGCGCATCCTTTGTGGCCACCGAACATATGGCTCGTTCCTGATCTCTGCCAGGATCTGTTTGGGTGCCACGGTGAGGGGGGTGTAGTTGGTGAAGGGGCGCGGTCGGCGCGGCGAGTCGCCATTGCGCCGTTTTTTCTTCCGATCACGGTCGGAGCCATTATCAGAAGGTCTCTTGTTGTCTGACTGTTCCCCCTGCTCTGTTCGGCCTACAGCCAAGCTTTCTTCGCACGCTGCGTGGCGTTGTGCGATAGAAATCAGCTCGGCGAGAGTGGAGGGTTGCTGGATGCCGAGGGTCCTCTGCAAAAAATTGTCGCGAGTGCCCTGGATGAGGGCACTGGTGGCCAGAGGGACGTCCAGGCGGGAGATGCAAAGCGCCTCTGTTCGGAACCTCTTGACAAAGTCCCAGAGTGCTTCGCTCTTCTTCTGGCGTATAGCCAGGAGGGAAGCCGCCGTTCGCGGCTGTGATCTCTCACTAAGGAAGTTGGCCCGAAAGGACTTCTTCAACTGACGGAAGGTGGAGATGGAGCCCGCTGGCAGAGCCTCGAACCAGGCTCTGGCGGTCTCCTTGAGAGTTGCGGGGAAGGCTCGACACTTGGCCGCATCTGATGCTCCGTGGAACACCATGTGCGACTCGAAGCCGTGAATGTGGTCGGCCGGATTAGCAGTGCCATCGTAGGGCGCAATCGTAGGCAGAGGAAGCTTGGGAGGGACCCGGGCTTCCAGGACCTCCCCGCTGAAAGGGGAGCGGAAGTCCAGATCATCTTCCGCTGGGGCTTTTCCCTCTGCACGTTGGACCATTGCGTCCACGCGGTGCTCCAGGTCAACCACACGGCGGAGGCGTCTAGCGAGCTCCTGTTCAGAATGAGCAGAAGCTTCTCGGCCGGACCCGTGGGAGTTGGCTCCCACGACCGAGCGCGGCGGACGGGGGACCACGACGGAACAGCGGGGAGAACGACCCCGGCGCTCCGGTGCTCGCTCCTCGAACGGGGCTCGGTGCGATCGACGCGGCGAGTCCGCCTGCTGGTCCTGAGGGACAGGAAGGACGCGAGATCGTCGGTGTGACGACTCTGCCTGCCGTTCTCGTAGCAGGGAAACCACCGGGGCTGGTGGCCCAGCCAACTGGGCTTGTAGGGTCAGGCAGATGCCCGTCAACTACTGCATCTGTCCCCGGAGTTCGGCCATCTCCAGGGCAGTTGCCGGCACAACGGCCGCTGGCGCAGGGACGTCGTGGTTGGCGCCTGCGGGGGCGATGTTGACATCAATAGGAGGGGACCGGCGGCAAGATTCCGCTCGTGACTAGCGGGATCTTGTCGCCCTGCTCCCAATGTTCTAGTAAGAGGATTGTCCGCGAGCCATGGCAATGTCGTTCCCACAGACGGCGCCAAAAATGTGGAGGCCTTTTCTTGATTGGGTCGGAGCCTGATGGGCCTACACTCGAAGAAGGGAGGAAGAACGCCGGAGGCGGACGGAAGCTTGCAAAACCAGAAAACGGATCAGGAGGGCCCGGTTGAAGAACCGGGGAGAACCCTCCGATGCCAAAGTCGATCACTAGTGACTGGAGGAGATAGGAGTTCTCGTGTGTGAGCGTGTTTGCGCGAGGTTGAACGTACCTCTGCATGGTCCTGTACCTGTGTCTTATATAGGTACGGATGCTGAAGCGAACAGGTGTAACGTCTCTGGATCGTGCCCGGAAGGGCGCCTTGATTGGCGCCCGCAGTGAGGGGTTATACGCTCAGGTGCCCGTTAGGATGCCAAGCAGTTAATGCACCTCTTGATAGTGGGGCGCATGGCCTACGGCAGTTACCACCGCCGTGGGGATGCGAAGAGCTATTCGGAAGACTCCTGCGGAGGTCACCGAGCAGGTACCCCACGAGGGGGGTTGAGGCCGCTGTTCGGTACATCCTGCCCAGATGATGGCAGGGGCTTGAACTGCGCTGTTCGAGGAGTACTAGGTAGAGCAGCCTGGGAGCTCGGTAGTGCCCTGGCCAGGGCGATTGCCTCTTGGACCCTTTGTGCGATCCTCACGGGGTCGTGGCACAACACGGAGAAGCCATGTCCCATGGGAGATCTTTAATGGGCCTTGACAGGTTGTGATGGGTCATGATGGGCTTAGGTTACAGGAACCTGTCACCACAGTAATTATGTAACTATGTAAGTTATATAATTATGTAAATTTTTAAGTATGCAACTTGTACTTCACTAACTACATACTTACATATTTACATAACTTATATAGTTACATAGTTATGTAACTAAAAATAAGTCCTACAAAAAGTAGAGACAAAAAAATAATATTAGTCCTCTATCAAGGAGCAATTATTAATTTTTCCTAAATTTTATCAATAAGTCTTTAAAAAGATGTTTATACTTTAATAATACTTAAAGTTTAAGTTCTAAGATGTTAAAGTACGAGTTTGAAGTTTTTAAATGATATGTGACAGTGAGTTAAAGTATATGATATTTAAAGTAATTGTTTTGACATGACTTTTCTAAAATATTAAAATAAGAGTTTGAAATTGTTAAAATATGTGACAGTATGTTAAAACGTGTAGGATTTAAAGTAACTATTGATATGATTTAAAATGTAACTGTTGACATGACTTAAAGTGTAAGTTTGAAGATGTTAAAGTAAGAGTTCAAATATGTTAAAGTATGTGTGATAGTTGAGTTAAAGTGTGTGAGACTTAAAATAACTGTTGAGATAATTTGAAGTATAAATTTGAAAATGTTAAAGTAAATATTCGAATATGTTAAAATAAGAGTTTAAAATCGTTAAAATATGTATGATGGTGAGTTGAAGTGTGTGAGATTTAAAATCACTGCTAAGTTTAAAGGTTTTAAAATAAGAGAGAAAATCTGTTAAAGTAGAAGAGTAAACATGTTAAAAAAGAAGAGAAAATTAGTTAAAATATCTGATATGTTAAAATAATAGTTGTAGTGTGTTAATGTAGTAATTATAGTATGTTAATATTGTAGTTGTGTGTTAAAGTAGTAGTTGTAGTGTGTTAAAGTAGACAAATAAATCAATGAAAATAGAAGAAGAGAAAATATGTTAAAATATGTGAGATTTAAAATAACTATTAATATGATTTAAAGTGTAACTTAAAAGATGTTAAAGTAAGATTTTAAAAGTTTTAAAGTAATAATTATCTACAGTCAGAAGATAAAAAATAATAATCTTTAACTATCAGCACAGATCCTAATAAGTTAGAAATTAACATCCTTAAAAATTGTTGAATTTTGTTGTGCAGTCATTTTTTATATAGACCTGTAGTTAAAGGACTTCTCTGACAGAGATCTATAATTAATTTTTTTTATTTATTATTAAACTTTATAATAAACTTTATTTGTTTTTATTAAATAAATAACAATATTTGCAAAAGTGTCACATATTTCACTACCTCGTTTTGTTTTGCTCCTCTCGTCTTGAATTAATGGCTGAAGTGAGTGTGACTCCAAAATTGAGAACATCAAAATTGAGTTTATAGTTTTTGACATACACAAAACAGTGGTTTAGTGGTTAAAGACCTTCCAACTCATAAGATTGGCGGTCAAATCTCTACTCTCACATTTACGTACTACAAAAGAATTTATATATTGTGACCCTACTAAATTCCAAAATGAGCTAGGAGAAGAGTACAGAATTAAGCACAAAAGTCCATAATCTCCCTTTCCAAAATTAGCTGTACACATCCAAATATGAGATCACCGTCTCTTGCGGATCGCAGTCATTATTGGGCTGGAGAATATTAATGGGCCACTGACGGGTCGTTTCGGATATTAGCTTGTGGGCATACATGGGTTTTATTTGCATCCAATAGAGGCTGCCTTGTGAATGTGACCCAACTACAGTTTCTTTTGCGGCTATAGTGCATAACCCTTTTTTGAGTTGTATATAACAATACCATGTAAAATTTGTAGACTTATGAAGATGATAATATAGGCTCTGGTCATTCTATCAAAATTAGTTTGGATATCGTTCTGATGATGGGTTCGGACAATCGGTCCAATATCAGCATTGACCTATTAGCGGTCTGATCTCGGCCCTTGGCCTAGATAAATATGGGGCCAAGTTGACACAGTCTAAGACTCATACTCACACTAGCACTCAGAGTCCCACTCCACTTGATCTAAGCTTCTCGACGATAGATTTTGAAGTCCATTGTGACTCCAACTTCACCTCAGAGACGTATCCAAAGGTTGCTCGTTGATTCCTATGAGGAGTCTCACTCCGGAGTCCGATTGACCAAACGCTCTTTGGAATCTATCTAAATTAAAGAGTGTCAGTAAAATTTCCACTCTTGGCCTATAAAAATAGACCTAATGTTACAGGTAAAGTGGCCAAAGTTTTCAGATCTTCAATGGAGATCTCGACTAAACCTAGTCATCCCTCCTCTCTCTCTCTCTCTCTCTCCCCCCCCCCCCCCAACCTCTTGTTCCCCTTCTCAGACTAATATTTAATTTGAGCATCGAAAGATCGACTCGAAAACCCTTTTTCGGATTTAACTTCCTGTAGGTCGATTCGACATCGGTGTGACATTGATAATTTTGGTTCCTCTCTTCATCAGTAAGATCCAAGCTCCTCATCTCTGAGTATTTGGAGTCAGTTCTCAAGGACCTTTTTAGATTTGAAACCGATACTATAAATAATTACATGTGGTATGATACATGCCTTCAAGTTATTGGGACTATCTTCATTTCACATCATCAATTATAGTTTACAGTGTACTAAATAAAACTCACCAGAATTTTGCAGAAAGAGTGGAGGAGAGGAGGAATGAGTTCAGGAACAAAGTCCGCCGCAATATTAATGTTAAGACTTTCTCGAGAGATGTTATGAGGAAGCTTCTAAAGAAATGGGGCTTGGAAGATATGAGCAATCCAAAGGGCGACGTGTGGGCAAATAAATTGCTCGCGTTCTCTACGCAAAATCGTAACACTACGGAGGCAACACCCTTAGATGTACCTGATCATACTTGCTCATATCAAAGTTCAATCAAAATTCTACTTGTGCCTCCCACTTCTATCTTCACAAAACGTGAGAGAACAGATAGACATGTCACTGTGGCATAGTGTTTCCTCTCTGGTTTTTATCTCTCGGACATTTCAGATATCCATTCTAAATTTGTATCATGTTCAAGCAACTTTTCACACAAATTAGTAATCAAAGAATGACCCGATTGATAAGACACTCGGCTCCTGTACACCAGATAAGAGAAATTTGATTATCAAATTTGTCTGGTTTATAATTTTTTTAAACACATTCCTAAATCTTGATTAATCTAACACGTATCATTTCTTTAATTCAAACCTAAGCCAACTGATCTAGTACGTCTAACACATAAAAAAGAAAATCGGAATCGACACTCAGAGTCGCTCGTAGCCCCCTTATTTCGTAAGGCGATAAGATGTCGTTTCGGGGTCGAAAAATTTTCGTTTCGCACTCTAAAATTACGATCACAGCCGACGATCTCCCCATTTCCAATATTTTCTCACAGTAACATCTCCCTCAATCACGTGAAACTCGGGCATGGCAACCACACGGAGTCGGCCTGTCACGACGCTGGGAAGTTGTGTTCAAATCGGCACGAGAACTCCTCCCCAGGTCGATAATATGGGTGCACCAACATCACCGATAAAGTCACCCCTTTCGGATTATTTTCACCCCTTCCGCAAAAGAACTGGCCGTAACTTTCCGCCCGGGTGTCGGAATCGCTTATGTGAGCACAATTAGGAATCGGCACTCTGAGACGGTCAACGGGATGCTGGTTTCGCAGAATTTCGTGCTGGGACTGAAATTCCACCGCGAAGAGTGTGTACTAGTACACCGATTGTCATACCCCTTCGGTAAGACGCATATATTTGTTCGCGCGGCGATCGGAACCACCCGCGAGTCCCCAATTTAGAATCGGCACTTCGACCCAGTCGTCAGAAGGTCGGATTTGGAGATTGTCGGTCCGGCGCCCAAATTCCTCTGCGGGAGCGTGGTCGCGGGCTACCGATGCGATCGCATACAGACACCCCTTCACTCAAATGGACATCACTTTCCGCTCGGTTATCGAAATCGCGTATAAGACCCCAATTCGGAATCGACACTCAGAGTCACTCGTGGCCCTTTTATCGCCTGAGGCGATAAGACGACGTTTTGTGGACAAAAAACCTTCGTTTCGCACTCCAAAATCGTGATTCCGACCGACGATCTCTCGATTTCCAAGGTTTTCTGCCAGTAACGTCTCCCTCGATCACGAGAATCTTGGGCGGGGCAACCACACGGAGTCGGCCTATCACGGCGATTGGAAGTTGTGTTCAAATCGGCGCGAGAACTCCTCCCCAGGTCGTTGATATGGGTGCACCAACATCGCCGATATCGTCACCTCTTTTGGATTATTCTCACCCCTTCCGTAAAAGAACTGGTCGTAACTTTTCGCCCGGGTGTCGGAATCGCTTATGTGAGCACAATTATGAATGGGCGCTCCGAGACGGTCAGCGGGATGTTGGTTTCGCAGAATTCCGTGCTGGGACCGAAATTCAACCGCGAAGCGTGTGTACTAGTACACTGATTGTCGTACCCCTTGAGTAAGACGCAGATATTTGTTCGCGCTGCGATCGGAACCGCCGACAAGTCCCCAATTTGGAATCGGTACTTTGACCCGGTCGGCAGAAGGTCGGATTTGGAGATTTCCGGTCCGGCGCCCAAATTCCTCACTGGGAGCGTGGTCGCGGGCTACCGATGCGATCGCATACGGACACCCCTCCGATAAACGAGCATAACTTTCCACTTGATTTTCGGAATCGCTTATAAGAACCCAATTCGGAATCAGCACTCAGAGTCACTCATTGCCTCAGGCGACAATATGTCGTTTTGGGTCGAAATACCATCGTTTCGCACTCCAAAATTGCGATTACGACCGACGATCTCCTCGTTTCCAAGGTTTTCTGCCAGTAACGTCTCCCTCGATCACGTGAATCACGGGCGGGGCAACCACACAGAGTCAGCTTGTCACGGTGATCCGAAGTTGTGTTCAACTCGACGGGAGAACTCCTCCCCAGGTCGTTGATATGGGTGCACCAACATCGCCGATATAGTCACCCTTTTCGGATTATTCTCACCCCTTCCGCGAAAGAACTGACTATAACTTTCCGCTCGGGTGTCCAAATCGCTTTGTGAGCACAATTCAGAATCGGCACTTTGAGACGGTCGACAGGACGCTAGTCTCGCGGAATTCTTTGTCGGGGCCAAAATTCCACCGCGGAGCGTGTGTACTAGTACACCGATTGTCGTACCCCTTGGGTAAGACGCAGATATTAGTTCGCGCGGCGATCGAAACCTCCCGCGAATCCCCAATTCGGAATCGGCACTTCGGCCCGGTCGACAGAAGGTCGGATTCGGAGATTTCCGGTCTGGCACCCAAATTCCTCTCCAGGTGCGTGGTCGTGGGTAGCCGATAAGATCGCATACGGACAACCCTTCGCTCAAACTGGCATAACTTTTCAATCGGTTATCGGAATCGCTTATAAGACCCCAATTCGGAATCGGGACTCAGAGTTGCTCGTCGCCCCTATATGCCTCAGGCGATAAGACATTGTTTAGGGGTCAAAAAATCTTCGTTTCGCACTCCAAAATTGCGATTACGGCCGACGACCTCCCCGTTTCCAAGGTTTTTTCACAGTAATGTCTCCCTCGATCACGTGAATCCCGGGCGGGGCAACCACACGGAGTCGGCCTGTCACGGCGATGCGAAGTTGTGTTCAACTCGGCGCGAGAATTCCTCCCCAGGTCGTTAATATGGGTGCACCAACATCACCGATAAAGTCACCCCTTTCAGATTATTCTCACCCCTTCCGCAAAAGAACTAGCTGTAACTTTCCGCCCGGGTGTCAGAATCGCTTATGTGAGCACAATTAGGAATCGAAACTCCGAGGCGGTCGACGGAACGCTGGTTTCGCAGAATTCCGTGCTGGGGCCGAAATTCCACCGCGAAGCGTGTGTACTAGTACACCGATTGTCGTACCCCTTGGGTAAGACGCAAATATTTGTTCGCGCGCGATCGAAACCGCCCGAGAGTCCCCAATTTGGAATTGGCACTTCGACCCGGTCGGTAGAAGGTCGGATTCAGAGATTTTCGGTCCGGCGCCCAAATTCCTCTCCGGGAGCATGGTCGCGGGCTACCGATGCGATCGCATACGGACACCCATTCACTCAAATGAGCATAACTTTTCGCTCAGTTATCGGAATTGCGTATAAGACCCCAATTCGGAATCGGCACTCAGAGTCACTCGTCGCCCCCTTTTTGTCTCAGGCGATAAGACGTCGTTTCGGGGACGAAAAATATTTGTTTTGCACTCCAAAATCGCGATTCCGACAGACGATCTCCGGATTCCAAGGTTTTCTGCCAGTAACGTCTCCTTCGATCACGTGAATCTCGGGCGGGGCATACACACGGAGTCGGCCTGTCACGGCGATTGGAAGTTGTGTTCAACTCGGCGCGAGAACTCCTCTCCAGGTCGTTGATATGGGTGCACCAATATCGCCGATATGGTCACCCCTTTTGAATTATTCTCATCTCTTCCGCGACAGAATTGGCCATAACTTTCCGCCCGGGTGTCGGAATCGCTTATGTGAGCACAATTCGGATTCGACACTCCAAGACGTTGGACATGACGCTGGTTTCGCGAAATTCCGTGCCGGGGCCAAAATTCTACTGCGGCAGGGTAAGACATAGATGTTTATTCGCGCGATGTTCGGAACCGCCCGCGAGTCCCCAATTTGGAATCGGCACTTCGACCCGGTCGGCAGAAGGTCGGATTCAGAGATTTCCGGTGCGGCGCCCAAATTCCTCTCCGGGAGCGTGGACGCGGGCAGCCGATGCGATCGCATACGGACACCCCTTCGCTCTAACGGACATAACTTTTCGCTCGATTATCAGAATCGCTTATAAGACCCCAATTCGGAATCGGCACTCATAGTCGCTCATCGCCTCTTATTGCCTCAGGCAACAAGTCGTCGTTTCGGGGTCAAAAAACCTTCGTTTCGCACTCCAAAATTGCGATTCCGGCCGACGATCTCTCAGTTTCCAAGGTTTTCTCACAGTAACGTCTCCCTCGATCACGTGAATGCTGGGCGTGGCAACCACAAAGAGTCGGCCTGTCACGGCGATGGGAAGTTGTGTTCAACTCAGCGCAAGAACTCCTCCCCAGGTCGTTGATATGGGTGCACCAACATCGCCAATATAGTCACCCCTTTCAGATTATTCTCACCCCTTCTGGGAAACAACTGGCGATAACTTTCCGCCCGGGTGTCAGAATCGCTTATGTGAGCACAATTCGGAATCGGCACTCCGAGTCGGTCGACAGGACGCTGGTTTTACGGAATTCCATGCCAGGGCTGAAATTCGACCGCGGAGCGTGTGTACTAGTACACCGATTGTCGTACCCCTTGGGTAAGATGCAGATATTTGTACGTGCGGCGATCGAAACCGCCCGCGAGTCCACAATTCGAACTCGGCACTTCGACCTGGTCGGTAGAAGGTTAGATTCATAGATTTCAGTCGGGCGCCCGAATTCCTCTCCGGGAGTGTGGTCGCGGACTGCCGATGCGATCGCATACGAGAACCCCTTCGCTCAAACGGGCATAACTTTCCGCTCGATTATCGGAATCGCTTATAAGACCCTAATTCGGAATCGGCACTCAAAGTCACTCGTCGCCCCCTTATTGCCTCAGGCGATATGATGTTGTTTCGGGGTCATTTCGGGGTGGAAAAAGCTTCGTTTCACACTCCAAAATTGCGATTCTGGTAATCGAGCCAGTAACGTCTGCCAGTAACGTCTCCCTCGATCACAAGAATCTCGAGCGAGGCAGCCACACAGAGTCGACCTGTCACGAAGATGGGAAGGTATGTTCAACTCAGCGCAAGAACTCCTCCCTAGGTCATTGATATGGGTGCACCAACATCACCGATATAGTCACCCCTTTCGGATTATTCTCACCTCTTACGCAGAAAGAACTGGCCATAACTTTCCGCCCGGGTGTCAAAATCGCTTATGTGAGCACAATTCGGAATCGGTACTCCGAGACGATCGATAAGACGCTGGTTCTGTGGAATTTCGTGTCGGGGCCGAAATTCCACTGCGGAGCGTGTGTACTAGTACACAGATTGTTGTACCCCTTGGGTAAGACGCAGATATTTTTTCGCGCGGCGATCGGAACCGCCTGCGAGTCCCCAATTTGGAATCGACACTTCAACCCGGTCGACAGAAGGTCGGATTCGGAGATTTTCGGTTCGGCGCCCAAATTCCTCTCCGGGAGCGTGGTCGCGGGCAGCCGATGCGATCGCATACGGACACCCCTTCGCTCAAACATGCATAACTTTCTACTCAGTTATCAGAATCGCTTATAAGACACCAATTCGGAATCGGCACTCAGAGTCGCTCGTCCTCAGGTGATAGGACGTCATTTCGGGGTCGAAAAACCTTCATTTCGCAATCCAAAATTGTGATTCAGGCCGATGATCTCCCTGATTCCAAGGTTTTCTGCCAGTAACGTCTCCCTCAATCACGTGAATCCCGGGCGGGGCGACCACACGGAGTCGGCCTGACACAACGATAGGAATTTGTGTTCAACACGGCGCGAGAACACCTCCCGAGGTCGTTGATATGGCTTCACCAACATCGCCCATATAGTCACCCCTTTCGGATTATTCTCACCCCTTCCGCGAAAGAACTGGCCATAACTTTCCGCCCAGGTGTCGGAATCGCTTATGTGAGCACAATTCGGAATCGGCACTCCAAGACGAAAGACAGGACGCTGGTTTCACTGAATTCCATGTCGCGGCCAAAATTCCACGGTGGAGCGTGTGTACTAGTACACCGATTGTCGTCCCCCATGGGTAAGATGCGGATATTCGTTCGCGCGGCGATCGGAACCGCACGCGAGTCCCCAATTCAGAATCGGCACTTCGACCCAGTCGGCAGAAGGTCGGATTTGGAGATTTCCTGTCCGGCGCCCAAATTCCTCTCCGGGAGCGTGGTCGCGGGCTTACGATGCGATCGCATACGGACACCCCTTCGCTCAAACGGGCATAACTTTCCGCTCGGTTATCAGAATTGCTTATAAGTCCCCAATTCGAAATCGGCACTCAGAGTCGCTCGTCTCCCCCTTATTGCCTCAGGCGATATGATGTTGTTTCGGGGTCAAAAAACCTTCCTTTCGCACTGCAAAATTTCGATTCCGACCGACGATCTCCCCGTGTCCAAGGTTTTCTACCAGTAACGTCTCTCTCGATCACGTGAATCTCGGGCAGGGCAACCACACGGAGTCAGCCTGTCACGGCGATCGGAAGTTGTGTTGAACGCGGCAATAGAACTCCTCCCCAGGTCGTTGATATGGGTGCACCAACATCGCCGATATAGTCACACCTTTCGGATTATTCTCACCCCTTCTGCGAAATAACTGACCGTAACTTTCCGCCTCGGTGTCAGAATCGCTTATGTGAGCCCAATTCGGAATCGGCACTCCGAGATGATCGATAAGACGCTAATTTCGCGGAATTCCTTGCCGGTGCCAAAATTCCACCGCGGAGCGTCTGTACTAGTACACCGTTTGTCGTACCCCTTGGGTAAGACGTAGATATTTATTCGCGCCGCGATCGGATCCGCCCGCGAGTCCCAATTCGGAATCGGCACTTCGACCCGGTCTGCAGAAGGTCGGATTCGGTGATTTCCGGTCGGCACCTAAATTCCTCTACGGGAGCGTGGTCGAGGGCAGCTGATGCGATCGCATACGGACACCACATCGCTCAAACGGGCAAAACTTTTCGCTCGGTTATCAGAATCGCTTATAAGACCCGAATTCTGAATTGGCAAACATAGTAGCACGTCGCCCCCTTATTGCCTCAGGCGATAAGACGTCGTTTCGAGGTCGAAAAACATTCGTTTCGCACTCCAAAATTGTGATTCCGGCCGATGATCTCCCCGTTTCCAAGTTTTCTGCCAGTAACGTCTCCCTCGATCACGTGAATCCTGGGTGGGGCAACCACATAGAATCGGCCTATCACGGCGATGAGAAGTTGTGTTGAACTCGGCGCGAGAACTCCTCCCCAGGTCGTTGATATGGGTGCAACAACATCCCTGATATAGTCACACCTTTCGGATTATTCTCACCCCTTCCGCGAAAGAAATGGCCATAACTTTCCGCCAGGGTGTCGGAATCGCTTATGAGCACAATTTAGAATCGGCACTCCGAGACGGTCGACAGGACGTTGGTTTCGAAGAATTCCGTGTCGGGTCCGAAATTCCACCACAGAACGTGTGTACTAGTACACCGATTATCGTACCCTTTGGGTAAGACGCAGATATTTGTTCGCGTGGCGATCGGAACCACCCGCGAGTCCATAATTCGGAATTGGCACTTCAACCTAGTCGGCAGAAGATCGGAATAGGATATTTCCGTTCCGGTGCTCAAATTCCGCGCCAGGAGCGTGGTCGCGGGCTGCCGATGCGATCGCATACGGACACCCATTCGCTCAAACGGGCATAACTTTCCGCTCGGTTATTGGAATCGCTTATAAGACCTCAATTTGGAATCGGCACTCAGAGTAGCTTGTCGCCCCCTAATCACCTCAGTGATAAGACATCGTTTCATGGTCTAAAAACCTTCGTTCCGCACTCCAAAATTGCGATTTTGGCCGACGATCTCCTCATTTCCAAGGTTTTCTGCCAGTAACGTCTCCCTCGATCACGTGAATCCCGGGCGGGGCGACCACACGGAGTCGGCCCATCACGGCTATGGGAAGTTTTGTTCAACTCGGTGCGAGAACTCCTCCCCAGGTCGTTGATATGGGTGCACCAACACCGCCTATAGTCACCCCTTTCAGATTATTCTCACCCTTTCCGCGAAAGAACTGGCCATAACTTTCCGCCCGGGTGTCGGAATCGCTTATGTGAGCACAATTCAGAATCAATACTCCAAGACGGTCGACAAGACGCTGGTTTCGCAAAATTCGATGCCGGTGTCGAAATTCCACTGCGGAGCGTGTGTACTAGTAAACTGATTATCGTACCCCTTGGGTAAACTCCGAGCAAGAACCATACTAATCTGTGATAAGCTATCTAAACTATACAGATTTAGAGAAGTTTTGATGGAAGAAGAGCCTACCTATTCTACAGAAGAAGTTGGAGGATATGTAAAGAAGAGCCAGAGAGGAAGAATGGAGAACAGAGCTGGGAGATTGGAGATTCTGAACCAAATTCGCCATCCCCCTTGGGCCTTCCATATCTTCTATTTATAGAGGAATACATGTTGTTGGGAGATACACCACAACTAACCGGTCAGAGATTTCGATCCGGCACCCAAATTCCTCTCCGGGAGCGTGGCCGCGGGCAGCCGATGCGATCGCATAAGAACACCCCATCGCTCAAACGGGCATAACTTTCCGCTTGGTTATCGGAATCGCTTATAAGTCCCCAATTCGGAATCGACACTCAAAGTCGCTCGTCGCCCCCTTATTGCCTCAGGCGATAAGACATTATTTCGAGGTTGAAAAACCTTCCTTTCGCACTCCAAAATTGCGATTCCGACTGACGATCTCCCCGTTTCCAAGGTTTTCTGCCAGTAACGTCTCTCTCGATCACGTGAATCCCGGGCGGGGTAGCCACACAGAGTCGTCTTGTAACAGCGATCAGAAGTTGTGTTCAACTCGGCGCGAGAATTCCTCCCCAGGTCGTTGATATGGGTGCACCAACATCGCACATATAGTCACCCCTTTTGGATTATTCTCACCCCTTCTGCGAAAGAACTGGCCATAACTTTTCGCCCGGGAGTCGGAATCGCTTATGTGAGCACAATTCAGAATCGGCACTCTGAGACGGTCAACAAGACGTTGGTTTCACGGAATCCTATGACGGGGCCAAAATTCCACCGCGGAGCATGTGTACTAGTACGCCGATTGTCCTACCCCTTGGGTAAGACGTAGATATTTGTTCGCGCGGCTCGGAACCGCCCACGAGTCCCCAATTCGGAATCGGCACTTCTACCCTGTCGTTAGAAGGTCGGATTCATAGATTTTCGGTCCAGAGCCCAAATTCCCCTCTGGGAGCGTGTTTGCGGGCTGACGATGCGATAGCATACAGACACCCCTTCGCTCAAACGGGCATAACTTTCCGGTCGGTTATTAGAATCGCTTATAAGACCCTAATTCAGAATCGACACTCAGAGTCGCTCGTCGCCCCTTATTGCCTCAGATGATAAGACGTCGTTTCGGGGTTGAAAAATGTAACGGACCGGGGTATTTATGCCCATTAAGGCTCCATATCCAGATCCGCCTCCCGCGAACAGACCGAAGTCTCGCAAGGGATATCTCACACAACCGTCCAGTAAGAGTATAAAAGACAAACCACAAGAATATAAGACACAAGAAAGTACATGTGCTCATATCTGTTCACAAATTTGTACAACTGTCCCATTACATTAATACATGTCCAATTAAAAAGAGTACAACTACCTGGGGCATACCCCGAGGGAGCACAAGCTCACACAACACTAACTACTACACTACTGCTAGTGGTACAAGTCTGACACAACGCTGCTGCAAGCCAAACACACGGCAAGCCCTGAAAAGAACTGTAGGGGAGTGAGCCTCAACAAGTCACTGGCTCAGCAGGGGCTACCCAAAACAACACTGTAAACACCTCAACCCCAATAGGTCTCACTGGCAACAACAATAGCCAAACCATTTCATGCTCACATCATTACAATAAATAACAATTGAACATAATCATGATAATAAACATAAAGTCCTCAGAAGAAAAGTGGGACTACAGGACTAATATAATATCATTAGTCAGCCCAACAACTAAAGTGCCTAAACCACAGTCTCATTGGCACACAGCTACAGCAACTGGTTGCCTAAGCTATAAGCCACGCAGGCAAGTCACTGCCTAAGCTGCAAGCTTCCCAGGCAAACTTCAAACACTAGGGTACTAGGACAGCCAACCAAGTGCTAGTCCATTAAACCCCAAATCACACTACATAAGAAACTATACACAAGGTAACAGAACTGGCTACCACGAAGCCAATCCATAACACATTAAAACTATAATTGGAATCATACCCAAGAAGAGTAAAACTCAACAAGTGGAAGGTCTCATACGGCCTCCACAGAGCACAGCTCTACTAAACCACAATATGCCTAGGCCACAAGCTTCATCGGCAAATTACCCACCAAGGTAGCATAATTAATAATCACAAACTAATCCATAATAATCTTATAAACAAAGATTTACTTAAAGCAATTAGAATACAGCAAGTGGCAGGTCAAACCACAAGACCCCCACAACACACAAGTACCCGGAAAGGTTGGTACACAATGTACCACCACAAAACTACAAAGCAACCCACAAAGGGAACAAGTACCTACTACTCTGAGGTACCACAACACAAACACTCGAACTAGGGTACAAGTAGGTGATAAACACCACACTGAACCACAATTATATTATACCTTTACTTAGGCACAATATTACAGGTGAAACCTTAATCAACGAGTCACACAAACCATAACTCAGCCACAACTGTGCCAACACCAGGGCACACCTCGAAAAGGTCAAACCTCTACCACGAGTCACAAACTCACGAACTACGACAAGTAGCAAAGCACGAGTCACGAAGAACAACGTCACCACAACCACAACTGGAGCTAACTAAGCACGAGTCAGAAAGAACAGCGCCACCACACGGGAACGGACTACTAGCTGATCAGGCTAGTATCCAACCCGGACAACACAACACAAGAACAACCTCTCAGCCTCGCAGTCACGGACGAAAGGTCCAACTGCCGCTCCACGAGAACAAGTCAAACAACTGTGGAGACCAACCAACACCACACCTGCAGACACACAGCTACAGGCCCATGCCTGGCACCTCTAGAGTCTATGGCCGGAGCACTCTAAAGTGAGGCACTGGAAAACAGGACTAGCTGGGGACCAGTGTCGACTACTGGTGTCCGTACCCCCAACTACGAGCGCGCTACAAGCGACTACACACCCACACACAAGCCGCTGCCCTACTGTCGTCTTTCCCTCAGCCGGACGTACAACTCAAGCACAGGAGTGAGGGTGTCCAGGAAGACGACACAGACCTCAACAGTACAACACAAGTACCGGGACAAAACCCCGAGCACAGCAAACACACGTGCCTGGCTCACAAAGAACCTGGGGTACCCGACTAGAGAGGCATTCCGGAATAGGCGCCGGACCACCACACTCGGCTAGCACAAACCACGATACTTACACATATAGCCTTTACTTATAATTCACAATATACATATGTTAGGATTAGCTTAACATTGGTCACTATGTGACCCCAAAGCTATCCCACACCAACACATACCTGAACCACAAACTTGCCTATCATTGGTCATCTCATGACCACCGTGGCAACTCACACACCACTTAATACATAAATCAATATAGTACTATTCAAAAGACAACAACGATCCAGGGCTAGGTCCACATATGACCTTCACTGCCCAAACATCACAAAGTCATGGCTAGGCTCACACAGGAACCTCACTGCCCAGTTACTACGACAAATCATAAGAATCACATTACGACAAAGTGCGTAGTATACACACACTCAAACTACGTAGACAACACGTGTATAATACACCCTAGTTGATGTACCACACGTCATCCACGTAAACCACATGTCCAACACATGGACAACAAACTCACATAATTAAACCAGTACGTACATCATATCTTATTCACATAAAACATGCCCATTACATGAGCAGTATGCTCCAAGAGCATAACAAGTGCACTGGCTCACACTGGTCATCGCCATGCACACACAATCACACAATATTCATAACCAGAAAAGCTACGTAAACGACATTGCATGGATACATGCACAGGTTGGCGGCAACATCGACTGCCGCTTAAAGGAACTTGACGGCAATGGATCTAGCCGTCTATATCCCGGCTGATGAGCTTGGCGACAAGCGATCTTGACGCCAAGTTCTCCGGCCTTAAACCCTGCAGAAACCCTAATCGATCCCACATGCATTCCTGATCCCGAAATCATTAAGAAAATAGGAGGAAACAGTTCCTCTAACTCCCATGCATTATAATTAAACTAAAACAGCATGCTTTACTACATAAAATCATCAAACCACCCATTAACCCCGCATGGTACAACTTAATCCAAAAATACAATAAAAATGCTGGTTCAAGTAATTAAGTCGTGTTTTAATGTTTCTAACGAACTAACTGGGTTCGCCCCCTACCTCAGAAACACAATTAAACTCCCGAAGAACCTCGAATCACGCCAAAACCCAAGAAACGTCCCACGAACACCGCGCTCCAATCCGCCATTCCCCGCCCGATCTGCCGCTACCACGCGCACCACGGCCTTCCCACGAGCTCCCGCCGACCGTCAGAACTCGCGAAGAAGTTCAAGGGTGAAGGTGGGGGAAGAGGAAGGGAGAAGGAGGAGAAAGAACAGAGCTCGGGTCTGCCATAAAAACACAGGCATGTCAGGTTAACGTCAACCCCTGGGCCGTTTAACCAGACCGCCACAACTAGACGTCCACAAAGCTAGACGCCAAGTTCAACAGTCAACGTCCTCATCGATGGACGCCAACACCATGTTAACGGCACACCACTGCCGCCAACACACAGTCGACGTCACCCACCTGGACGCCAACCCACTGCTGATGTCCAGCAAGCTGAACACCAACACAAACCCAAAACCAAACCCGGTAAGGATCTAATAAGAAACACACAACACTAATGGGCCTCACATCGGCCACCAAACCTGCTAAACCTGGATCCACGGGGATCCGGAAAACGCGCGACGTTACAAAAAACCTTCCTTTCGCACTCTAAAAATGTGATTCCGGCTGATGATCTCCCGTTTCTAAGGTTTTCTTCCAGTAACGTCTCCCTCGATCACGTGAATCCCGGGCGGGGCAACCACCCGGAGTCGGCCTGTCACAACGATAGAACATTGTGTTCAACTCGGCGTTAAAACTCCTCCCCAGGTTGTTGATATGGGTGCACCAACATTGCCGATATAGTCACCCCTTTCAGATTATTCTCACCCCTTCTGCGAAAGAACTGGCCATAACTTTCTGCCAGGGTGTCGGAATCGCTTATGT
This sequence comes from Colocasia esculenta, assembly GCA_014218235.1. NCBI lineage: Eukaryota > Viridiplantae > Streptophyta > Magnoliopsida > Alismatales > Araceae > Colocasia > Colocasia esculenta. Next base: position 6,152,149 of record CM024757.1, read on the forward strand.
GAGCACAATTCGGTATTGGCACTCTGAGACGGTCGACAGGACGTTAGTTTCGCAGAATTCCGTGTCAGGGCTGAAATTTTACCGCAGAGCGTGTGTACTAGTACACCGATTGTTGTACCACTTGAGAAAGACGCAGATATTTTTTCACACGGCGATTGGAACCGCCCGCGAGTCCCCAATACAGAATCGACACTTTGACCCGGTCGTCAGAAGGTCGGATTCGGGGATTTCCGGTATGGCGCCCAAATTCCTCTCCGTGAGAGTGTTCGCGGGCTGACGATGCGATCGCATACGGACACCCCTTCGCTCAAACATGCATAACTTTCCGCTCGGTTATCGGAATCGCTTATAAGACCCCAATTCGGAATCAGAACTCAGAGTTGCTCGTCGCCCATTTTGCCTCAGGCGATAATACGTCATTTCGGGGTCGAAAAACCTTCATTTCGCACTCCAAAATTGTGATTCCGGTCGATGATCTCCCCGTTTCCAAGGTTTTCTGCCAGTAACGTCTCCCTCGATCACGTAAATCCCGGGCGGGGCTACCACACGGAGTCGGTCTGTCACAGCGATCGGAAGTTGTGTTCAACTGGGAGCGAAAACTCCTCCCTTCGTCGTTGATGTGGGTGCACCAACTTCGCCGATATAGTCACCACTTTCAGATTATTCTCACCCCTTCCGCGAAAGAACAAACCATAACTTTCCGTCCGGGTGTCGAAATCGCTTTTGTGAGCACAATTCGGAATCGGTACTCCGAGACGGTTGACATGACACTAGTTTCGTAGAATTGCGTGCCGGGGCCGAAATTCCACTGTGGAGCGTGTGTACTAGTACACTGATTGTCGTACCCCTTGGGTAAAACGTGGATATTTATTCGCGCGGCGAACGGAACCGCCCGCGAGTCCCCAATTCGGAATTGGCTCTTCGATCCGGTCGGCAGAAGGTCAGATTTGGAGATTTCCGGTCCGATGCCCATATTCCTCTGATCGCATACAGACACTCCTTCACTCAAATGGGCATAACTTTCCACTCGGTTATCGGAATCGCTTATAAGACCCTAATTCGAAATCGGCACTCAGAGTCGCTCGTTGCCGCCTTATTTCCTTAGGCGATAAGACGTCGTTTAGGGGTCGACAAACCTTCGTTTCACACTCCAAAATTGTGATTCCAACCGACAATGTCCCCGTTTCTAAGGTTTTCTCACAGTAATGTCTCCTTCGATCACGTGAATCCCGAGCGGGGCAACCACACAGAGTCGGCCTGTCATGGCGATGGGAGGTTGTGTTCAACTCAGCGTGAGAACTCCTCCCCAAGTCGTTGATATGGGTGCACCAACATCGCCGATATAGTCACCCATTTCGGATTATTCTCACCCCTTCCGCGAAAGAACTGGCCATAACTCTCCACCCGGGTGTCGGAATCGCTTATGTGAGCGCAATTCCGAATCGGCACTCCGAGACGGTCGACAGGATGGTAGTTGCGCAGAATTCCATGCTGGGGCCGAAATTCTACAGCGAAGCGTGTGTACTAGTACACCGATTGTCGTACCCCTTGAGTAAGACGAGGATATTTGTTCGCGCGGCGATCGGAACCGCCCGTGAGTCCACAATTCAGAGTCGGTACTTCGACCCCATCGGCAGAAGGTCGGATTCGAAGATTTCCGATCAAGCGCCCAAATTCCTCTCCGGGAGCGTGGCCGCGGGCAGCCGATGCGATCGCATACGGACACCCCTTCGCTCAAACGGGTATAACTTTCCGCTCGATTATCGGAATCACTTATAAGACCCCAATTCAGAATCGGCACTCAGAGTCGCTCGTCGCCCCCTTTTCGCCTGAGGCGATAAGACATCGTTTCGGGGTCGAAAAAGCTTCGTTTCGCACTCCAAAATAGCGATTTCGGCCGACGATCTCCCCATTTCAAATGTTTTCTGCCAGTAACATCTCCCTCGATCACGTGAATCCCATGCGGGGCAACCACACGGAGTCGGCCTGTCACGTCGATGGGAAGTTGTGTTCAACTCGGCGCGAGAACTCCTCCCCAGGTTGTTGATATGGTTGCACCAACATCGCTGATATAGTCACCCCTTTCGGATTATTCTCACCCCTTCCGCGAAAGAACTAGCCATAACTTTCCGCCCGGGTGTCGGAATCGCTTATGTGAGGACAATTCAGAATCGGTACTCCGAGACGGTCGACATGACGCTAGTTTTGCGGAATTCCATTCCGGGGCCAAAATTCCACCGTGGAGCGTGTGTACTAGTACCCCGATTGTCGTACCCCTTGGGTAAGACGAGGATATTTGTTCGCACGACGATCGGAACCGCCCGCGAGTCCCCAATTCAGAATCGGCACTTCAACCCGGTCGACAGAAGGTCGGATTCAGAGATTTCCGTCCATCGCCCAATATTCTCTCCGGGAGCGTGGTCGTAGGCAGCCGATGCAATCTCATACGGACACCCCTTCGCTCAAACGGGAATAACTTTTCACTCGGTTATCGGAATCGCTTATAAGACCTCAATTCGGAATTGGCACTCAGAGTCGCTCGTTGTCACCTTATTGCCTCAGGCGATAAGAGGTTGTTTCGGGGTCGAAAAACCTTCGTTTCGCACACCAAAATTGCTATTTCGGCCGACGATCTCTTCGTTTCCAAGGTTTTCTCACAGTAACGTCTCTCTCGATCACGTGAATCTCGGGCGGGGCAACCACACGGAGACAGCCTGTCACAGTGAGGGGAAGTTGTGTTCAACTCGGCGCGAGGAATCCTCCACAGGTCGCTGATATGGGTGCACCAACATCGCCGATATAGTCACCCTTTCGGATTATTGTCACCCCTTCCGCGAAAGAACTGGCCATAACTTTCCGCCCTGATGTTGTAATCGCTTATGTGACCACAATTCGGAATCGGCACTCCGAGACGATCCATTGGACGCTGGTTTTCCGGAATTCCGTGCCAGGGCCAAAATTCCACCACAGAGCGTGTGTATTAGTACACTGATTGTCGTACCCCTTGGGTAAGACACATATATTTGTTCGTGCGGCGATCGGAACCGCCCGCAAGTCCCAATTCAGAATCGGCACTACGACCCGGTCGGCAGAAGGTCGGATTCGTTGATTTCCGGTCCGGCGCCCAAATTCCTCTCTGGGAGGGTGGTCGCGGGCAGCTGATGCGATCGCATACGGACACCCCTTCGCTCAAACGGACATAACTTTCCGCTCGGTTATCGGAATCGCTTATAAGACCCGAATTCGGAATCAGCACTCAGAGTGACTCGTCGCCCTCTTATTTCCTCAGGCGATAAGACGTCGTTTCGAGGTCGAAAAACTTTTATTTTGCACTCCAAAATTGCGATTCCGACTGACGACCTCCCCGTTTCTAAGGTTTTCTCACAGTAATGTCTCCCTCGATCATGTGAATCCCGGGCGAGGGAACCACACGGAGTCGGCCTGTCACGGCGATGGGAAGTTGTGTTCAACTTGGCGCGAGAACTCCTCCCCAGGTCGTTGATATGGGTGCACCGACATCACCGATATAGTCGCCCCTTTCAGATTATTCTCACCCTTTCCGCGAACGAACTGGCCATAGCTTTCTGTCCGGGTGTCGGAATCGCTTATGTGAGCACAATTAGGAATCGGTACTCCAAGACGGTTGATATGACGTTGGTTTCGAGGAATTCCGTGCCGGGGCCGAAATTCCACCGCGGAGCATGTGTACTAGTACACCGATAGTCGTACCCCTTGGGTAAGATGCAGATATTTGGTCGCGCGGTGATTGGAACCGCCCGCGAGTCCCCAATTGGGAATCGGCACTTCTACCCGGTCGGCAGAAGGTCCGATTCAGAAATTTCCGGTCCGGCGCCCAAATTCTTCTCTGGGAGCGTTGTCACGGGCAGCCGATGCGATCGCATAGGGACACCCCTTCGCTCAAACGAGCATAACTTTTCGCTTGGTTATCGGAATCGCTTATAAGACCCCAATTCAGAATCGACACTCACAGTCGCTCGTCGCCCCCTTATTGTCTCAGGCGATAAGACGTCATTTCAGGGTCGAAAGACCTTCGTTTCGCACTCCAAAATTGTGATTCTGGTCGATGATCTCCCCGTTTCCAAGGTTTTCTACCAGTAACGTCTCCCACGATCACGTGAATCCTGGGTGGGGCAACCACACGGAGTCGTCTTGTCACGATGATGGGAAGTTGTGTTCAACTCGGCGCGAGAACTCCTCCCCAAGTCGTTGATATGGGTACACCAACATCGCCGATAGAGTCACCATTTTCGGATTATTCTCACCCCTTCCGCAAAAGAACTGGCCATAACTTTCCGCTCGATTGTCGGAATCGCTTATGTGAGCACAATTCAGAATCGGTACTCCGAGACGGTCGACAGGACGTAGGTTTTCGAAATTCTGTATCGGAGCCGAAATTCCACCGCGGAGAGTGTGTACTAGTAAACCGATTGTCGTACCCCTTGGGTAAGACGCGAATATTTGTTCGCGTGGCGATCGGAACCGCCCGTAAGTCCACAATTCAGAATCGGCACTTCGACCCGGTCGGCAGAAGATCGGAATCAGAGATTTCGGTTCCAGCGCCTGAATTCCTTTCCGGGAGTGTGGTCGCGGGCTGCCGTTGCGATCGCATACGGACACCCCTTCGCTCAAACATGCATTACTTTCCGCTCGGTTATCAGAATCGCTTATAAGTCCCCAATTAGGAATCGACACTCAGAGTCGCTCGTTGCCCCCTTTTCGCCTAAGAAATAAGACGTCGTTTCGGGCTCAGAGAACCTTCGTTTCGCACTCCAAAATTGTGATTCCGTCCGACGATCTCCCCGTTTCCATCGTTTTCTGCAAGTAATGTCTCCCTCGATAACGTGAATCCCGGGCGGGGCAACCACACGGAGTCGGCCTGTCACGGTGATGGGAAGTTGTGTTCAACTCGGCGCGAGAACTCCTCCCCAACTCGTTGATATGGGTGCACCAACATCGCCGATATAGTCACCCCTTCGGATTATTCTCACCCCTTCCGCGAAAGAACTGACCATAACTTTCCGCCCGGGTGTCGGAATCGCTTATGTGAGCACAATTCGGAATCAGTACTCCGAGACGGTTGACAAGACGCTGGTTTCACAGAATTCCATGTCGGGGCCGAAATTCCACCATGGAGCATGTCTACTAGTACACCGATTGTCGTACCCCTTGGGTAAGACGTGAATATTTGTTCGCGCGGCGATCGAAACCGCCCGCGAGTCCCCAATTCGGAATCGGCACTTCGACCTGGTCGGCAGAACGTCGGATTTGGAGATTTCCGTTTCGGCGTCAAAATTCCTCCCCGGGAGCGTGGCCGCGGGCAGCCAATGCGATCGCATACGGACACCCCTTCGCTCAAACGGGCATAACTTTCCACTCGGTTATCAGAATCGCTTATAAGATCCCAATTCGGAATCGGCACTCATAGTCGCTCGTCGCCCTCTTATTGCCTCAAGCGATAAGACGTCGTTTCGGGGTCAAAAACCCTTCGTTTCGCACTCCAAAATTACGATTCCAGCCGACGATCTCTCCGTTTCGAAGGTTTTCTCACAGTAACGTCTCCCTCGATCACGTGAATCCCGGGCGGGGCAACCACACGGATTCGGCCTGTCACGGTGATGGGAAGTTGTGTTCAACTCAGAGCGAGAACTCCTCCCCAGGTCGTTGATATGGGTGCACCAACATCGCCGATATAGTCACCCTTTTCGGATTATTCTCACCCCTTCCGCGAAAGAACTGGCCATAACTTTCCGCGCGGGTGTCGGAATCGCTTATGTGAGCACAATTCGGAATCGGCACTTCGACCCGGTCGTTAGAAGGTCGGATTCAAAGATTTCCATTCCGGCACCCAAATTCACCTCCGGGAGCGTGTTCGCGGGCTGATGATGCGATCGCATACGGACACCCATTCGCTCAAACGGGCATAACTTTCCGCTCGGTTATTAGAATCGCGTATAAGACCCAAATTCGGAATAGACACTCAGAGTCGCTCGTCGCCCCCTAGTGCCGCAGGTGATAAGACGTCATTTAGGGGTCGAAAAACCTTCGTTTAGCACTCCAAAATTGCTATTCCAGCCGACGATCTCCCCGTTTCTAAGGTTTTCTCACAGTAACGTCTCCCTCGATCATGTGAATCCTGGGCGGGGCAACCACAGAGAGTCGGCCTGTCATGGCAAGGGGAAGTTGTGTTCAACTCGGCGTGAGAACTACTCCCCAGGTCATTGATATGGGTGCACAAACATCGCGAATATAGTCACCCCTTTCGGATTATTCTCACCCCTTCCGCGAAAGAACTGGCCATAACTCTCCGCCCGGGTATCGGAATCACTTATGTGAGCGCAATTTCGAATCGGCACTCCGAGACGGTCGACAAGACGCTGGTTTCGCGGAATTCTGTGATGGGGCCGAAATTCCACCGCGGAGCGTGTGTCCTTGTACACCGATTATCGTACCCCTCGGGTAAGATACAGATATTTGTTCGCGCGGCGATTGGAACTGCCCGAGAGTCCCCACTAAGGAATCGGCACTTCGTCCCGGTCGTCAGAAGGTCAGATTCGGAGATTTCCGGTCCGGCACCCAAATTCCTCTCCGGGAGTGTGGCCGCGGGCTGCCGATGCGATCACATACGGACACCCCTTCGCTCAAACGGGCATAACTTTCCGCTCGGTTATCAGAATCGTTTATAAGACCCCAATTTGGTATGGGCACTCCGAGTCGCTCGTCGCCCCCTTATCGCCTAAGGCGATAAGACGTCGTTTCGGGGTTGAAAAACCTTCCTTTCGCACTCCAAAATTACGATTCCGGCCGATGATGTCCCCGTTTCCAAGGTTTCCTGCCCCTATCGTCTCCTCGATCACGTGAATCCCGGGCGGGGCAACCACACGGAGTCGGCCTGTCACAGCGATCGAAAGTTGTGTTCAACTCGGCGTGAAAACTCCTCCCAGGTCGTTGATATGGGTGCACCAACATCGCCGATATAGTCACCCCTTTCAGATTATTCTCACCCCTACCGCGAAAGAGTTGGACATAACTTTCTGCCCGGGTGTCGGAATCGCTTATGTGAGCACAATTCGGAATCAGCACTTCGAGACGATCGACAGGACGTTGGTTTCGCAGAATTTCGTGTCGGGGCCGAAATTCTACCGCGGAGCGTGTGTACTAGTACACCGATTGTTGTTCCCCTTGGGTAAGACGCGGAAATTTGTTCGCGCGGCGATCGGAACCGCCCGCGAGTCCCCAATTCGGAATCGGCACTTCGACCCGGTCGTCAGAAGGTCGGATTCATAGATTTCTGTTCCGGCGCCCAAATTCCTCTCCGGGAGCGTGTTCGCGGGCTGACGATGCGATCACATATGGACACCCTTTCGCTCAAACGGGCATAACTTTCCGCTCGGTTATCGGAATCGCTTATAAGATCCCAATTCGGAGTCGGAACTCAGAGTCGCTCATCTCCCCCTTTTTGCCTCAGGCGATCAGACGTCGTTTCGGGGTCGAAAAACCTTCATTTCACACTCCAAAATTGCGATTTCGGTCGATGATCTCCCCGTTTCGAAGGTTTTCTGTCAGTAACGTCTCCATCGATCACGTGAATCACTAGCCATGACTTTCCGTCCGGGTGTCAAAATCGCTTATGTGAGCACAATTCGGAATCGGCACTCCGAAACGATCGACAGGAAGCTAGTTACGCAAAATTCCGTGCCGGGACTGAAATTCCACCGTGGAGCGTGTGTACTAGTACACGATTGTCGAACCCCTTGGGTAAAACGTAGATATTTGTTCGCACGGAGATCGCCCGCGAGTCCCCTATTCGGAATCGGCACTTCGACCCGGTCGTCAGAAGGTCGGATTCGGAGATTTCTGTTCTGGCGCCCAAATTCTTCTCTGGGAGCATGTCCGCGCGTTGCTGATGCGATCGCATACAGACACCCGTTCGCTCAAACAAGCATAACTTTCCACTCGGTTATCGGAATCGCTTATAACACCCAAATTCAAAATCGGCACTCAGAGTCGCTCGTTGCCGCCTTATTTCCTCATGCAATAAGACGTCGTTTAGGGGTCGAAAAATCTTCGTTTCGCACTCGAAAATTGCGATTCCAGCCGACGATCTCCCCGTTTCTATGGTTTTCTCACAGTAACATCTCCCTCGATCACGTGAATTCCGAGTTGGGCAACCACACGGAGTCGGCCTGTCATGGCGATGGGAAGTTGTGTTCAACTCGGCGTGAGAACTCCTCCCCAGGTCGTTGATATGGGTGCACCAACATCGCCGATATAGTCACCCCTTCCGGATTACTCTCACCCCTTCCGCAAAAGAACTGGCCATAACTCTCCGCCCGGGTGTCGGAATCGCTTATGTGAGCGTAATTCCGAATCGGCACTCCGAGACGGTCGACAGGACGCTGGTTTGGCGGAATTCCATGCTGGGGCCGAAATTCCACAGCGAAGCGTGTGTACTAGTATAACGATTGTCGTACCCCTTAGGTAAGACGATGATATTTATTCGCGCTTCGATCGAAACCCCCGCGAGTCTACAATTCAGAGTCGGCACTTCGACCCTGTCGGCAGAAGGTCGGATTCAGAGATTTCTGGTCCGGCGACCAAATTCCTCTCCGGGAGCGTGGTCGTAGGCAGCCGATGTGATCGCATACGGACACCCCTTCGCTCAAACGGGTATAACTTTCCGCTCGATTATCGGAATCGCATATAAGATCCTAATTCAGAATCGGCACTCAGAGTTGCTCGTCGCCCCCTTATCGCCTCAGGCGATAAGACGTCGTTTCACAGTCGAAAAGCCTTCGTTTCGCACTCCAAAATTGCGATTCCGGCCGACGATCTCCCCGTTTCCAAGGTTTTCTGCTAGCAACGTCTCCCTCGATCACGTGAATCCCGGACGGGGAAACCACACAGAGTCGGCCTGTCACGGCGACGGGAAGTTGTGTTCAACTCGGCGCGAGAACTTCTCCCCAGGTCGTTAATATGGGTGCACCAACATCACCGATATAGTCACCCCTTTCGGATTATTCTCACCCCTTCCGCGAAAGAACTGGCCATAACTTTCCACTCGAGTGTCGAAATCGCTTATGTGAGCACAATTTGGAATCGATACTCCGAGATGGTCGACAGGATGCTGGTTTCGCGGAATTTTGTGCCGGCTCCAAAATTTCACCGCGGAGTGTGTGTACTAGTACACCGATTGTCGTACCCCTTGAGTAAGACGTGGATATTTGTTTGCGTGGCGATCGGAACCGCCCGCGAGTCCACAATTTGAAATCGGCACTTCGACCCGGTCGGTAGAAGGTCGGATTCGGAGATTTCCGGTTTGGCGCCCGAATTCCTCTCCGGGAGCGTGGTTGCGGGCTGCCGATGAGATCGCATACGTACACCCCTTCGCTCAAACGGGCATAACTTTCCGCTCGGTTATCGGAATCGCTTATAAGACACCAATTTGGTATCGGCACTATGAGTCGCTCGTCGCCCACTTATTGCCTCAGGCGATAAGATGTCGTTTGAGGGTCAAAAAACCTTCGTTTCACACTCCAAAATTGTGATTCCGGTCGACGATCTCCCCCTTTCCAAGATTTTCTACCAGTAACATCTCCCTCGATCACGTGAATCCTGGGCGGGGCAACCACATGGAGTCGGCCTGTCACAGTGATCGGAAGTTGTGTTCAACTCGGCGCGAGAACTCATCCTGAGGTCGTTGATATGGGTGCACCAACATCGCCGATATAGTCACACCTTTTCGGATTATTCTCACCCCTTCCGCAAAAGCACTGGCCATAACTTTTCGCCCGGGTGTCAGAATCTCTTATGTGAGCACAATTCGTAATCGGCACTCCGAGACGGACGACAAGACGGTGGTTTTGCGGAATTCAATGATGGGGGCGAAATTCCACTGTGGAGTGTGTGTACTAATACACCGATTGTCTTACCCCTCAGGTAAGACGAGAATATTTGTTCGTGCGGCGATCGGAACCGCCCGCGTGTCCATAATTCGGAATCGACATTTCGACCCGGTCGGCAGAAGGTCGGATTCTGAGATTTCCGGTCCGGCGCCCAAATTCCTCTCCGGGAGCGTGGCCGCGGGCAGCCGATACGATCGCATACGAACACTCCTCCGCTCAAACGGGCATAACTTTCCGCTCGGTTATCGGAATCGCTTATCAGACCCCAATTCGGAATCGGCACTCAGAGTCGCTTGTCACCCCCTTATTCCCTCAGGCGATAAGATGTCTTTTCAGGGTCTAAAAATCATCATTTCACACTCCAAAATTGCGATTCCAGCTGACGATCTCCCCGTTTCCAAGGTTTTCTGCCAGTAATGTCTCCCTCGATCACGTGAATCCCGGGAGGGGCAACCACACGGAGTCGGCATGTCACGGCGATGGGAATTTGTGTTCAACTCGGCGCGAGAACTCCTGCACAGGTCGTTGATATGGGTGCATCAACATCACCGATATAGTCACCCCTTTCGGATTATTCTCACCCCTTCCGCGAAAGAACTGGCCATAACTTTCCGCCCGGGTGTCGGAATCGCTTATGTGAGCACAATTCGGAATCGGTACTTTGAGACGGTCGACATGATGCTGGTTTCGCGGAATTCCGTGCCGGGGCCAAAATTTCACTGGGGTGCGTGTGTACTAGTACACCGATTGTCGTACCCCTTGGGTAAGACGCAGACATTTGTTCGCGCGGCGATTGGAACCGCCCGCGAGTCCGCAATTCGAAATCGACACGTCGACCCGGTCGGCAGAAGGTCGGATTCGGAGATTTCCGGTATGGCGTCCAAATTCCTCTCCGGGAGCGTGGCCGCGGGCTGTCGTTGAGATCGCATACAGACACCCCTTCGCTCAAACGGGCATAACTTTCCACTCGGTTATCGGAATCGCTGATAAGACCCCAATTCGGAATCGGCACTCAAATTCGCTCGTAGCCCCCTTATTGCCTCAGGCAATAAGACGTCGTTTCGGGGTCAAAAAATCTTTGTTTCGCACTCCAAAATTGTGATTCCGACCGATGATCTCCCCGTTTCCAAGGTTTTCTGCCAGTAACGTCTCCCTCGATCACGCGAATCCCGGGCGGGGCAACCACACGGAGTCGGCCTATCACGGCGATAGGAAGTTGTGTTCAACTTGGCGCGAGAACTCCTCCCCAGGTCGTTGGTATGGGTGCACCAACATCGCCGATAAGTCACCCCTTTTGAATTATTCTCACCCCTTTCGCGAAAGAACTGGCCATAACTTTCCGCACGATGTGAGTACAATTCGGAATCGGCACTCCTAGACGGTCGAAAAGACGCTGGTTTGGCGGAATTCTTTGCCAGGGCCGAAATTCCACCGCGGAACGTGTGTACTAGTACACCGATTTTCGTACCCCTTGGGAAATACACGGTTATTTGTTCGGGCGGCTATCGGAACCGCCAGCGAGTCCCCAATTCGGAATCGGCACTTCGACTCGGTCGACAGAAGGTCGGATTCGAAGATTTCCGGTCGGGCGCCCAATTTCCTCTCCAGGAGCGTGGCCGCGAGCTGCCGATGCAATCGCATACAGACACCCCTTCGCTCAAATGGGCATAACTTTCCAGTCGAATATCGGAATCGCTTATAAGACCCCAATTCGGAATCGGCACTCAGAGTCGCTCGTTGCCGCCTTATTTCCTCAGGCGATAAGATGTCATTTAGGGGTCAAACAACCTTCGTTTCGCACTCCAAAATTGCGATTCCATTCGACGATCTCCCCGTTTCCAATGTTTTATTACAGTAACGTCTCTCTCGATCACGTGAATCCCAGGCGGGGCAACCGCACGGAGTTGGCCTATCACAGCGATGGGAAGTTGTGTTCAACTCGGCAAGAGAACTCCTCCCCAGGTCGTTGATATGGGTGCACCAATATTGCCGATATAGTCACCCCTTTCAGATTATTCTCACCTCTTCCGCGAAAGAACTTGCTATAACATTCTGCCCGGGTGTCAGAATCGTTTATGTGAGCACAATTCGAAATCTATACTCCGAGACGGTCGACAGGATGCTGGTTTTTCGGAATTCCGTGCCGGGGCCGAAATTCCACCGCGGAGCGTGTATACTAGTACAACGATTGTCGTACCCCTTGTGAAAGACGCGGATATTTGTTCGCGCGGCGATCAGAACCGCCAGCGAGTCCCCAATTCGGAATCGACACTTTGACCCGGTCTGTAGAAGGTCAGATTCGGAGATTTCCGGTCCGGCGCCCAAATTCCTCTCTGGGAGCGTGGTCGCAGGCTGACAATGCGATCGCTTACGGACACCCCTTCGCTTAAACGAGCATAACTTTTCACTCTGTTATCGGAATCGCGTATAAGACCCCAATTCAGAATCGGCACTCCGAGTCGCTCGTCACCCCCTTATTGCCTCAGGCGATAAGACGTCATTTCGGGGTCGAAAAACCTTCGTTTCACACTTTAAAATTACGATTCCAGCCGACGATCTCCCTGTTTCCAAGGTTTTCTGCCAGTAACGTCTCCCTCGATCACGTGAATCCCGGGTGGGTTAACCACATAGAGTTAGCCTATCAGGGCGATTTGAAGTTGTGTTCAACTCGGTGCAAGAACTCCTCCCCAGGTCATTGATATAGGTGCACCGACATCGCCGATATAGTCACCCCTTTCGGATTATTCTCACACTTTTCGCGAAAGGACTGGCCATAACTGTCTGCCGGAGTGTCGGAATCGCTTATGTGAGCTCAATTCGGAATCAATACTCCGAGACAGTCGACAGGACGCTGGTTTCGCAAAAATCCGTGTCGGGGCAGAAATTACACCACGGAGCGTGTGTACTAGTACACCGATTGTCGTACCCCTTGGGTAAGACGTGGATATTTGTTCGCGCGGCGATCGAAACCGCCCGTGAGTCCCCAATTCAGAATCGAGACTTCGACTCGGTCGGCATAACGTCGGATTCAGAGATTTCTGGTCCGACGCCCAAATTCCTCTCTGGGAGCGTGGCCGCGGGCAGCCGATGCAATCGCATACGGACACCCCTTCGCTCAAACGGGCATAACTTTCCGTTCGGTTATCGAAATCTCTTATAAGACCCCAATTCGGAATCGGCACTCAGAGTCACTCGTCCCCCCTTATTGCCTCAGGCGAAAAGACGTCATTTCGGGGTCAAAAAACCTTCATTTCGCCCTCCAAAATTGCGATTCCGGTCGACGATCTTTCCGTTTCTAAGGTTTTCTCAGAGTAACGTCTTCCTCGATCACGTGAATCCCAGGCGGGGCAACCACACGGAGTCGGCCTGTCACGGCGATTGGAAGTTGTGTTCAACTCGGCGCGAGAACTCCTCCCCAGTCGTTGATATGGGTACAACATCATCGTCGATATAGTCACCACTTTCGGATTATTCTCACCCCTTCCGCGAAAGAACTGGCCATAACTTTCCGCCAGGGTGTCGGAATCGCTCATGTGAGCACAATTCCAAATTGGCACTCTGAGACTGTCGACATGACACTAGTTTTGCGGAATTTTGTGCAGGGACCGAAATTCCACCGCGGAGCTGTGTACTAGTACACCGATTGTCGTACCCCTTGGGTAAGATGCGGATATTTGTTCGCGCGGCGATCGAAACCGCCCGTGAGTCTCCAATTTGGAATCGGCACTTCGACTCGGTCTGCAGAAGGTCGGATTTGGAGATATCCGGTCCGGCGCCCAAATTCCTTTCCGGGAGAGTGGTCGCAGGCTGCCGATGCGATCGCATACGGACACCCCTTCGCTCAAACAGGCATAAATTTTCGCTCTGTTATCGGAATCGCTTATAAGACCACAATTCGGAATTGCACTCAGAGTCGCTCGTCGCCGCCTTATTGCCTCAGGTGATAAGACGTCGTTTCGGGGTACAAAAACATTCGTTTCGCACTCCAAAATAGCGATTTCGGCCGATGATCTCCCTGTTTCCAAGGTTTTCTCACAGTAACGTCTCCCTCGATCACGTGAATCCTGGGCGGGGCAACCACACGGAGTCGTCCTGTCACGGCGATGGGAAGTTGTGTTCAACTCGGCGCGAGAACTCCTCCCCTAGTCGTTGATATGTGTGCACCAACATCGCCGATATAGTCACCCCTTTCGGATTATTCTCACCCCTTCCGCGAAAGAACTGGCCATAACTTTCCGCCCGGGTGTCGGAATCGCTTATGTGAACACATTTCGGAATCATTACTCCGAGACGGTCGATAGGACGCTGGTTTTGCAGAATTCCGTGCCAGGTTTGAAATTCCACCACGGAGCGTGTGTACTAGTACACCGATTGTCGTACCCCTTGAGTAAGATGCAGATATTTGTTCAACTTGACGCGAGAACTACTCCCCAGGTCGTAAATATGGGTTCACGAAGATCGCCGATATAGTCACTCAGTCTAGATTATTCTCACCCCTTCAGCGAAAGAAGTGGGCATAACTTTTCGCCCAGGTATCGGAATCACTTATGTGACCATAATCCAGAATCCGCACTCTAAGACGGTCGAGAGGACACTGGTTTTTCCGAATTCCATTCAGGGGCTGAAATTCCACCCCATAGCGTGTGTACTAGTACACCGATTGTTGCACCCCTTAGGTAAGACGCGGATATTTGTTCGCCCGGCAATTGGAACTGCTCGCAAGTCTACAATTTGGAATCGGCACCTCGATCTGGTCGGTACAAGGTCGGATTCAGAGATTTTCGGTCCGTCGCCCATTTTCCTTGCCGGGAGCGTGGTCGCGGGCTATCGATGAGATCGCATACAGACACCCCTTCACTCAAATGGACATAACTTTTCGCTCAATTATCGGAATCACTTATAAGACCCCAATTCGGAATCGGCACTCAGAGGCGTTCGTCGCCCCTTATCGCCTTAGGTGATAATATGACGTTTTAGGATCGAAAAACTTTCGTTTCGCACTCCAAAATTACGATTCCAGCCGACGATCTCTCCGTTTCAACGATTTTCAAGCAGTAATGTCTTCCTCGATAACGCGAATCACAAGCGGGGTAACCACACAGAGTCGGCCTGTCATGACTATCGGAAGTTGTGTTTAACTCAGTGTGAGAACTTCTCCCCAGGTCGTTAATATAGGTGCACGAACATCGCCAATATAGTCACCCCGTCTAGATTATTCTCACCCCTTCAGCAAAAGAATTGGACATAACTTTCCACCCGACTATTGAAATCGCTTATGTGATCACAAATCGAAATTGACACTCCGAGACGGTCGACATGACGCTAGTTGTATAAAATTCTGTTATGGGAACGAAATTCCACTTGTATAAAATCATGTTCTCAGGACAAAATTCCACCGTGGAGCGTGTGTATTAATACACCGTTTGTCGGGCAGACATCGTGATTTTAAGGTGAAACAACATCTATAATTTACTTAAATGGAGTTCTGTTAAACAACCTATCGAACCTTCACGGCTGCAGCTGGACCAATTGGCTGGACATGGGCCTAGCAGCAGGACCAATTGACTGGACATGGGCCCAGCTGGTTCAGCCCACCATTGCACCCCTGCCACAAACCCATCTAAAGCCCTCGTAATTGTCCCCACTCCAACTCACACCATCTCCCATTCCATCAAGATATTGCAGAAAATTAATAGCAACTTAAAACCAGTAACTATCGAAGGGGAATGACCTGTAATGATCCCTTTGGGTTTTGGATGTTAGTCCTTGGAAGTTGCATTAAAATCAGACTTGTTCGTTTTAGCCCACCCCGGCCAGTATTCACTCAATACAGTTTGCATCATCTTTGCACGTGAAACCCTCAAAAGAGCGACGACCGGAAAGGTACAGCTCATGAGATTAAAACTTCCTATTGATGACAAAATAATAAGCTTGGATAGAGCTCGGAAACGATCTATCTATCCACCTCCATGAAGATGGTGACAAACACATGAACCCACATCTTAAGATCTTTGAAGGACCTCAAATCACAAAAGGCTGCACACCACCCGTCCCACATCAATGCCTGTTTGGTGGCAGCTGCTAGCACGGCAGGTCGCCATGATCATTTGCAGGGAACGCTTACCAAAAGAAGGGTGAGCAGGCAAAAAAACGAACAACAATAACAAGTCGACGTACACAGAGCATTCAAGGACATCAACAAAGTACATCATATGCGCACCATTAATTTATTATTATCACCATCGTCACCATGACCCATTTGCTGCCAAAACCTTCATCTTCTCTGTACAGAGTTGGGGACATTTATTCCAATATTTACTACACAAAGCAGACCACCTAGTAAGTTCATATTGGATGTGTGTGTCACTGTGTGTGTGTATGCGTGTGAAGGAGAGAGAGAGAGAGAGAGAGCTGTGGGTAGTATCAAGCTTGGTGGACTGGTGGTGGGCTCACGTAGCTGCCCAGACGCACCACGATGTCGTCGATATCCCGCACGTATCCGACCTTCTGCCCCCACTCCTTCTCCTCCGGCGCGCTCACCGGGACAGCCCCGTTCTCCACGGCCCTCTGCTCAGAGAATACCCAACACCGTGGCAAGGTGCGGGGGCAAAACCAAGTTAGAAAAGAGACGACAAACATATCGGTTATTACGTACGTATACTATCATCACTACTGTGGAAAGTATGCAGCCTCTGCCCCCACACACACATGCAGAGAACCTTGTAAGCGGCGTCGACGTCGGCGTAGGCGAAGCAAACCTCCAGGGGGGCCCTCTCCCTGTCGCTCCCGGCGTGCCGGACCACCCCCGTGAGCGCGTCAGTCTCGTGCTGGTGCGCCGGCGTGAATGCGATCGTCGTCTGCCCTGTCTCCAACTCCCCCCACCTTCATGTCTACAAACATATGAATATGGTTGCCGGCCGGTGTGGGGGTGCAGCCATGGATTGTAGGACAGAAAAGTAGAAAGACTTCAACTGTATTAGACAAGGAAAGACGAAGAAGAAGAGGAGGACCTGTGGGAGTCGCCAAGGCGACGGACGTTGTAGCCGAAGGCGTTCGCGTAGAACTCCACGGACTTGGCGACGTCTTCGACATACACCACAATGTACGCGAACGCCGGCCTCAAGTTCTCCATGTCTCACCGCCGTTTCAGTTCCCACCTCCCCCTCCTCTCTCGTTCTTCTTCATCTGCTGAGAATTGCAGGGTGAGGGGCCTCTTTATTTCCGTCGGAGGAGGAGAAGGGTCCGCGTAGACGTGGCCGCCATGCACGGCAACCTGGTTTCGGTACCTTGGTCGGTGGCCACGTGGCCCACGTACGTACATGAAGTGGAGGAAGCGATGTATTCGAACGGATATGCATGCACGTGGAAATGGATCAAGAGTTCCATTTTAGAAATTAATATATTAATAAACGACATCAGAAAAAAAAAAGATTAAAAGGTTATTAAAAAATAGTTAATCTAGTCAAAAGTACTTGAGTAGTTTCATTGTTTTTTTTACCCAGAAATCTATTTTTTGGAGCCAAAATATAATGACCTATTTTTGGGGTTTAACAACCCCTTTAGAGTAGACTTAACCCACTTTAATACAAGGTTAAATAATATCTGATTATTTTAATTCGGCATTCTGTCACCGAACTCTTAGTTCAAATTGATTTGACGCTATTTTAAAAAAAAACTTAATTAAAAAAGGGGGTTATGCTATCCAACTTTTAATTAAAAGGTACCCTGAACATACTCCCCCATACGTACCCTAAACCCCCCCTCCCGTACGCTAATCTAGTTGTCAAAGTTAAAAAATATTCTAAGTAGAGTGTATCCCTTCTTAATCCCACTTTTAACCCTTTATCAAAGCAGGCTGAAGAGTTAGGTTGGTGGTTATAATCTGTCAAAAGTGACTAATCGAGAATTATAAGTTGACGATGAAAAAGATCATTATCCTATCACTTGGATTTTGTCTCTGATCTGTATTTCACCGTACATTTTCTTTTGAAATCATTCTTCTTTATAATTATTATAGAATACTCTCCCTATTTAAATTCTTTATTTATTTTTACTGTATAATCTGTTAATTTAATTTTTCTATCTTTTGGTTGACCATCACATTATTTGAAGGGTCATAGTACCCTTCCTCTAGAATGGGAATTCTCATCATGACGGCTAACTTAAAGTGACCTTATTAATTTGTTAATATATTTTTTATGGACAACATAATGCATACTCCATATTCTAATATAACTTGACTTCGAAGTCTCCCTCTTATAAGCCAGATCTTGACAACTACGTCTTGTAGTCATGCGTTGGCTAGTTTTGACCCATCGACTTTCTATATGTGTAATCATCATATACATGATCTTTAATTAATTTGTATTTAGGAAGAACATTTTTTTTCTTTTTATGAAACGAAGTAGTTTAGAGCTCAACGCTCAATAGTAAAAGATCAAGGGTTCGAGTCTTGCTATAACCATGATATTTTAAGTGTATTACTTTTTTTTTCACTACAACAAGATAAAATCTAAATGGAGAGAAATATATTATAGAAGACACCAGATAATTCTCCTCCCACACGAAGTATGCGAAGAATATTCTGATTAGCGGGAAAGATATTTCGTCCACAAGACATGGTTCAGTGGTTAACATCACATGTATAATTTAAATTTTAATTAGGTTCAAATCCTCGTCCTTAACTTATCATATTTTTTATGAAGTCCGTCGTCCTTCTCAGGTGAGCGGGGGATCCGAGCAGAATACGTATATTGGGTCTTAGCTGAGTCCAACTAGAAACTACCCAAGATTAGGCTAGTCTCATATTGGTGGGATCCGAAGATCGCTATCTGATATTTATGTCAATTTATGTGAGAGAGAAAGAAAGGGTGATGAAGAGAATCACAAGTTATCCTAACATGAGAGAGAGGAAATAAAAAAAACCACTTTAAGTTGGGCAGCAGTCGCCTTCAGTATCGAACAGCCAACAGCCACCGAAAAGTAGAAAACTCCTTTTTTTTTACCAGTGAAAAGTATAGCTAGAAAACTCTCGACTTAATTAGATATAGAACTAAGATCATAAAATTATATCAGAGTTTTGATCTAATTGAAGACTGTATATTATTCAGTTCAAATTGAAAATTGAATTGAATTGTGATCGGTACGATTTGAACATTCATTCGATTTGTTTTGATTTTACAAATTATGAAATTAGATCAAGATCGAACAAATTAAAATTAGTGTAGTTATAGTAATAATATATTGTATACATACTATATATATATATAAATAATTATGTACATAAATTTAAATATAAATACACATTTTTTAATTATATCATCATTAAATGCTTAAAATATTAATAAATTATTTGCATTTAAATTAATGTAAAATTTTAATTTAAAATCAAATTGAACCGAAATAATTTCACTTTGATTTGCTTCGAGTTGAGAAGTGGGTCTAAATCAGATGGGGTGGACCTCTGTGTGACCTTGATCTAGATTAAGGCCCTCTGATGATTGGATAATTTATCCGCATATAAGTTATTCATGAATAAGATAACTTAATTTATAATATTTTTTATTTGATAAATTAAGATGTTACTTATAATCTCCCAAAGAGCTGATCTCTCTAACTTGAGTAGTTTTCCACATCGATGTGCATCACGTGTACAAGATCGACGTTGTTATTAAATAGCATACTATCGATGCATCGCATCACCATGCATGGACTCTCTAGTAACAACGTCGTATTACTGTATGAGGAACGTTAGTTATTTAAGCATATAAATAATTTAATTTAGTTGAAAGGGTTGGATATCCGACCTGATTAGTTGAGCGTCGAGTCTCACAACCAAACACATTTATGGGGTCTAGAGATTGATCAATCAGATCAGATGTCCAGTCCTTTCAGCTCGAGTCGAATGTATGGCTAGCATTTCTCATAATGCATAACTTAATAAAGAAAGGCCACTCCTAAAGAGAGCAATGATGTTCACAAAAGGGATAATTCACCACATTAGGCTACTCTTTGAAGGGAAGTTAATCATTTTTTAGTTAGTTAAATTTAACTTTATCGATCATAGTTAGATTCATAAGCTTAATAAGGAAAAAGTATATTTTAAAATCTTCATATTATACTCTATATTTTTTAAATCGAAAAAAATCATCAATTATATATATCTCCCTAATCCGTCAAGATATAAAGAGTATTCTATTAATATGTGAACATAATTCCTAAATAAGAGGTTAAAATATTAAAATATGCCTGAGAGAGAGAGAGAGATTGTGTGTGCTCAATGGGTTTGACTTCGTGAGACTGGGTCCAGCATGAGGAGAGAGAGAGAGTGGAAGCTTTAAAAATATTTTTTTTTGAAAAAATTATATAGTACAAGTTAATCTCTTTTTATCATCTTAATTTAATTGTGATTTGATTAAATAGACAGAAGCAAATGATAAAGACATACGACATGCATGATAAAATACATGGAATATACAGGTGGAGGATATAATTTGCAGATTTTAAGAGTATGCTTTCGAATGTGATAAATTTATGATATATTTCAGTATATATATATATATGTGAAAATTTCAAAGGTGGTAGATTTTTTTTTTTGAAATTGGTATGTTAGGAATTATCATTTTCTTACTTATATAGTGGAAATGTCATCACGTATATGTAAGAACATTCCTATACAAACATAAATACAGAAATACCCATGCCCTTATTTTCATAAAAAAAATGCATGTGAAGATATATGAGCCTTGTATTTTTTATTCATATTTATGAAATTGGGTTACTTTTGTACTTACACTTCGGAAAATATATTAATTTCTGCAAGTTCCTATAAGTCGAGACAATAGAAACACATTTTAATTAATGTAGTTAGATTCCAACTCGAATTAGTCTCATGTATCTGATGAAGCGTGACGATGCTCAATAGAGAAATTATGTTTTGTTTTTGGTTGGATAATCCGGTGGCCAAGTTAGCGGGCGAACAAAGCCCTCGAAACCCGGAACCCCTCTAGCATGGACGGATGCAGCATGTGTCTATTGGGGTCACATGATTTCATTAGAATTTTTTTTAATGACTATTTAAATTGTTGATTTTTAAGGGTTTTTACAAGAGGGTGACCCCATTGAAATTGGCAGTGTTCAGTCCCAAAAGTTCAAGACTCCAAATTTTCTTTTTTTTTTAGCCTTAATCTTGCCCATGCTGAACAAAAAATAATTTAAATAACTCCACTAAACAAAATTTTGCATCCGTCCCAGCCCTCTAGCCACCCTATCTTTGCAAAGCCTAAAAGAACTACTTTTTAAATCTCCTTAAAGATAACTTCACTCTATCTCCACTCAATCTAAATATCAAACATAGTCTTAAGCTATGCTTGGTATTTGGATAGGTTGGAGATAGAATGAAGTTATCTTTAAAATAGTAGAGTTATCTTCAAAATTGTGAAGATAACTTCACTCTATCTTCAGTCTATTTAAATACCAAACATAGCTCTAGAGAATCCACATGCACATATCCAGGATTCGAACCTTGCAAGATTTGATATGCATCGGCAGCCCAAACCAACTCAGTCGCCCCGCGGACACAATAGGGAAATTATGTATAATTGCCCATGTGTGCAAAGAACCACGAGGTAGTGTGTGAGACGGATGAGAGATGTTAGTTCTCCCGGAGAAAAGTTTGTTGCACTTTTTTACTGCACTTGTAGTGCACGTTGTACTTCTCTGGTTGACCAATATGTTATTGGCACACTGTGCCCGTCCAATGAGAAGTGTAAAAATACACTAAAAGTGTAGCAAAAAAATACAACAAATCTGTCTCTTTCTCCGGACACCCAAGTCACACAATGTGGATCCCACCTCACTTGAACGAGTCCCACTACTCGCACTTATATCTACTGCACTCAAATATTATGATATTTGGGTGGTCGGATAACAAATATTTTTAAAGATGGATATATATATATACGTAGTGTCCGTAGGTACAAATATTAAGTCGAAACAGGGAACAGTTTGTTACATATCTTTATGCGGTGAAATTAAATGTGTCTATACATTTATAATTATATATCTGAGAAAATTATTTTTACAATTAGACCAAAATGTTCATGATGACAACACAAAGTGGAAGAAAGGAAACAGGAGCGGTACTGACGACATTCCCATGCACGTCACCCTGCCCCATATGTGGATAACTACAACACCCCCAATACCACTTGCAGCTCTGGTCCAATTTGAGATTCTTGTCCTGCAAACAAGCCTCACTATATATTTAGGCTAATCATACACCTAACTTATCTGAGAAACCAAGTTCCAAACCAAAATCAGTCAAAGCATGATCTGTATGGAGGTCCCACTATTTAGGCTTAGTATTGTATACATTTTTTTTTGTTATTGAAAGGCTACCAAGGTAGTCTAAGTGCAGGACTTAAGACTAAAGTTAAAAATAAGAAAAACCTGAGAGAGAACCACTGTGATGTACCAAACTACCAAGGACCCCCAGTTATGGATCTTTTTAAGGTGGCTCCCAATTTCTTAAAGATCCCTCTTCAACCTGACTCTTGTAGCACGTCTGCTAATGTTTACCTTCCAATGCCGACGTTGAGCTTCTGAGGCAACCATATGGCTCTTTTGAGATGTATTTATCTCAAAGTTTGTCATATCGTGTGGATCGATCGTTTCGTATTTTTCATAATATGATACGGTACGATCTATGCCGTATTAAGTGATCGATCGAAAATTTCAAATCGATCGATTGGTTTTCATCTCTCTTTGAAGACTAAATAAATTGTGAGATTTGGACATCACCTTGACATAAATCGGTCAATCGATAAAGAAAAATCTATCGACCGATTTTGAACTTTGATCTGTTGAGCATCTGAGAGTACTCACTAGAACAATCGATCCCTCTTCAACTTGGCCCTTGTAACTCGTCTGCTAATGTTTACCTTCCAATGTCGTTGAGCTTCTGAGGCAACCATATATATGACTCTTTTGAGGTGTACTTTATTTCAAATTGGTCTTATCATGTCGATTGATCGTGTCGTATTTGTCGTAGTATAATATAATACAACCAATATCGTATTAATCGGTCAACCGAAAATTTCAAATCGATCGATTAATTTTTATATTTTTTTGAAGACTAAATAGATCATAGGATTTGGACATCACTTTGATAGAACTCGGTCAATCGATAAAGAAAAATCGATCGATTGATTTTGAACTTTCATCTGTTGAGCGTCTGGGGATGTTCATTGAAAGAATTGATCGACTGATAAAATTTTTTTTGATTGATTGATTTTACCGTATCGTACTAACCGTGTCAGAACTCGCGAACTCCTAATATGATATGAACGGTTGTGCCACTGTGTATGGCAAACCTTGCTTTGTCCCTTTCCCTTGTACAAAGTTCTGGTCACAACCCCTGTAGACCTATTGCGCAACCTGTAATAGGCATGTTCCTTGTTGCCCTCACACTGCTTTGACCTATTTCGTTGATGCTCAAACTTGATGTACTCATAAGCTCACTAGGAAAAACTGTGCTCCAAATGATTTTAAATTTCGCTTTTCTAGCCTAATGAAGTTCATCTGCCTTCTTGCGTGCAATACTTTATGTAGCTTCCAACCCTTGAGAATCTGTTGCATTCAAGTGACCAAGCCCACCATTTTTATAGGAACGTTCTCACTTCTCTGCAATGCATTGACGACCAGCAAGTTATCGCCTTCCACCCAGATGCCCTGCCCATCTTCCTTCCTGCATTCATCAGCTACTTCTAAACCAGCTAGAGCCGCCAAAGCCTCAGCTTTTAACACTAAGGTATTACCCAGATTAATAGCACCAACTCTGACAATTTCTCTCTCACTATTTTTGTAGCGGTCCTCGTCGTTCAGATTCGTTAATTTAATAATGAGTTCGACTCGATTCCGTCTCCCGCGAATAGAATAAAATCTCGCAAAAATCATTATTACTCGAGTTCGTAAAAACATAAAAGAAATATTTAAACATACATAAGAGTTCACACTTTTATACATTCCCACGCATATCTATACAGAGTTTACATAGTCATATCTAAACTGGAGTCAACAGAAAGTGAAGGTACAGTATCTTCGAGCATATCCCGAGGTGAGAACAAGAATCGAAAATTACAATGTTGATGGCGTAGGTCTGTCTCTACTACGGTGCAGCTCAGAATTAAAAGAGGGACGAAAATTCTCCTGCTCTCCTTCACCTGAAAGGGGAAAGTAGAGATGTGAGTCTCACAAGTCACTGGCTCAGTAAAAAAAATCTCTCAAAACTGATACTACACAATCTCGCAAGTAGTAGGAATAATTCAGCTAAAAACTATATAATTAATAAAATTGTGCTTGTAAGGAACTAAGAGCTAAAATTAAATAAACAATACTATCAACTATGTGTACTAAATATTATAAACAAATGGTAAATCATGTATCTGTGTACGAACTAAAGAAGGATAACGTCACACTCGGGTCACGAAATTTGATTCGCGACATCAGTCACTGATCCGGACAAATTACATAAGACTACTTCTCAATCTCGCAACTACAGACAGAATGTCCAACTGTAACTTCACCTCTACAGTACCAATAAAATATAGAGATCAACCAACACCGCACCACCGCCAACACATGCCAGGCAAAGCACCGCTCTTGCCAGCCATAGAAAACATGCTGCCCCGCCATGCTGAGAGTTCAATTTTCACTCTATTTAGAGCTACCCCAAATGCCGTCTCTGCAGGCTTTATGCGTGTTATATCTGCAGGTTTAGTGATGTAAACATGTAAAAAAATGATCATCTGAGAGAAGAAGCTCCAGAATCGAAAAGAGTGAAGAAAAAAAAAAAGCGAAGCATGCGTGCCCCATTAGTCTACTTTGCAACATAAAACGCGGAAATTAGGTGGGGAAGGCAGGCCCCAATGCAAGGATTTGTAGCAATCTCCTTGGCTTGGGGCCGGGCACATATATTCTCGAGAGCTGTCAAAGAGTACGGTAAGCACTCTGTCTGGTTTGGGGCAAAGCCCTCAATGATCACCAGCTGGGCTTTCCTCGCGAGCACCAATAAAACACCATTACACGTACCAGAAGATGTGTGGCAGCGTGATCAGAACAGAGGGCTTAATGCGGCTTTCACATTTATATATCCACACGTCGACCATGCGTGTGTGTGTTTGCGTTTGCGTTTGTGTTTTTCATTCCTCTGCCGACTGCCCCGTTCAAATGAATTCGGACACAGTGTCAGCCAGCAAGATCCTTGCGATCCAACCTACTAAGGCAGCGTTTGAAATGGAGTCAGAGAAAATTTTGAAACTCCAAATCTTTGATAGGATGTGTGACGTTTCTAAATATGTCACTTTTGGCTCTGGTTTATGTGTGTAGCGATTTTTCTATTTTAGAGAGAGATAGAGAGAGGCGGGTTGGCGCGGGGAAGCGGCGAGACCTCCGCTTTCAGGAAAATTCCGGAAAATAGGTGAGAGACAGAGAGAAGAGTCATATTTTGGGATTTTTTTCTATTTTTTTTTTAATTTTCGCACACCTCGTCGCCCGCGTCATGAGGCACGAGCGCCGAGGGCCAAAAGCGCGGTGGTGTCAACGCATTTATTGAAATCGGCTTCTGTCGATTGTCGCCTTCTCTAGTAGCAGTTACAAACGTTGCCTAAATTCGAGATGCCGGAAGAAGTGAGAAAACTTGGCGGATGTCTGTTTGTCTGGATGTTAATTGCTTAGTCTTGTTGTTGCACTACTTGTTTAAGTCTTGTTGTATAAATGTGATGTTTGTATCATTCTGTATTTATATGTAGATGATATTTTGTCGTTTAAAATTTCAATTGAGATTGTGAATGAGATCAAATCTTTCTTGAATAGAATGTTGAGATGAAAGATATGAGAATTGCTAATGTGATTTTGGATCTTAAACTGATTCGTTCAGTTAAAGAAATAACAATTTCTTAATCTCATTAGATGAAAAAATCTTAGAAAATGGGTCTCTGATGACAGAAGGATTTAGGCATGAAAAGTCGAAGCAAATAAGATGTCTAACGTGAGAAGTTTTGTTTATTAAACTTTTGAATCTACTGACAGTAGCTTTCTTAATGGAGGGGCAAACTTAAGATGTCATGAATGATGATTTTCTTAATATTGGTGGAAGGGGATAGGATGGTGACATGGCCTGACCAGACTTGAATCCTATGATTTATCATCTTAGTTAAAAATCAGGGAAATATTTAAAAATCGTTTGAAATGGATACTCTTTTGATACTCATCCTCGTATAGTGGTAGAATATATTATTTGCGTGATTAAGTGGGTCTCACCATCGTATAAAAATAGATTCTTGATGAATATCTTTCGTAAGTCATTCTCTAAAGTTGATATATGGGCAACTAACATCTATCGCAACTATGAAATCATCCATCTCTAATTAACATCCTTCCACATTTTGAGAAAATTTTACCGTATTCTAATACACAAGTACAGTAATTATCTCACGTCCAACGGTATTTTTGAATTCCCATTTGTTTATCTCACACGATTTATTATATCGCACTGTGTTTTCTTTTATTAGTTTTAGAATCTAACTTTTTATTTTGACTTGACACTTAAATTTCTCTTTTGACATCATTTTTGACATGGCACGACACAATAAATGAATTTGAGTATTAAAATAAAAATTTGAACATCAAAATAAACAATTATACTCTAAAATAAAAGGTTAATGGGGTGTTTGGGAATAATTTAAAATAAAAAATTATTTCTACCTAAAAAATTATGTTAAATTCGTTTTTAATTTTAAATTTAAAATTATGACAACTTTGTGTCTTCTGTTTGGTAAAAACATCTAAATTTTTAAAAATTATGTTGATATGTTTGGATTTGGGGCGGTGGATGGGTGGTGTTCGGGCGGAAGTGGGGTTTGTTCTAGGGGGGTTCCGGCGAGGCTGGGTGGGTGGGTGGGGGAGGTAGGGGGCTGCCCACCGGGCTGGGGTGGGGGGGGGGGGGGGGGGGGGGGGGGGCGGCACGGGGCCGTCGGGCTGGGGGGGGGGGTGCGGTACGTCGAGCTGGGGGGGTGCGGCAGGGGGGGCAGGCTGGTGGGGGGGGGGTGGGGGGGTGCAGTAGGGGCCGCCGGGCTTGGGGGGGGGGGGGGGAGGCAGGGGGCTGCGGCAGGGGCTGGGGGCTGGGGGGGAGGCAGGGGGCCGCCGAGCTGGGGAGGGGGGGGGGAAGGCAGGGGCGGGGCTGGTGGGGGAGGGGGGGCGGCAGGGGGGTCGCCGGACTGGGTGGGGGGGGGGGGTGCCAGGGGGGTCGCCGGACTGGGTGGGGGGGGGGGGCACCAGGGGGGTCGCCGGACTGGGTGGGGGGGGGGGGGGGGGGGCGCCACGGGGCGGGGGTTCGCCGGACTAGGTGGGGGGGGGGGGGTGCCAGGGGCCGAGGGTTTGTCGGACTGGGGGGGGGGGGGGGGGCGCCAGGGGGCGGGGGTTCGCCGGACTGGGTGGGGGGGGGGGGGGGGGCGCCGGGGGGCGGGAGTTCGGGTTCCCCCGGGGAGGAGGAGGAGCGGGGGAGGGAAGGTGTAGATTTGCGAGAGTCTTAAAAAAAACAGGTCAACACTTTTTTTTTTTTTTGAAAGAGATATAGATGGTATAAGATTTTCTCCCTAAAAATTAGAAACACCCTACCAAACATACCTCACTTACTTCTCTTCTTTTAAAAAAAAAAAGATAAAAAATTGATAAAAAAGTGTAACCAAACACCCTATAAATTGCATAACTACCCCAAAAAAGATACAATGCGGTGCAATAAAATATGAAATATAGATGAATAGACATCTAAAATATAAGAGAAAAAATTATTATCCAACCAAGTCGGATGGTAATTTTGTTTAGACATTTTTAATTGACGGAATGTTCAAATCTCATATTTATTATAATAACGTGACGTGGGAGAACGCAAACACCCCGTCATTAATAACGTGATGTCTAAGTGCGACTTTATGGATAGAAAATTACTTGCAAAATATAATTAGACATGGTGTTATTATACCGACTCTCTCTTTCTTTTGCTACTGAGCAAGTCGAAGTGTATTGGAGAGTGCCACGGTTCGCGGAGAAGAGAGCCGCCAACTCACGGGCGCAGCGGGGACGAGAGCGAGTCAAATGGGGCGAAGCATCGTTCTCTAAAAGTCTTCTCTCCACTCCTTTTCCCACACGACGGGGAATGGAAGTAGGGGTTGTTGGGTTTTCATATATCATGTTTTTGATGATCACATTAACACCCTTGAACATTGATTTAATGCAAAATTGATGTGCTAACTAACATGAAAAACACCATGAAAGTGATTGAGTTAAACATTGCTAAATCATACAATGTATATCACTAACAATGTATTTGCATGTAGGTGCACAAGCATGAAACATGGAGCATTGAAGAGATGAGCATAAAGCACAAAAATCTGTCAAAAAGGTGTATCTGTCGACAGATGAACTCTACCTGTCGACAGATGCATACAGTCATTCCAAGACAGAACTCAGGTTTGCATCTCTGAGTGTATCTGTCGACAGATGCAATGTACCTGTCGACAGATACACACAGACAACCCAGGACAGAGCTCAGGTTTTCAATTCCTGAGTGCATCTGTCGACAGATGCAAACTGCCTGTCGACAGATACACTCAGAAACTCATTTTCCTGAAACCCAGTTCTCAGCCTGAGTCTGCCTGTCGACAGATGCAAGTGCACCTGTCGACAGCCGACGGAAACTTCAGATTTTGGGTTTCCAAATCCGGCCCCACTTGGGTGTTTCCTTCCTCCACGACCCCCACCTTTACCTAACACTATATAAGCATCCTTTTGGAGCCAATTTCGCAGAGAGCAGCCTCCCATCCAAGAGCCTCCAAGGGACCAAGAGGAAAAGCCCCAAATTGCTGCTCTGCTTCAACTTTCCGCCCAGATCGACGTGGAATCACCATCTATGCGGAGCTGAAGCCGGATCGTCATCAATTCAACCTTCTACATCGATCAATCTACATCCAATCGAAGTTTGAAGAGTGTTTGGACGATCCACGAGAAGAATTCCAACCGGATTTGTTCCCTAATTCCCAATTCTTCTCCATTTCATAATTTCCATTCCATCGTGTGTGTGTGTGGTTGTGTTTCGAGCATCCCTTGTGCTTGATTCACGTATTTGTGGTTGTTCTGATCGTGGTTCATCAGACAACGTGTGTGTGGTTGAGTTGTAGTGTTGAACTCGCTCATAAGCAGTCGTTTCTGCGTGTGTGTGTGGACGGTGGATGTAGGATACACGAGTTGTGTACTCCGAACCACCTTAAATCATCGTGTTCTGTGGTTTGTTCGCGTTTTGCGATAGATGATTGGTAGGCACGGTGTTCATACGCACGTTTGATTTTCTGTTCTCACTTAAATCAACTCAAGCGGTCTCACACTTAATTGAATTTGAATCAAATTTCATTAAGATCGCTGTAGCATCTAAAAGAAGCCATCGATAGTTTAAAATTGCCGTAATCTATTCAACCCCCCCCCCCTTCTAGATTACCGTATTGTGTACTTCCGCATAACTCTTCAATTGGTATCAGAGCGGGTTTCTCCGATTTACAGCTTTTCGTAATTTGATCTAGCGATCAGGAGATTTTCGATCTTATGGATTCTAGCAAAGGGTATATGGCCGAGGGACATTCAGTAACCAGGCCACCCTATTTTGATGGCACTGACTATTCCTATTGGAAAAATCGTATGCAGGTATTTTTGAGAGCTCAAAACTACGAGCTGTGGAAGATAGTCAGCAAAGGACCATATGTATTGCCCGAGGACGAAGACACCTGGACGAAAGACCAAATAGCCAAGGGAACTCTCAACTGGAGTGCACTAAACATGATGCAATGTGCGGTGCATCCAAAGGAGTTCTCAAGAGTCTCCACATGCTCAACAGCAAAAGAGATGTGGGACAAGCTTGAACTTATCTACGAAGGTACGTCCGAGGTAAGGGAAACTAAAGTTAGCATGTTAGTGTCTGAATATGAAATGTTCAAGATGAAAACTGATGAAACCATATCAGACATGTTTGCAAGATTCATGCTAATAGTTAACGGGCTAAAAGGTCTTAAGAAGGAATACTCTGAAAGTGACTTAGTGAGAAAGATCCTTCGATCTCTTACTTCATCTTGGAATACTAAGGCCACTGTCATTGAGGATTCCAAAGACCTTTCCAAAATGAAATTGGATGAACTAATTGGCTCTCTAATGACATATGAAATCAACATCAAAAGAAAAGAATTAGAAGAAAATCCTAGAAAGTCAATTGCTTTAAAAGCATCCAATAAAACATCAACAAGCTCCAAGAAATCTATTCAACAAGATAGTGATGAGCAAGAAACATCTAGTGAGAGTGATGATGGTGAAATGGCAATGCTCACTAGACAATTCAAGAAATTTTTGAAGTTCAAGAGGAGAGAAACAGGTAATTCCAAATCCTTTCCTAAGAAAAATTTTTCACAGAAATATGAGTCAAACAAAAAATCTGACATTGTTTGTTATGAATGCAAGAAACAGGGGCATATGAGAGGAGAATGCCCGGAACTCAAGAAGAAGCTGAAGAAAGACAAATTCACCTCCAAAAAGGCCAAAGCAATGTTGGCCACCTGGAGTGATGAAGATGAAGATGAAGATGCACAAGAAACATCCGATGATGAAGAAGTGAAATGCTTGATGGCCAGGAGTGATGACTCCAGCGAGGTAAATTTCTCATTTGATGATTTCACTGCAAGTGAATGGGAGGAAGCATACACTACTTTATTTGAAAAATTTCGTGAATATAGATCTGAGAATAGAGCATTAAAAAAGAAATGCAACTCCCTTGTGCATGATAAGAACAATGATGAACGAATTGCATTCCTGACAAAAGAATTAGAAATGATGAAAGTTGATGAAAAGACTCATAATGAAGAAATGGATTGCTTGAAAAGAAATTGCAAGAAACACAAAAAGAAAAAGACTGTTTAAGACATTCTATTGAATTCCTTCAAGAAGAACAATTGGAAACCAAGAAAAAGTTGGAACAAACTGAAAAGGAATTGAAAGAAAAATCTGAGGACTTAATGAAATTTGTAAAAGGGAAGCAAAATCTAGATGCGGTTTTGGGCGCCAAAATACATGTAACCAAGCATGGATTAGGATATCAACCTGTCAAACAAAAGAAAATAGGAGAGTCATTGATAACTTCATTTGTTGATCCTAGCCCAAGCACAACCAAGCATGCTCCCACAAAGCATAATTCAAGAAAGTCTCAGACCAAGCCACTACTACACAAACAAAATGTTCCCAACAAACAAAAGAAAAAGCCACCTGTCGACAGATACAACGGTGCCTGTCGACAGACAAGAACAATTTCAATGAATAAACAGTCTATCAAGCAACAGAAAATTGAAAAGAAAATTCCTTCATGCAATGTGTGTAAAAAGATTGGTCATCATGAAAAACAATGTTGGAATAATCCAAAGAAACAAAAAGTCAAACAAGTTTGGATTCCTAAACATCTACTTTGTTGCATGAATGAAATTTTGGGACCCAAAGTAATTTGGGTACCAAAACCTCTTGTCTGATCCACATTTGCAGGAATGCCTAGCAGCCCAACATCAAAACAAATGGTACTTGGATAGCGGCTGTTCGAGGCACATGACGGGCGACAAAGGTAAATTCTGTTTCCTAGTGGAGAAAGACGGAGGACAAGTCATTTTTGGAGGTAACAACAAAGGCCAAATCATTGGCACAGGTAATGTTGGTAAGTGTTCCTCCAATTCAATTGAAAATGTACTGTTGGTTGATGGCCTTAATCACAATTTGCTTAGCATAAGTCAATTATGTGATAGAGGTCACAACGTCATTTTTGAATCAAATTCATGTCAAATTGTTGATAAAGAAACAGGAAGTGTAAAATTTTCTGGAAAAAGAGTGAATAACATTTACTTAGTTGATTTAGATGATCCAGAAAATGACAACTTGTGTCTTGTTGCAAATAGACAGGATGAATTGACCTTGTGGCATCGTAGGCTTGGCCATGCGAGCTACAACGTGTTGCACAAGATCATGAAGCTCAAATTGGTAAGTGGACTTCCTGACATCTCTTTTAGCAACAACGAAAGTTTTTGTGATGCATGTGCACAAGGAAAACAAACCCGGAAGTCTTTCAAATCTAAAGCACCGGTAAGCACATCTAAACCATTTGAACTGTTGCACATGGACCTGTTTGGACCAACTAGAACTCTAAGTCTCAATGGCAAACGTTTTGGTTTTGTCATTGTAGATGATTTCTCTAGGTTCACATGGGTCAAATTCTTGGCACACAAAAGTGAAACACTCACAATCTTTCAAGAATTCTTTAACAAGATTGAGCATGGCAATGTGAATAAAATATGCTCAATCCGCACCGATCACGGGGGAGAATTTGATAACAATGCATTTTCTGATTTTTGCAGGCACCAAGGGATTGAACATCTGTTCTCTTCCCCAAGGACTCCAGAACAAAACGGAGTAGTGGAGAGGAAAAACAGAACATTGGTGGAAATGGCTCGCACTCTTCTGGTTGAAGGCCAACTCTCCAAAAGATTTTGGGCAGAAGCAGTGAACACTTCGTGCTACATTCTAAACAGAGCCATGGTAAGACCTGTGATAAAGAAAACCCCCTACCAGTTATTGAAAGGTAAGAAACCCAACCTTGGGTACTTCCGAGTTTTTGGCTCAAAGGTATTTATTCACAACAATGATAAATCTGATTTAGATAAATTTGAAGCCAAAAGTGATCAAGGTGTTTTTCTAGGCTACTCAGAACACTCTAGGGCATATAGGGTGTTTAACAATAAAACACGAACTGTGGAAGAAACTCCACATGTCATTTTTGATGAGACTTATGCCAAGTCTAACAGATTGAATGTTAACAGGATTGAAGAAGAGGATGAAGGAACATCGCTTAAGGATCTACAAGTCAAAGCAAAAGACAAATCTGAAGTAGACTCCAAGACCAAAGGTGGATATCTTCACCGGGACTACGATGAAGATGATGAAATAGCATTCAGAAAACAAGATGAAACACTTGAAGAGAATCCACCAGAAAGTGATCCTCCTGAAGAACAACATTCACAAGATCAAATTCCTCAAGGACAAGATACTCCCGGCCCTTCAACAATCACAAATGTGAGGTATTCCAAAGATCACCCACTTGATGATGTGATAGGTAGTTTAAATGATTCTGTTCAAACGAGGTCTCAAGTAAGAAAAATAATTGAACATGATCTTTTTGCCTTTGTCTCTCAAGTGGAACCCAAAAATGTTGAAGAAGCCTTAAAAGACAACTCATGGATTGATGCTATGCATGAGGAACTTGGTCAATTTCAAAGAAATAATGTATGGAGTTTAGTTCCTAAAACCCCTGAAATCTCTATCATAGGAACTAGATGGGTGTTTAGGAATAAACTTAATGAAGAAGGAAAAGTGATAAGAAATAAAGCAAGACTCGTAGCAAAAGGATATAGTCAAGAATTTGGTGTAGACTTTGAAGAGTCCTTTGCTCCTGTAGCCAGGTTAGAAGCAGTCAGAATTTTATTGGCATATGCATGCTCCCATAAGTTTAAACTCTATCAAATGGATGTTAAAACTGCTTTCTTAAATGGCTATATCAAAGAAGAAGTCTATGTCTCTCAACCACCAGGTTTTGAAAATTCTGAAATGCCTAACCATGTGTATAAATTGCACAAAGCTCTTTATGGTTTGAAACAGGCACCTCGAGCTTGGTATGATAGACTAAGCAATTATCTGGTAAGCAAGAGCTACTCAAGAGGTGAAACAACATAAAGACGGATTCTTCATAAATCAAGAAAAGTATGTCAAAGAGCTTCTCAAACGATTTCAATTTGAGCAAGCTAAACCGGCCTCCACCCCAATGAGCACAAGCATCAAATTGGAAAATGATGAGAAAGGTAAACCGGTAGATGCAAAGCACTTCCGAGGTATGATTGGCTCACTCCTTTATCTTACTGCAAGTAGACCGGATATTCAATTTAGTGTTTGCCTTTGTGCTAGATATCAATCTAGTCCAAAGGAAAGCCATTTAATTGCAGTCAAGAGAATTTTCCGATATCTCTCCGGAACATGCAATTTGGGTTTTTGGTACCCAGCAGGCAGTAGCTTTGATTTGATTTCATATTCTGATGCTGACTATGCTGGATGTAAAATCGATAGAAAAAGCACTAGTGGATATTGCCAATTCCTTGGCGGTTGCATGGTTTCGTGGGCATCCAAGAAACAACACTCGGTTGCACTCTCCACTGCAGAGGCAGAATATGTCGCTGCAGGAAGTTGTGCAGCTCAAGTGTTGTGGATCAAAAGTCAGTTAGCTGACTATAATGTTCAAATTGGATGCACACCTATCCTATGTGACAACACAAGTGCTATCAATCTTTCAAAAAACCCTGTCCAACACTCACGGACTAAACACATAGAAATCCGTCATCATTTCTTGAGAGATGAAGTTGCCAATAAAACCTTGGAACTCATTTTCATTCCCACAGAAAAACAATTGGCTGATATTTTCACCAAACCCTTGTCTGAAGATAGATTCACATCCTTAAGAAGAGAATTGGGTTTGTGTAAAATGCAATGAAACTGACTATCCATTTTGGAATACATGCTCTTTATGTGTGAATGACTATGTGGTATATCAAATGGTGAACTGTGGAAGAACAAGTTCGGCTTGTTTGGAAACTATCATCATGCGTGAGAAAACATTCTCCGCCAAGTATCCATAGTCCCATTACATATAAAGGTCTGTACTTCACATAGGATTTTTAGTTTCCTTACATTTTATCATGTTAACTCCATGAGACAATGTTTTTCTGTGAC
Organism: Colocasia esculenta; assembly: GCA_014218235.1. Classification (NCBI taxonomy): domain Eukaryota; kingdom Viridiplantae; phylum Streptophyta; class Magnoliopsida; order Alismatales; family Araceae; genus Colocasia; species Colocasia esculenta. The sequence goes on from CM024757.1 coordinate 6,186,975, forward strand.
CATGTGCTTGTGTATGACCTTCCTTTCATGAACATGTTTGTCTTGTATCAAGTGCTTGTGTGAATCCTTGCTTAGATGTTGTGTCAACACGTGCACACACTATGGGGGAGTGAGTTAAGGATAGATGAGTATCTTATTGAGGAAACTCCTCATACATCTACTTGTTGAATTCTCACTTCCTTGAACTCAAAAGTGCAATCAATCTGAAACAAGAAAAATCCACTCTGTTCCTATCTGTCGACAGACACATTCCATCTGTCGACAGATTCAATCAGTCTTGTTCTGGCAGAAACTTCAATTCCTCAGTCTGTGTGCATCTGTCGACAGACAGACTTCTTCTGTCGACAGATACACCCATTCTTCTTATTTTTCAAATCCTTCTTCATACTTTTCAAGAAAAGTGTTCCTTAATTGATTTAAAGGTAAACCTTGGTTTGTTTGTGTGCAATATAACCCTTCATATCCACTTCATGTCGAAGTCATGAACCAAGTCTAAATGTTGTTTGATGCATGACCTGATTAAGGTCTTTTTAGATCATTTTGAACATAATGAGCAAACCAAATGATTTTTAAACATCTCCTTTGAATAACTCCCTTGTCGTTAAACATGAATCTAAAATGATTTGAAAAATCAGAAAACTCTTGAATTTAATGTTCCACATTACAACTTGCCTAAAGAAATCTCATGTACTTGACAAAAAGCAAAAAAAAAAAATAAAAAAAAATGGAGAAAAGCTACCTATTTCTTCAGTTCAATCAACAAATTTGTTTTTCATTTGTGGGATGGAGGTAGAGCAATGATGAAAATCACTAAGTAACCGGGGACATGGGCATCACAAATGTCAGTCTTCGCGTCAAAAGGTTGTTTCATTATCTCTATACAATGGCTTGATGGACACTCACATTGAGTAACTGGGGGTATTGGCATCACAAATGTCTACCTTCACATGAAAAAGTGAAAGTGCTCCTCATTGCCACTCTTTTCCATCTTCGTTGCTTAAATCTTCCAAGATCATACCAGAAATAGAGTGAAGCCTCCGAAATTTTTTGTCAAGTCCAATGTGTTTCTTCGGTAAGACATTCTTGTGGGCATTTAATTCAATTGTCATCTGACTATCATCTCTATTTAAATGCATGTTTGTCTTCAACGGCCTTAATCAAAAGAGTTATTTAATTTTCACTGGCTTTTGTGAAATGTGTTCCTCATGATCTAATTAAAGATCTTATCATTTTTAATTCAAAATCTTTTTAGATTTGTGTCATGTCTTCATCTTAATGGATATGGATTTTTGTCTTGCACATACACCCATTTTGCCTTAAAACAACAATCCGTTCATGATTACTTGGCACAAATCCATCAAGAAATGATCTCAGGATTTGCTCAGATGACTTCAAGATTTGATCAAGTGGATGCTCGCCTCAACACTCTGGATGACCGGCTTGACCACCTCTACTTCGAGAGAGATGGATCCCGTCACCCTCCTTCTGCTGGACATGACAATGAATAGAGGGTCTCAGGGTCATTAGAGGTCACTAAGAGTCCTAGATGGGAATTAGTCTCACTTGTCTTATCATCTTTTGCTTGTTCATGTTATTTCCCTTTCTTTTTATTGAGTCATGCAATGATTATCAAATGTACTGTGAAATTTCAATGATCAATCAATGAAAACTCAGTTCATGTTTATTTGTGCTTGACTTGACCTTTTGCATGTTGTCAAAAAGGGGGAGAACATCAATATATGCATCAATTGAATGTTTTTGTCATCATCAAAAAGAGGGAGATTGTTGGGTTTTCATATATCATGTTTTTGATGATCACATTAACACCCTTGAACATTGATTTAATGCAAAATTGATGTGCTAACTAACATGAAAAACACCATGAAAGTGATTGAGTTAAACATTGCTAAATCATACAATGTATATCACTAACAATGTATTTGCATGTAGGTGCACAAGCATGAAACATGGAGCATTGAAGAGATGAGCATAAAGCACAAAAATCTGTCAAAAGGTGTATCTGTCGACAGATGAACTCTACCTGTCGACAGATGCATACAGTCATTCCAAGACAGAACTCAGGTTTGCATCTCTGAGTGTATCTGTCGACAGATGCAATGTACCTGTCGACAGATACACACAGACAACCCAGGACAGAGCTCAGGTTTTCAATTCCTGAGTGCATCTGTCGACAGATGCAAACTGCCTGTCGACAGATACACTCAGAAACTCATTTTCCTGAAACCCAGTTCTCAGCCTGAGTCTGCCTGTCGACAGATGCAAGTGCACCTGTCGACAGCCGACGGAAACTTCAGATTTTGGGTTTCCAAATCCGGCCCCACTTGGGTGTTTCCTTCCTCCACGACCCCCACCTTTACCTAACACTATATAAGCATCCTTTTGGAGCCAATTTCGCAGAGAGCAGCCTCCCATCCAAGAGCCTCCAAGGGACCAAGAGGAAAAGCCCCAAATTGCTGCTCTGCTTCAACTTTCCGCCCAGATCGACGTGGAATCACCATCTATGCGGAGCTGAAGCCGGATCGTCATCAATTCAACCTTCTACATCGATCAATCTACATCCAATCGAAGTTTGAAGAGTGTTTGGACGATCCACGAGAAGAATTCCAACCGGATTTGTTCCCTAATTCCCAATTCTTCTCCATTTCATAATTTCCATTCCATCGTGTGTGTGTGTGGTTGTGTTTCGAGCATCCCTTGTGCTTGATTCACGTATTTGTGGTTGTTCTGATCGTGGTTCATCAGACAACGTGTGTGTGGTTGAGTTGTAGTGTTGAACTCGCTCATAAGCAGTCGTTTCTGCGTGTGTGTGTGGACGGTGGATGTAGGATACACGAGTTGTGTACTCCGAACCACCTTAAATCATCGTGTTCTGTGGTTTGTTCGCGTTTTGCGATAGATGATTGGTAGGCACGGTGTTCATACGCACGTTTGATTTTCTGTTCTCACTTAAATCAACTCAAGCGGTCTCACACTTAATTGAATTTGAATCAAATTTCATTAAGATCGCTGTAGCATCTAAAAGAAGCCATCGATAGTTTAAAATTGCCGTAATCTATTCAACCCCCCCCCCCCCTTCTAGATTACCGTATTGTGTACTTCCGCATAACTCTTCAATTGGTATCAGAGCGGGTTTCTCCGATTTACAGCTTTTCGTAATTTGATCTAGCGATCAGGAGATTTTCGATCTTATGGATTCTAGCAAAGGGTATATGGCCGAGGGACATTCAGTAACCAGGCCACCCTATTTTGATGGCACTGACTATTCCTATTGGAAAAATCGTATGCAGGTATTTTTGAGAGCTCAAAACTACGAGCTGTGGAAGATAGTCAGCAAAGGACCATATGTATTGCCCGAGGACGAAGACACCTGGACGAAAGACCAAATAGCCAAGGGAACTCTCAACTGGAGTGCACTAAACATGATGCAATGTGCGGTGCATCCAAAGGAGTTCTCAAGAGTCTCCACATGCTCAACAGCAAAAGAGATGTGGGACAAGCTTGAACTTATCTACGAAGGTACGTCCGAGGTAAGGGAAACTAAAGTTAGCATGTTAGTGTCTGAATATGAAATGTTCAAGATGAAAACTGATGAAACCATATCAGACATGTTTGCAAGATTCATGCTAATAGTTAACGGGCTAAAAGGTCTTAAGAAGGAATACTCTGAAAGTGACTTAGTGAGAAAGATCCTTCGATCTCTTACTTCATCTTGGAATACTAAGGCCACTGTCATTGAGGATTCCAAAGACCTTTCCAAAATGAAATTGGATGAACTAATTGGCTCTCTAATGACATATGAAATCAACATCAAAAGAAAAGAATTAGAAGAAAATCCTAGAAAGTCAATTGCTTTAAAAGCATCCAATAAAACATCAACAAGCTCCAAGAAATCTATTCAACAAGATAGTGATGAGCAAGAAACATCTAGTGAGAGTGATGATGGTGAAATGGCAATGCTCACTAGACAATTCAAGAAATTTTTGAAGTTCAAGAGGAGAGAAACAGGTAATTCCAAATCCTTTCCTAAGAAAAATTTTTCACAGAAATATGAGTCAAACAAAAAATCTGACATTGTTTGTTATGAATGCAAGAAACAGGGGCATATGAGAGGAGAATGCCTGGAACTCAAGAAGAAGCTGAAGAAAGACAAATTCACCTCCAAAAAGGCCAAAGCAATGTTGGCCACCTGGAGTGATGAAGATGAAGATGCACAAGAAACATCCGATGATGAAGAAGTGAAATGCTTGATGGCCAGGAGTGATGACTCCAGCGAGGTAAATTTCTCATTTGATGATTTCACTGCAAGTGAATGGGAGGAAGCATACACTACTTTATTTGAAAAATTTCGTGAATATAGATCTGAGAATAGAGCATTAAAAAAGAAATGCAACTCCCTTGTGCATGATAAGAACAATGATGAACGAATTGCATTCCTGACAAAAGAATTAGAAATGATGAAAGTTGATGAAAAGACTCATAATGAAGAAATGGATTGCTTGAAAATGAAATTGCAAGAAACACAAAAAGAAAAAGACTGTTTAAGACATTCTATTGAATTCCTTCAAGAAGAACAATTGGAAACCAAGAAAAAGTTGGAACAAACTGAAAAGGAATTGAAAGAAAAATCTGAGGACTTAATGAAATTTGTAAAAGGGAAGCAAAATCTAGATGCGGTTTTGGGCGCCAAAATACATGTAACCAAGCATGGATTAGGATATCAACCTGTCAAACAAAAGAAAATAGGAGAGTCATTGATAACTTCATTTGTTGATCCTAGCCCAAGCACAACCAAGCATGCTCCCACAAAGCATAATTCAAGAAAGTCTCAGACCAAGCCACTACTACACAAACAAAATGTTCCCAACAAACAAAAGAAAAAGCCACCTGTCGACAGATACAACGGTGCCTGTCGACAGACAAGAACAATTTCAATGAATAAACAGTCTATCAAGCAACAGAAAATTGAAAAGAAAATTCCTTCATGCAATGTGTGTAAAAAGATTGGTCATCATGAAAAACAATGTTGGAATAATCCAAAGAAACAAAAAGTCAAACAAGTTTGGATTCCTAAACATCTACTTTGTTGCATGAATGAAATTTTGGGACCCAAAGTAATTTGGGTACCAAAACCTCTTGTCTGATCCACATTTGCAGGAATGCCTAGCAGCCCAACATCAAAACAAATGGTACTTGGATAGCGGCTGTTCGAGGCACATGACGGGCGACAAAGGTAAATTCTGTTTCCTAGTGGAGAAAGACGGAGGACAAGTCATTTTTGGAGGTAACAACAAAGGCCAAATCATTGGCACAGGTAATGTTGGTAAGTGTTCCTCCAATTCAATTGAAAATGTACTGTTGGTTGATGGCCTTAATCACAATTTGCTTAGCATAAGTCAATTATGTGATAGAGGTCACAACGTCATTTTTGAATCAAATTCATGTCAAATTGTTGATAAAGAAACAGGAAGTGTAAAATTTTCTGGAAAAAGAGTGAATAACATTTACTTAGTTGATTTAGATGATCCAGAAAATGACAACTTGTGTCTTGTTGCAAATAGACAGGATGAATTGACCTTGTGGCATCGTAGGCTTGGCCATGCGAGCTACAACGTGTTGCACAAGATCATGAAGCTCAAATTGGTAAGTGGACTTCCTGACATCTCTTTTAGCAACAACGAAAGTTTTTGTGATGCATGTGCACAAGGAAAACAAACCCGGAAGTCTTTCAAATCTAAAGCACCGGTAAGCACATCTAAACCATTTGAACTGTTGCACATGGACCTGTTTGGACCAACTAGAACTCTAAGTCTCAATGGCAAACGTTTTGGTTTTGTCATTGTAGATGATTTCTCTAGGTTCACATGGGTCAAATTCTTGGCACACAAAAGTGAAACACTCACAATCTTTCAAGAATTCTTTAACAAGATTGAGCATGGCAATGTGAATAAAATATGCTCAATCCGCACCGATCACGGGGGAGAATTTGATAACAATGCATTTTCTGATTTTTGCAGGCACCAAGGGATTGAACATCTGTTCTCTTCCCAAGGACTCCAGAACAAAACGGAGTAGTGGAGAGGAAAAACAGAACATTGGTGGAAATGGCTCGCACTCTTCTGGTTGAAGGCCAACTCTCCAAAAGATTTTGGGCAGAAGCAGTGAACACTTCGTGCTACATTCTAAACAGAGCCATGGTAAGACCTGTGATAAAGAAAACCCCCTACCAGTTATTGAAAGGTAAGAAACCCAACCTTGGGTACTTCCGAGTTTTTGGCTCAAAGGTATTTATTCACAACAATGATAAATCTGATTTAGATAAATTTGAAGCCAAAAGTGATCAAGGTGTTTTTCTAGGCTACTCAGAACACTCTAGGGCATATAGGGTGTTTAACAATAAAACACGAACTGTGGAAGAAACTCCACATGTCATTTTTGATGAGACTTATGCCAAGTCTAACAGATTGAATGTTAACAGGATTGAAGAAGAGGATGAAGGAACATCGCTTAAGGATCTACAAGTCAAAGCAAAAGACAAATCTGAAGTAGACTCCAAGACCAAAGGTGGATATCTTCACCGGGACTACGATGAAGATGATGAAATAGCATTCAGAAAACAAGATGAAACACTTGAAGAGAATCCACCAGAAAGTGATCCTCCTGAAGAACAACATTCACAAGATCAAATTCCTCAAGGACAAGATACTCCCGGCCCTTCAACAATCACAAATGTGAGGTATTCCAAAGATCACCCACTTGATGATGTGATAGGTAGTTTAAATGATTCTGTTCAAACGAGGTCTCAAGTAAGAAAAATAATTGAACATGATCTTTTTGCCTTTGTCTCTCAAGTGGAACCCAAAAATGTTGAAGAAGCCTTAAAAGACAACTCATGGATTGATGCTATGCATGAGGAACTTGGTCAATTTCAAAGAAATAATGTATGGAGTTTAGTTCCTAAAACCCCTGAAATCTCTATCATAGGAACTAGATGGGTGTTTAGGAATAAACTTAATGAAGAAGGAAAAGTGATAAGAAATAAAGCAAGACTCGTAGCAAAAGGATATAGTCAAGAATTTGGTGTAGACTTTGAAGAGTCCTTTGCTCCTGTAGCCAGGTTAGAAGCAGTCAGAATTTTATTGGCATATGCATGCTCCCATAAGTTTAAACTCTATCAAATGGATGTTAAAACTGCTTTCTTAAATGGCTATATCAAAGAAGAAGTCTATGTCTCTCAACCACCAGGTTTTGAAAATTCTGAAATGCCTAACCATGTGTATAAATTGCACAAAGCTCTTTATGGTTTGAAACAGGCACCTCGAACTTGGTATGATAGACTAAGCAATTATCTGGTAAGCAAGAGCTACTCAAGAGGTGAAACAACATAAAGACGGATTCTTCATAAATCAAGAAAAGTATGTCAAAGAGCACCGCTTTATATATGTTAAGGAATGTTATATCCGTTTGCTGTTCATTAAGTATTCGAATAATGGTGTATTCGAACACCGCTTTCTGATATCTAAATAGTATACTTAACAGATGATTAGAGAATAATTATTTGTCATAAGAATATATATATATAATTAAAATTTAATATATAAATTACAATTAGAATAAAATTTAAATTAAAACAATCTATATGATAAGCAAATACATTTAATTTAATTTCTATATTATTATCAGTCATGAGTCAATATAAAATGAAACTAAAAATACAAAAATATACACATATATAGGATATTATTTAATGTATATATTGCAAAAGTTGTCATTATTTAGAGACAACTTTTTTATTTCAACCTTAGATCTAAATCTAAGTAGGGTAATATTAATAACATATATATAGTATATTATTCAACGATAACAGACAAATACGGATTTAGAATTAGGTGTATCTATTTTCGTATCTATTAAGAAATCTGATATATTCTTATTCATATCTGTTAACTTATCTGAGGGAAAAAATAATATCCATTTATTGCTGGTTAAGTTAACGAAACAAACTGTGATTGAGTTATTAGTTATCATTGACATCTCTAGAGATATATATGATGCTTTCTTTGGATTGAAGGGATATACACTTTTAAGGATATATATGAACCCATACTATTTCTCCTCTTTTCTTGCCAATTTTTTTAAAAAAAAATAGTTAGATTTTGGATATATAGTTAAACATGAAAAACTTTAAAGGCATATAAGTAATTTTCCATGTTTATATGTATACCATTTTTATGAATATAAAATACTCTTAGAGATTCTACTATAACCTCCCTTGTTAGAAGTTAAAATATACTTAAATTATTCTTTTATTTAATAAGGATATATAATATTGTAAATATATTCTTGACTTCTATCCTAATAAGTTACGGTGAAGTCTTTAACAGTATTTTTATATCTATAAAAAGAGCATACAGACAAATATAAATCTAAAAAGTATTTTTCACAATTAAGTTTTAGTAAGAGAATATATGCAAAGAAATCCAGAAAGATAAGAAAAAGATAGAAAGAACTAGTAGTGTGAGAGCAGAGCCCACCACCACCTCCTTCCTTCTTTTTATCGCCTTCCTCGCTCGCCCGACCCTTTTTTATCTCACTTTTTGCGGAAGAAACCGTGATTCCAACGAACGCAGTTCCCCTTTCTCCGCCCAAACCATCCCCCCTTCCCCTTCCAAAGGTTGCACCTTTTTTTGTGTTCTTTCCTCCTCTTCTTCTTCTTCTAAACCTCTCTCTCTCTCTCTCTCTCACTGCCACCTTGTTCCTTCTCATGAGTCGCCCCCCCACGCCGTCGCCGCTGCGCCAGAGACGATGCCGTCACCGAGCCAGCTCAGGAATGGCGGCGGGGACACGCCGCCGGGGTTCCCGCCCCTCGCCCCGCGGGGGTCTCCGCTCCCCAACCACCACCTCCACGGCGGCGGACACCACCAGCAGCCCTTCCACTCCACAGTCTCCGCGCAACGGCTCCGCCGCTTCAACGCCCTCATCCTGCTGCTCCGCGTCGCCGCCTTCTGCTTCTGCTTCACCGCGGCGGTGTTCATGTTCACCAACGACGCCCGCTCCCCCAATTCCCCCTCCTGGGTCGACCACGAGCCCTTCAGGTACCCCGGCCGTGCGGCGTATTCCGTGTGCGCTCTTCGCTTGGCGAGCCGCTTCTTCGCCCACCGTGTTCCCAGTGTGTATACTTTGTAGCAAGTGTTGCTCGGGTTAGGGCTGAATGAGCGGAATCGTGCTCCGTGCAGGTTCGTTCTCGCAGCGAATGGGATCGTGGCCATCTATTCCTTACTCGAGATGGGCGCTTCGATCTGGGAACTGCTGAAGAGTTCCACGCTGATGCCCGAGCCCCTGCAGCTCTGGTTCGACTTCGGCCACGACCAGGTACCTATTCCAGCTGTACACACGCCTGCCGCCTGTTTAAATTTCAAAACCCCCCACCAGATTTCCCGGCGAAAGCTGGGTTCCCCTCCTTCCACTCACAACCTTCACAAAGAACACCCTTTTTTTTTAAATACCCTATCGCGACTATTTTACTCTCTTATTCCGCCGCCGGCGCGCGCGCAGGTGTTCGCGTACTTGCTGCTGTCGGCGGAGGCGGCGGGGACGGGGGAGGCCGTGGGGCTGAGGAAGCGGAAGGACACATGTTCGCTGGAGAACGCATTCTGCGTCCAAGCGGACATATCCATCGCCCTCGGCTTCTTGGGCTTCGCCTTCCTCGCCTCCGCCGCCCTCCTGTCGGGATTCCGCGTCGGCTGCTACATCGTCACCGGCTCTCGCTTCCCTCTGTAATCCATAAAGCAAGCCGCAGTAAGAGAGAAGAGATGTAGCAAGCCGCCGCCTATAGAAAAGAAGACGAAAGCAGAAGTCAGTAGTGGGTCTCTGTCCAGCTGGTTGGAAATAGAAATAGAAGTCCCTTTTGTTCTTACATTTTGTTATATTATTGCAGCTATTATTATTATTCTAGCAGATGTATGAAGAAATGTCCGATTAGCCATATGGGTTATGTTCCTTCATGTCATCTTTTCCTCTTTATATATATATATATGGATTTGCTCTATATATTCTTCCTGTTCCCCTCAAGCCCCTCACTTGGAACCCACTGTTGGAAAGGGATTCCCTTGTCTATATTACCGGTACTGTGATCACTCACAAGGTCCTTGCATCCTATTTTATAATGTAAATTACTTATATTTATTGTATTTATTTTATTATTATTATTATGAAAGTAAATTAATTAAAAATTACTGACTATAATAAAGAGATTTTTATTATAATATGATTTAATATATACTGTAATAAGAGATAATATTTATTATAATGAGTTACGATTCTGTCAAGAATTAAAAAATAAATCAAATATCTAATAAAGATTTTTAATTAACTTACCCTCATTACTATTATTTCTGAGGTAAGATGTTTGTTATTATTATTATTATTATTATTATTATTGGAAAGGGATTCCCTTATCTATATTACCGGTATCGGGATCACTCGCAAGGGTTATACACGAGGGTTTATAAGGTAAGATGCTTGTAAGAATAGTAACAAGTAAAAAAATTAATTAGTGAATGATAATAATATTTAATAAAATAAATAAAAGATAAATTAATTAGGAGTCTCTATTAGATTTTTGACTTATTTGTTAGTCTAAAATAGAGTTGTAACTCATTACAGTTAGTGTTATCACCTATTACAGTATACGTTAAGCCATGTTACAGTAAGAGACCTCCCTATTATAGTCAGGGATTTCTAATTAATTTGTCCATAAATAAATTATGTTTAAATAAAAGCAGAACACACTACAAAAAAGTGAGATATGTAGACGGCTGAAAGCCGTCTACAAAAACCAAAAAACCGTCTATAAAAGGTTTCGTAGACGGTTATGAAACCGTCTACACAGCCGTCAACTAAAGTTTCGTCAACAAAACATACATAGACGGTTTTTGAAACCGTCTATAAAAGTAAGATAAGTAGACGGTTGTACACCCGTCTATATACATATGTAGACGGCTCTTATAGCCGTCTATGAAAAAATTATATATAGACGGTTTTTTGATCGTCTATAAACAATTTATATGTAGACGGCTGAAAAAGCCGTCTACATATAATTTTTTTGTAGACAGCTAAAAGAGCCGTCTACATATCTTTATTCACCAAAAAAAAAATTAAATGTCAAAAGGAAAAGGAGTCGTGGCTGGTGTGGGGGGGGGGGGGGGGGGGGGGCGGCAGTGGGGCGGGGTCGCCGGGGCGGGGGGGGGGTCGCGGGGCTGGGGGGGGGGCGGCAGGGGTGCGGGGGGGGGGGGGG